>CM075186.1:26003833-26423833 GCA_037577475.1 Chaunax sp. Z400
GGAAGACTGTAATTTGTAAAAATACTACAAACAGGAACAAATTTCCATAGCTTTTTCCAACGTCCTTAAAATAAGTTTAAAATCCCTGAGTGGGATCAAGCTGGACAGCTTCAGATCCTGCTGTAATGTATTCCAGGTTGAAGGTGCAGAGTATGAAAAGGCCTTTTTGCCAAGCTCTGTACGGACTGAGGGAACTCTTAAGGTTATAAAGGCCTGGGAGCGAAGGCTATGACTACACTGTTTATGAGACATGTAAGAGGATAAATATGAAGGGAGCAGACCATGGATGGATTTGTAAATGAAGGTAGTATGCAGTAGTCTACGTGTGGATAATGATGACCAGTTGACCAGAGAGTACAGAGTGCAGTGGTAGGTGAGAGGTTTACATCCTGTTATGAATCTTAGTGCTCCGTGATAAACAGCATCCAACATCTGTAAAGAGCTGGCAGAGGCGTTCATGTAAATAATGTCACAATAGTCAAGAAGCGGTAAGAAAGTAGTGGCAACAAGTCGTTTCCTGGTATTTGATGAAAAGCAGCTGATCCCACCAAAACACATCAGCAGACAATATTTCGAGAGTTGCACAAAGAAATGTGACATCTGGGGGACGGGAGGACTTGATTCAGAACAGATTTTATTGGGCCCATATGCACAGTGCATATGCATAATCTCTTCGCCTAGCTGGAACTGGCAATAGCACTTTGTCCACATCACAGACTATGTTCTCTCTTGCAAGACAGCGAGGGAAGAATCGTCTTGAATGGTGAATCCATCCTTGCACAGACCCTGCATCAATTTGATCGCGAGCATCCTCCATGGCTTGAATGATGGGTATCCTGATATAGGGCTGGAGATCGTGAACCTTCCACCGCCATGCCGAAAGAAAACTCTTCTATGGGGTTAAGGACTGGAGAGTACGGTGGGAGGTACTGGACTGCAAATTGTGGATGCCTATGAATCCACAGCTCAGTGGAAGAACACATTGTCCCAGATGACAATGTATCTTATCTGCTCTGCATCCATTTGGTCTTGTGCTGTGACAGTGTCGTGTAGTCAGTCTAAAAATGTGAGTATGTGTTCAGTGTTGTAAGGACCTAAGTTGGCATGGCGGTGGAGGACTCCATTCTGCGAGACTGCAATGCACATTGTGATGTTAACCACCACGTTCAAAATAGCTCTGTGGCCAATGATGTTTCTCCCTCTTCTTCTTGCTTTTGTGAGGTTAAACCCAGCCTCATCTATGTAGATAAATGAATGTGGGATTGGATCAGCATCCATTTGCAAAAAGAAAAGACAGCATTGTCCAGTTCAGTATAGGCCTTCAGTAATATACATACATTTATATCGAAAAAGGTTCTGTGTGGAGTGCACAATACTGAAGTATAGCTACATTACTTACCTCCACATCATCATGGTCTTTTATTCTCTCTGAATTTCTTTCCAATGACACTCTGTAGAGTTGTTTCATCTGCATGTGATGTTTTTAAAGGATTCGCCCCAGTGCTGATAGAGACCTGATGGACATTATTGAAAACTGTCTGCTGATTGAGGATGTTTGTTTGAATTTCTCTGAGGCGTATCGCATTATTGGCCAAAACCATGCTCACGATAGCTCTCTCTTCCTCCATAACGTTCTCGACCCACAATCCTGTGCAGACCAAACAAAATACATGTAGAATGTCACAGGACAGCATAAGAGGCATTGTTTCAAACATGGAATGCAGTAAATGGGGACCAGAAAGTACTGATGTAGTACATCTACTGTCATAGGCTATATTGTACTGATTTTACTGTAGACAGCAGAGAAAAATAGTTTTTACCTGTGTTCTTGTCCAAATGTCTGAATTACTGTTGCGACAGTTTATCTGCTGAGGTTCGGTGGAGCTCTTTGTCCACCTCTCTCAGTGGCAACCTATGGTTGACAACATGGTCAACAAATGATGCTCGAATATCATTTGATAAAATTTGGCCTCGTCTTCTTTGTCTATGTCCTCCTCCAGGTCTACCTCTACCTCTTCCTCTCCCTACCCCTCTTCCTCTTTCAACATTGCCCTCCATTTTTGAGACTTAAAGTCTCACCTGTCACCTTTTTATAGTGCTCATGCCTGATTGATGAGTTTACAATTAAGCACCAAAGTGTCTGTACACCTGACAGCCGCGTTTAATCAGTTGGTTCACAGGTGTGGTATTTTGAAAGGCAGTGCCTTGAAATGGAAAAGAAGTGACATCATGTTAGATTTTTGTGTCTAAATGTAGAGAGGTGTATTTAGTGTTTTGCAAAACATGATGTGTATTGTTTTGCATAGAGTATGAAGCTGAGAATGTTTTTTTTTTAGCCACAGCATTGAGCGTCAGACTTCTAGGGCTTTAGCTGGATTTTTTTCTTTTTTTTTCTAGCCCCATATCTTTCTGGCAGAGGAGAAATCATCACAACATGTAAATAATTTAATTGAATACCACCCCAATTCTTGTTGGAGACCGTGTGGATTAATTATGCTGTCATCTGCATTCAGGGTGCGGATAATTATTCACCCAACACTGACTCAAAGAATTTATTTTCTCCGATTTAGAGCAACCACATGGACATTTCACTGCACCTCTACTGGTCCCTGTAAGTTATGTTATTATTTTATGTTTAGCAGTGCGAGGCATTCTAGATGATTTCTTAATTATGTGTTGAATTGTTGTGTTTTCTGTAACTATTTATTTTAATGATTAGAGAGGCTGCTGTCACTATTTTAAAGCCCATATAAAACAAAATCTGTGTTTTGTTTTGTTTTTCAAAACACATTACATGTATTTGAAAAGGCATCTGAGGACGTGAAAGACCGTGAGGTATGTAACTACTGGGTCTTGGACTTACACCATCAAACTGCTTTTGTCAGGTTTTGAGTTCAAGATGTTTTGTGTGGGCCTGAAGACCTGTAGTGTAAAGACAGCCTAAGTTAACCTTCCAGTCACATGGCAGAGTGTATTTTAACATATGTTTGTGTTTGGGAGGCCTTTTGTAACTTGTTTCAGGTTCAGTGAGTTAGACTAGTCACATAATCCAATGTTGCTCATATCTAAATATAATAATAAATCTATAGCTGTTTGAATGCACCAGAGAGTTGCCTGAGATTAAGTAATGTAATGTTAAACTCTGCCTCTGTGAGTAAGAATTTATTTCTCCGGTGTACACTTGAGTCACTAACTCATGAATTCAGACAATATGTAAATTTTTTTTTTAGTTTCATTTTCCATTGTGGAAGTTGACAGTAGTGTTCTTGACCTCATTGATTTACCACTTACTGTGCATTTAATGTTTGTTGTAGATCACCTTTGCTTTGTCTGAACATAGCTGTCCCAAGAGGGACTGGATGTGGGAGGCACAGCACCGTGCACGGGCAGCTGAGTCAGAAAAAGCACGAGATGCACGCCTGGAAAGCAATGCTTGAACGCATTGCTAACATGAGGGCAGTGGAAACACCACAGATGTAAGCAGAGCACTGTGTTTTACTCAACAGATGATTTGGCGAGCAATTCATTCTGCAAGAAGTACTGCAGTACAACATTAGAAACTCCAGAAGGTTAAAAGTACTACCTAATATTATCGCTTCAAACGATCCGTAATCATTGTCGGATCATGGAGTGGACATTCTGGCCTCTCCCTTATACCACTTAGGATAGGCATCTCTCCCAAACTGAATGCCAGCTAGGTAGCCTGGTTGGAATAGTTTAAAAAAATTAATTAAAAAAGAATAAGTTGGTACAGTAAACAGAAGAGAAAGTGAGAAAAACCAGGAGGAGAAGTGAGCCACCAATTTGATATGTTCTTTGTTAAACAAAACTTGTTAACAACTTTCCTACCACAATCTATGGCAAGCTGACGCAGCGGCTCACAATCACAGTGTATGTATGAAGATTCTGACCTGGCTTTTGTGGTGGGAAATGATACAAGTCCTTTTTCTAATGATCAGCTGACCAGTCAAATTCACACTCCACAGGGAACATATTTTACTTTGCTTGCAAGCTTTTTTGCCAAAGGAGCACCAATGTGTTTTGACTCAATATGTGCATGATCATTAGAAAATGATGCTGATAAACCCAAGAGGAGAGGAGGAGAGTAGAATAGAATAAGGAGAAGATTGTCACACAGATATAGAGAACAGAGTCAAGGAGAGAGGCGAGGTGGTGAGGAGGAGGTCTTCAGACAGACAAGACACAGTCCCTGGAGAGTAGAGGAGGAAAACAGGAGTGTTAACTTATATCAGATACTGTGAGACTTTTAGGCAAATAGTATTGTAATTATTACTCTCAATGGATTCCAATAATGTACATCGGAATCTTTAATGAAGTAGAGCAATTCCATATATGCCATGGAATGCAAAATTATGTAGTCCTCAAATGTAACCTTAAAAATGTATATAATAATAAAAATGTAATTTACACTGTTTTGTTCAAATGAGTACTCTTTGTATTATGTAAAATCAGCCCTTAGTGAGTCAAGGTACACACTCATAAACACATGCAAGCGACCTTGTGAGGCAGCTGGGTTCATGACATCATACAAGAACCATCTTGCACATGAGGTTAATCCATGAATAGCTGCGCCTACTGCATGTGTTAACATATACTTAGCTTAACGATAAGGAAATCTTCTTATTACAATGAACAAAAAACGTCAAAAGAAAAACATTGGAGGAGCAGGAAGAAAGTTAAGCAACTGATGAGGGTTCCTTACTGAATGCTGCTGCTGTTTGTAGCCAGTTGGAGTGCAAATGACTCAGATCAGCTACCAACTACCAGGGTGGCAGTGACATCTGATTTCAATGTGCCAATTGATGACAAATGATTGGCTTGCAAAGGCCTGCAAATAACAACTGAATGCGTGTGGAGATGCACTACAGCCATGGAAGATACTAACATCAACAAAGCGCTCGTAACATAGAGTCATTTGCTCATAAACTCCTAACAGACCTTGAAATCAGGTTACATCGCACACATAAGAAGAAACTGAACAGATTATCTAATCTGATGCACACAATTCAAGATTTGAAAATACCGATGCATCACACACTACCAGATATTATTTAGATTATCTCATCAGAGGGAGCAATATTTGAGATCTCTCTAATGTGATGTCATTAGAATGCAGATATTAAAAAAAGAGATTGACATGCTGCAACAGCTTGCTGAAATAATGCAAAAATAAAGAATAAAAATTAAATAAAAAAACAGTCATGGGCGCAGATAGTGAGGTGGTTTAAGCACGCGCCCAATGTACAGAGGCTGCAGTCTTCCAGCGGCTGCTGTGGGCTCACAGCCCTTTGTCACATGTCTACCTCCTCACTCTCTCCCACATTTCCTGTCACATACTTCAAGCTGTCCTATCCAATAAAGGCAAAATGGCCCAAAAAATAGTCAGGATGATGCACATCATCTACACAGTTTATCCTTGATGGAGAACTGCAGGTGAGATTCAGTTTCTGTCCACAGCAGTATCCTAGTTAGCCTCAAGGGCTGGAATGTCTAGGATGTCTCTCATTGGCTATCGTGGTCCCGCTCCGTGGTTGGGTAATCATTCAGATTTTAAATCCTAAATATCAAACATCTTTGATATTAATAGGTTTGATGTTAATTTGCTAGCGAGCAAACAGCTACCATGTTGTTTCTTGCATGTATTTGTATTCATTCCAGGGACTTAGCCCCAGCTATGATTCCCTCTATGAATCTGATATAAATGGCTTTTCTCATTAGGGAGCTGTATTTCTGGTTAACCCACCTATGAGGCACTTAGATAATTAGCATAAAGCAATAATTATGGAGCTGCAAAAACCAGCTCCTAATGTCTCCAACACCTCATTCATCAGCTCATTCATTTATTTCCAGAAGACATAATGCTGATCTCTAAAAGCTCTCAAAACACAACAGAAACAAATCCATGTTAAAGTGTGTGTGTGTGTGTGTGTGTGTGTGTGTGTATGCATATGATGGAGAGACAAACATAGATGCATACAACAGATGGATAAATAGAGCAGTTTTAGATCTCCACCCAGCTGGTAATCAGACTTCAAAAACACAGTGAGAGGCTTGTGTTCCACTAAGTGGCAATTGGTCACAGTATGAGTGTGTGCATGTGTGTAAAGGGACAACACGGGTGGTTGTTTGACTGATCCTGGAAGACAGACACACACATACACCTGTCTCACTTTGTCTCATCTTCAGTGTTATCTTTCTTCTCCTTCATGTCCCCCCCCCTCTCTGTTTCAATCCCTTGGTCTGAGAAGTGGGTGTGCTCTACACTGTCCTCCTCCAATCTTCCTCCTCAGTGTGAGTCCACTGCTGCCATGGACACAGCACACACACACACACACACACACACACACACAAACACACACACACACACACACACACACACACACACACACACACACACACACACACAAACACACACACACACACACACACACACACACACACACACACACACACACACACACACACACACACACACACACCTCTTCTGTCCCTTCTCCAGACTCTTCTCTCTCTTACAACTTTGTTCCTTCTCTGTCCTCCTTCTTGCCTTCCCTCCTCACTCCTTCTCCAACTTCTCTGCAGCCACTTCTCTTCATTAAAGCTCCACCATTTCCTCTTTGTCTCCTGCTTCGAAATCATTTAGAAGAGGAGAGACGGGTCAGATAAGACAAACAGGGAGTGTGTGTATCTTTGTTCTCGTTTGCGTACGTGTATGTATCTGTTTGTGGATGTATGATTGCTGTATTTTCCCTCTTGCCTGCATTAATGAGTGGATGAAAGTCCAAAGCAGTATTACCCTCTGTCTCCATCAAAACAAAGCAATTACACAGTCACAGACATGAGGACGACACCTCTGACAGTACACACAGGTAGAGGGTTGATAAGTCAGTGCCTTTGTGCTCGACCCATATGCTTTATCTTTTAATTTACTTCCAACATGAACATCCTATTATCTCCCTCAATAAAGTCAACAGACAAAGTTTGTAAAAAGCTGGAAAACAAGGACCAAAGCTAATATAAACAATGTTGTTGAGAGACTCATAAAAAGACACAAAACGTAGTACAGTTTCACAATACAGCTATGATGAACGATGATGATGGAGAACTTTCAAACATATCAATGTGAAAACAAGCCATGGGCCTGACTGCACAATTTTCCGACTTCCTAAAAACCGTGTTTTGTCCTTGAGTAACATTTTCTCTTTATCAAACAATAAAGTTCCCGTATAATGGAAAGAATCCAGTGTTGTTCCAGTGGCCAAGGTTTCTTTACCAAAGACTGAATGATTATTGGCATTAATTATGAAATATATATTAATTATGAAAAGTTTTGAATGTATTGTGAAGACAAAAGTTGGTGGCTATGACACACAGTGTAACTGACCCACTTCAATTATTTGCATACCAAGTCAGAAAGGGGAGTAGAGGAGGGCACAGCAACATTGTTAGATCGTGTAGATCTTGAAGACGAATGCACAGTTATGTTTTATTGGTTTTTCATCAGCTTTTAACATGCATGCAGCCCCATTTTTAGCCCACAGACTCTGGAAAAGCTGGTCTGAACTTTGGCACCATTTGTTGGCTGGTTGACTTCCGGACAATGAGGTCAAAGAGAACTCATTTCAATGGCACTTTGTCAGAAGCCTTGATTTGTTTGGCAGGATCAACCCAGGGATGTGTTTTGTTTGTTTTGCCTTCATTATTCATCATTGGGGCGGCTGTGGCTCAGGGGGTAGAGCGGTCGTTCACAGAACAAAAGGTCGGTGGTTCGATCCTCAGCCCCTGCAAGTCCACAAGTTGAAGTATCCTTGAGCAAGATACTGAACCCCAATTTGCTCCCCGGGCGCCGCGTGTAGTGGCAGCCCACTGCTCCTCAGGGATGGGTCAAATGCAGAGAAAGAATTTCCCCATGTGGGACTAATAAAGGTATCATTATTATTATTATTATTATTATTATTATTATTTGTATTGTACGCCAATGACTGTCAGAGCACATTTGGCTCAATGTCCATAATCAAGTTATCAAGTTGACTCTGATTGTCAGCCTCTTGCAGGACTGTGAGGTGAACCATGGTCCAGCCTTGGATGAGTTCTGACAGGCTACTTCACCACCTGGTTCGGCAGCTGCACCAGTGCAGTGGTGCGCTCTGCACAGCACATCACTGGGTGTGAGCTGCCCAGCCTGCAGGAGCTGTACACCCAGCGGTGCTGCAGGAAGTCCCTGAAGGTCATAACGGACACATCACACCCCCACAACAGCCTGTTCTCCCTCCTGTCCTCTGGCAGGAGATACAGGACTCCCAGGACCCTCACCAGCAGACTGAGGAACAGTTTTCCCCCCCAAGCCATGAGACTGCTGAACAAAATAACCCCTCCGGTCACTCTCTCTCACATAATGTGCAATAAAACCTTGTGCAATATTTCTATCTGTATATATACACATGCACACACAAAATGCATATATAGACACACATACACACACAGATATGTGTGTGTGTATGTGTGTAATATATATTACACACATAACCGCACAGAACCAGTACAGAACAGCAAAAAGTGACCCTTCTGTTGTGTTCTGGTCAGATCTGACCAGAACACAAAAATCTGACCATTTTTAGAATTTTTATCAAATATTGGGTGTTTTATTGAACTTGTGTACACCCTTGGTGTTCCTGGTCAAAAATGACTGTTCATTAGAAATGCCCCTTTTTGGCTTCCATGGCAACCCCCTGGAACCTACCCCCAATAGACGTTTTACCCCATGGGAACCATAGCTGTTGGCAATTGTCAAAAACAACCACAACATTGTTTCAATGATATATAGAACTTTCTTACAGCTCTGTAGCAGCACGATGGTCGAGCAATATGAGTTCAGGTCAGCGAGGCCTACAGGCCATAAATAACAAATGGAAGTTCAAACTTGTAATGTTCACAAGAACTTGAGTTGATAAAAAGGATGTAACACAACATTAGGTGATAATATATGTACTATTATGGATTTTAAATCAGCTGACACCAGACTAGTTAACAGGAAACAAACACAACAGGAAGGTTAAGATGCTACCAGAGTCCTTCCACAAGCCACACAGGTGAGCATTCTATCAAACTATGATTTGTCTCAATATAACCCCCAAAATATGTTGCCATCATTACTAATTATAAATTTCATGCATGAGAGATACATCTGTAATGTTAGTTGTGTCTTGCATGTTATCTTTAGTATGAATGCACTCTGGGCATTTTCAGTAGTGTTTTGAGACTTCCAGCTTAATAGTTATAAAAAAACTGATCAAGAAGTTGAAAATGATACATTTGTAAACATTTTAGTCCCAATGCATGAAATATATCAAAATTTAAAGGAAAAATCTTTGGTCTCATTTGGTTACTACATGTCCATGTGAAGACTCCAAAATGTCCTGTTTGGACCTTTGCCTGGACCACTGGAACACTGTAGAATGGTCATACTTTGTGCTGTGTTCTACACATTTGAGACAAGTTTTCACTGCCAATGTAGCTACGACCTTGTCCTTCACCTTTAAAGATAAAACCAGACATTTTTGCTGAAATACGTTTAAAATCTTCAGTTTTTACTGACTTCAGAGGCTCACCGGCCTCTTTCTGTATCACCTAGAGTGTGTCTGACATGTTCAAAAGAACTTTTTAGGTGTTTTCTTTCAACACCACATTCATTAACAGAGTAGTTTACAAGGTAAAGCCATTTTAATTTGGGTATATATGTCATTTAGTGTTTTTGTGTGTCTTGCATCAAAAATAAGGATGGACATTCAGTATTCTAGTTTAATCTCCCCAAAGAAACAACTACTTCCAATAAAATATTGAGGTGTTTACAAAATCTGGTCGTCTCTCATTCCCACTTCCTTCATGGTCTCTCTCCCTGTTCTCCCCCCCCCCCCATGCCCTCGCCTGTCAGTCATCTGCCAGAAATTATGCAGATTCCTCTCTTTAACATGCATTCACAATTTACATGTCTTGTACCTCCCCTCCACACTTCCTACTATTGTTCCTTCACTGCCAAAAAAATGGATGATCTCACCTTAATTTGGAGAAGCAATATTTCACACACACTCCTTTTGTCTGTCTGTCTTCTGCTCTCTCTCCAGCTCATTAAAGGTTGAACTGGCAGGAGGGTGTGGTGTTCTGGTTGTCCTTGCTTGGTTGTGTAAATTCATGCTAGTGTACTGGCCTGCATGTTTAAGTGTGTTCACAAGTTTGTGTGGGCATACATGTCAGTGTATGAGGAAGCCTTCAGAGGACAAATATGTATAAAGTAATGAAGGGTGGATTTGAATTCTGTATAAATGAACATCAACTTTTCTCTTCAACCCTTCAACCTTGAACTCAACGGAGCCAGTCGGTGTGTGTGTGCTAACCTATATTTCCAGATGATAGCTAAGCACATCATTTCTAACACAAGTGGTTGCATTGTATCATTTTGTATACAAAGTATTAAATCTGCAATTGATCAGGATGATCAGGATGGTGAAGACAAAACCGCAAACATTCCTAGGCTGCATTGTTTGTGAATCAGAGGAGCTTCATTATATTAGGAAAGTTTAATAACCAGTAAAAATAATAATAATAATACTATAGAAGTCCTGTTTGCAGATTCTGAAATTAGACATTGTCAATTAACTGACTGCTTTTGAGCACCAAGCAACAATAATATAAACAGGGAGTCCTCCTGCTCATGTCCTGTTCCAGTCCTCGGTTCAGAAAAATAGTTTAAATCCCCGATAGGGAGCATTTGTCCTTGATCAAGATAATCCATCCACCTGTCACAGCATCCATGGCATATCAAGATGCTGATTGAACAACATGATTATTGCACAGGTGTATATTGGGTTGGTCACAATAAAGGGCGACTCTTAAATGTGCAGTTTTATCACACAACACTTTTGAATTTTTCCAGTAGTGTTTAAAAAAATAATATATGTATATACAGTATATCTTCATTCAATCAAGGTTAAATCAAGTGAGAAGCAATAGACATAAAATAAAACTTCATCACCATGATGTCAGTCCATATTAGTAGTGTCTAAAACAGAGGATTAGAGGACTAACAGCACATCTAGATTTTGTCTTCGCAAAAATATCATGCCAAACTTTTCTGCTTTAACTGATTTTGTCATTCTGAATGATGAGTTAAAATCGCAACCCTCACAGGCTAAGGTACATAGGTGTGTTACCATAGTTACCAAGTGATTTGCCTTAATATATATAGATCATTTATTGGATTGTTCCCTGAGAGCAAAGGTATTGATGTTAAATGTCTAAAATAAAGTCCACTGCTGACATCAGAGGTCTGAGTCCCCTAACCCTTATGACTAATAATAATATAGAAAATTAATAACATAAAATAAAAACCCAAATATTTATGAAAAAACCCCCACAAAAACCTAGGGCATCCCCAAGATCCGAGCTTGGGTCACCTGGGTGAGAGTCAACCGATGTAATGGTTACGCTTGTTCACCTGAATGTTTCATGTTACCTTACCTTTTCCCTACCTTCAATGCTCGTGCACGCTGTGCCTGCTAAAGTGCAATCTTGCCAATCCTTTTGATGACAACAGCTGATAATATGCCTAATAATAGGCCTATCTTCTTCCCTATTATGTCGAAAGACTTCACAGTCTGGGTGGACTTGCACTCTGAATTCGGCCAGTTGGTGACCCCTGCAGAGGAAAGGTCAGAAGGAACAGTAAATAATGAACATTATTGCCAGCAATATGAGCATTTTGATATAATGAGGTTAATATTTACCTCAAAATACCTCTATGCTTGTACCGCCTGAGAGCCGCCAGCATGACTGCAGAGTCTCGGAGCCGAATTTGGGGTATGTCAGACTCACTTTCACTAGTTAAATGGTGCATGTGTGGGTGCAGGGTAAAGTGCAAGAGGTTGATTATTCACACGTGTGTTTTAGGTGCAAGAGTTGTTTGATTCTGGAGCCTTCCTGTTCAAAAACAGTTGCATGTTAAGCCTGTGTGCCTCACACAATATTATAACACATCACAGCATCATGTGTAAATGAAAGTTGTAGCAAGTAGCATTACGTACCAATCATACACTGAGTCATACATTCACATTGTGACATGGAGAAGGGGGCATGTGAGACAAATTTTGATGATGTAAGAGGTGGTTAATGATCAGCATTTTCATGATAAGTTTCATTTTTTATTTTAGTTTAATTAATTCATCATGACATTAATGAGAATATTTTTCACAGAACTCCTAACGAAGCCAGACAGCACCCCAGGTTGCCACGGCACCCTGGCTGTGAGAGGCGGCGGGAGATAAACAGCAGTATCTAAACAGTAAGAAAATAAGAACAAGCAGACAAGCTCACCACCTCTCTGTCTCGCTCTACACAGACACACACACACACACACACACACACACACACACACACACACACACACACACACACACACACACACACACACACACACACACACACACACACAGAAATGCGATGCCAGTCCAGGGCAGAGTCAAGTGGTCCGTTGATGTTTTTCTCTCTTCATGAATATTAATGAATCGCTCTCACCATCAAAACACAACCATTACTCATTTACACAGTGACCAGAGCACACACGCATGCATATATATATACACAGACACACACACACACACACGCATGCATATATATATACACAGACACACACACACACACACGCATGCATATATATACAGACACACACACACACACATGCATGCATATATATATATATATATATACAGACACACACACACACACACGCATGCATATATATACAGACACACACACACACACATGCATGCATATATATATATATATATATATACAGACACACACACACACACACGCATGCATATATATATACACAGACACACACACACACACACACATGCATATATATATACACAGACACACACACACACACACGCATGCATATATATACAGACACACACACACACACATGCATGCATATATATATATATATATACAGACACACACACACACACACGCATGCATATATATATATACAGACACACACACACACACACACGCATGCATATATATATATACAGACACACACACACACGCATGCATATATATATATACAGACACACACACACACACACGCATGCATATATATATATACAGACACACACACACACACACGCATGCATATATATATACAGACACACACACACACACACGCATGCATATATATATACACAGACACACACACACACACACGCATGCATATATATATATACAGACACACACACACACACACACACACACACACACACACACACACACACACACACACACACACACACACACACACACACACACACACACACACACACTGAAATGCATATGTGTATAGACTAAAACAGCACATATACCCGTATACATATACCCTTATAGTGAGGCTACAAATTACAACGACAAATCTTGGACATAGACACATCCAGGTGGTGCAAAGTGAAAGATTGGTAGATAATTGAAGGGGTAAAGAATCAAGTAAACATGAAGAAGGGAACCAGAATAATTAACACATTGAGTATGGCACCCAAGATAAAGGTACAAGCAAGAAAAACTCTTCAAAACTTTTCAAAACAAAAAACAATCATAAGACAAAAGAAAGAAATATTATTTAGTGCAGGTCGGGTAGTGGGAGAGTTGGTAAACTGGTGCGTAAGGCAGAGAAGTGCCCTTCCTAGATTTACCGTCAATTAAGTAGGATTTACTGGGCCCATGATGAGATCCTTACTGAATGTGCGTTTTCATATTGGACTCAGAGTACAGGTAAGCCCTGACGCTTATTCCCTTCTCTCACCCAAGGTTTTTCTCTCTGTCATTCTCTCAGTCTTCCTCGCTCACCCTCAGCTCTGATGCGTCCTGCAGGATGGGCTGTGCAGCTGTTAGTGGAGCGGTACGAGTGGCATGTCATCAAGACTAAACCTCCCCTGAGGTCTGCCAAGAGTGGCCTATCAAACAAAACGCTTTATGAAGATAGAAGTGACTAACACATAACACCCTTGCTAGGTGAACTCACTGAGGAAAAGCTCTTTCATGATGTACAGTTTATATGTATGTACAGTATATATGTATGTACAGTATATATGTATGTACAGTATATACGTATGTACAGTATATACATGCACATTAGATTGACTAATGACATTATGGCACACTTGCATCATTCCGGTGAGACAGTAACTTCCGTTTGTCTGTGTAACGACAAGGTAACGATGTTCACATAAAATGTTCTGTAAAATCCCATCTTTATATGAACCTACTTAACTAACCTTCTGAGCACTGATGCAGCCATCCTCAGCTCTGGTCATGTGACAATTTACAATAACCATGTGACACTGCGCACACTTCAAGGAGACCCTTATCCTGTTAGCAGGATTACTCAAAAAGCATGATACGAGGAACAATTTACTTCGGTAGTGAGTCACATCATCATCTGGACCTAGAATGATTTTCAAGTATTCTTTGCCATGACAACGAGGGGTGATCCAGAATGATTGCATTTATAGGGTTCACAGAAAATGTGCTATTATAGATAAATTACATTTCAACCATCTTCCAAAGAGGAATATTTCTATATCGTATAACTGCTGTGGTTTTGGCTTTTATCTATTGTTTTATTTTAAAAGTTTATTTCTTATTCTTCCTGTATTTCCTTTCTTCTCATCCATTTTGTCCGACTAGTTCCTCTGTGTAGACCTCTATGTTTCCAGTCCTTGTTCTTCGTCTCCCTCTGTGCCTGTAGATTCCCTGTTGCATGTTCTTCCTCGTATTATTTACCTGTCTTCCCCTTTAAGGTTTCCTCTGCATTTTCCCTCCAGTATGCTGTCTCATTTCTGTCATCTGCATCTTGTCACCTGCGTCTCATTATTCGTTTCCTCATTTCATTTGCCAATCCATTGTGTATCTTTGTAGCCTATGTACAAGTATTATTTTCTTGTGTCCCCATCAGACTTCATGCAATCAAGTAAGTTTATTCGGTTTTGACGATTGCCTCTTTGGATTTCACTTCGGTCTATGAAGTTTGGATTTATTTCTTTGTATTTTGGATAACCTGTGCACCCAATCTGTTCTGCCTGTTTATGGACTTTGATTTGTCATCACATGCCTGTATTTTGGATTTATTGTTATTAAATCATTGAAATGCATCTTCCCTGTTTGATTTATTCAACAGCATTCTTTCCAAGAACAGTGTAGATGAGATTGGAACTTGGCTGGTATATTGAGATCAACCCAATACACAGCAGGAATTTTGAGTATTTTTCTTGATGTCTTATATGGACTACACAATTCCAAATCGTCAACACACAGTCCTACAAAAAAACCTGTCTCCTGTGCTCCAAAAAGCTTATTCCAAAAAGCATATTCTTTTTGAAGTGCTGACCTTCATGTAACTGTATAGACCAGGTAAAGCTACATGATTTAACACAACCTAATCTAAACAAATCTCTAGATCCTAAATGAGTGAACATAAACAAAGGCTCTTTTATGGGTCTTGTGATAAAACTGTTCAAAGTGTTCCTTGAATTAATTCCTTCTCTGAGGAGTAGTCTCTTTTCTTGAGTAGTTGTATTTATTTGATTTTTTTTCCCCCATTGATTTCAAGGACAACACAGTTGTCTAATTCAGTAGGATGTTTAGTAAACACCTCTTTGAAACACCTCTATGTGTGTATATATACAGTACCAGTCAATAGTTTGGACAAATTTTTGACTGGTAGTGTATATATATACATATAACTTTGACATGTGCATGCTTTCAGGGCAGGACCTTCTCACATCATGTAAAGTATGGGAAAGATTGGACCATGGACAGTGGAGTTATAGGAACTTTGGAGTTTGTTAAAATACAATGCATTGAAATTGAAAAAAAACAAAAAACCCACATGTGATTCAACATGGTGGACTTCCTGTTTTGTTTCGGTCATGGCACCAAGGGGCTTTTTGGTAGATCGTCACAAAAGCTAAAGATGTCTACCAAATGCAAGAAGTCTAGGGCAAATGTAATCTGGAGTTGCTTGTCTGACATTTTTAAGGGGCACTGAATTTGTTGAACTTGCTCCATAGCATAACCCAAGGGTCAACTTCAACAGTGGGACAACCGAACATTTAATAAAAATAAAATAAAAACACGTTTTTATAATTTTCCATCATATGCATTCTCGCACTTGTAAGCATGCAAATATAAAGTAGTTTTCCAGACAAAACAAGAATAATTTAGATCTCCATGTATGAGTCACATATACTGTAATCCATAGGAGCCGTTTGTTTGTTTAAATGCTCTGTATTGCTTTCTGCCAATTAGTGGTTAGATTACATCAGATGCTTGTGGTAGTCAAGTTTGTCTTTTGTATGTATTGTAAATAGTTGTGTATATATTGGAAATATTCTTCTAAACAAGCAGACCAGATTACTGTAGGATTGGGAAGTTTCAAGTATTTACTTGTCTCTACTTTGGTAAATCAGGTAAGTTAGTTTGTGATATTTGAAGCTGGTTATGTTTGATATTTTTGGCCATGCCCACCTTTATGCTAAGAGGAAATTAATAAATTCATTATGTTTGGACTGCAAATATCGTGGCAATGATCATCCTTGGGAGTTGGGAAGGAGGGGAATCCTCAGGTTTCCCCTAGACTGGGCATAACACAGGAGGCTTTACAAAGGTCTCAATACATCTGTCCATGTCCATTTATCCATCTCTCCATCTGTCTGTCTATCCCTGTGTGTGCGCCTCACTAACCCAATACACCCCCTGTGTCCAATCAGCTCATCTGACCGGGTGAAACAGTGGAAGCACCTGGTGCCAGATGCCTAACTTTAATTGGAAAGCAGGTTAAATCCTGTGGACTTAATTGTCAGCGCAATACATAAATCTCTTTCCACTCCACCTTTATATATATATATATATTTGTTATTTTTTTTTTGTTTTTGTTTTTTTGTTTTTTGGTGGCAACATTTAACATGTTGGTGATTATACTTCATTAATGTTCTGTTGCTTCTGGTGCAGATTACACATACAAACAGAAAATAGAGAGCTAGCTAGTTATCATAGCACAATAGGTGGATTTGAGTGAAAAATAATAAATGCAGCAGACACTGGTACAATGAGAAACATATTTTAAGACAAATTTTACACACAGACCAAACAAACAAAAACAACTGCACATGTTCCTGATTTGTCGCACAATGGTTCAGTTAAGTAAAACTCACATAAGCAGAAGATTAAATATGACATTTAGGATAAAAGTTGTCAAGACCATTAAACAGTAATCGACACACAAAATTAATACAGTTTCCAAATGTATCCTATCATTAAAAATATATATTCAAACTCACCACTGATGGATTCAAAGCAGTTAAATCTGGCGCTGATTGGTGAAAAGTTGTCATCCAACACAACCATCCAACTCTGTCCGAGGACATTTGAAAATAAATAAATTCCTCATGCAGTTTCCCAATTCGGAACCAACTACCATAATTCAAGTACTGTAAAGGAGTTGGAGCTGGAAAATAATCATCTGCTGCTGTTTATCTGCAGCTTTGGGATCCTTCTGGCTGTGCTGTTTCAATGGTTACAGGGCCAGGAAGAGCTCTGTGTGTTTGAATGGTGTGACAATGTCTTCTTCATTGTACTGAAATGTAAATATTCTGTTTTGTGTTTGCCTACTTTATTTTACTTAATGTCTTAGAGTGGTCCCTTGCTGTATTTTCTCAGTACATTTATTCTTACCAGACGCGCGCACACGCACACACACACAATATAAGATAAAAGAAGGAGAGAAAAACAACACAGATCAACATGCAGAATCCTTCATTAGCATTTTCTGAATCATTGTATTTGTCACTATTCCAGCAGTAAATGGTGAGGACCCAATTGGAGACATGGGGCAGAGACACAAGGGTGCAGTTCAAAGATTTAATATTAAAAAAAAAAAAAAAAAAACTGTAAACAGTCCAAGGTAAAAAAAAAACCAGAGAGGCAGGCAACAATTAGGGAACAGTATAAGAGGAATGAAGAAGGCTCAGAATCCAAATACAGGCAAATGATCGGTAGACAGGTAATCCAAATCCAAGAACAGCAAATCCAAGTCAACAGGCAAAAGCTAAATCCAAAAAACAGAAAAACAGAAATAATCACAAATTTATTTCTGGGAAAATGAGGAATCACAAGGAAAAATGGCTGGAAGGTGAACACATGAGCAACAAACTGGCAACTAACAGAAGGAATCATACAGACTGAATACACTGGGATAATGAGGGAATGACAAACAGGTGGAAAGGGAGGAGCAGACACAGGTGGAGATGATCAGACAATCACACACTGGAGGGAAAATATTAAAGGGGAAAACACAAGGAGGATGCAATGATAAACTAATGAGACGGGGCTGCGAAGACACAGAGGGAGAGGAACCAACCAGAACTGAAAACAGAAAACTAAAACTGAGACAGAGGAAACTAAAGATCAAAACAGATCACAAGAAAAGATGACAGGAAGTGTAAACCAAAAAACGCAACATGGAGAATGTAACTACCAAAAATAAAACAGGAAACAGAAAACATAACCTTCAAAATAAGAAACTGAGCTCAAAACCATTACAGTATTTACATAATGCCAAAATATTCCAGAGGAATACCAGGTTCTACACACACAACACACACACACACACAGAGTTCTTAGAACATCTACACACACACACACACACATACACACATAGTTCTTCGAACACCTACACACACACACACATAGTTCTTAGAACATCTACACACACACACACACACACACACACACACACACACACACACACACACACACACACACACTTACACACATACATACATAGTTCTTCGAACACCTACACACACACACACACACACATACACACATACATACATACATAGTTCTTCGAACACCTACACACACACACACACACACACATACACACACACACATACACACACAGACACACACACACATCACACACACACATACACACATAGTTCTTAGAACATCTACACACACACACACATAGTTATTCGAACATCTACACACACACACGTATACTTCTTCGAACATCTACACACACACACACACACGTATACTTCTTCGAACATCTACACACACACACACAGTTCTTAGAACATCTACACACACACACACACACACACACACAGAGGGTTCTTAGAACATCTACACACACACACACACACACACACACACAGTTCTTAGAACATCTACACACACACACACACACACACAGGGTTCTTAGAACATCTACACACACACACACAGTTCTTCGAACATCTACACACACACACAGTTCTTAGAACATCTGCACACACACACACACACACACACACACACACACACAGTTCTTAGAACATCTACACACACACACACAGTTCTTCGAACATCTACACACACACACACACACACACAGTTCTTAGAACATCTGCACACACACACACACACACACACACACACACAGTTCTTAGAACATCTGCACACACACACACACACACACACACACACACACACACACACACAGTTCTTCGAACATCCACACACACACACATAGTTCTTCGAACATCTGCACACACACACAGTTCTTAGAACATCTACACACACACACATAGTTCTTAGAACATCTACACACACACACATTCACACTGGAAGACAAACAGTAATCCAGTGTCAGTTTGACCCAAAGCTTGAAATCAGGCCAGAGCAACTGAGCTATTAAAGATTAATGAAGGCTATTAAAGGGGGCCGGAGGGGTGGAGGGGTGGACGGAAAGCACCAATTAACAAAGACTGCATGAAAACAGGCTGAACACAACTTGTCCACTTTAACTTGTGCTGTAAACTGTATGATGGGTAAAACCAGAAGGGTAGGACTGCATACACATGATATGACCATCACATTGCATGGGGAGTGAGTGTGGGCCTATGGTTGGGGTCATCAACTACACGTGTCCATCAACCAAAACAATTGTAAGCAGACATGGACGTTCAAATTAAAAAAAAATATATAGTTGGGCCTATCCATCCATCCATTTTCTGTATCCAGGGGTTCACCCTGGACAAGTCACCAGTTCATCACAGGGCCAACACATAGAGACAAACACTCATTCACACTCATACTCACCTACGGGCTATTTAGTGTGACCAGATACAATACATCAATAGTGATAACTTGTACTTAACCAAGGAGACACTGCTCCTTATAAAACCCACAGTTCAACAAATGAATGAATGCTCATTTCAACCAAAACACTTCTGTCTCTCAGGGAGCAAACCACAATACTAGTTTTAAACTCACAACAACAGCTGGCCAATGGAAATAAACCCACATGCAGCCTTGTGCATCTCATAGAGTGATCTTAGTGATTAGAGTTAGGTCTTGTACTCTGACCTGGCTGCTGCTCCAGTGGGTTGCCAGTCTGGCAGCCAAGCGGCTTGATGGTAGGTCCAACCAGTGGAGAGGATGAAGTTGGAGGACAGTCTGTTTCTGTAGATCGAGTATTTAGTTTTGTTGCCAGGGGTTTGAAAACTAGATGAGAGTCACTCTCAAGACAGACATGGTCGCTGCAGACGGGTTCCATCAAGAAAACATTGTGGATTTGAGTGGCTGGATTAGTCTTAGATGAGAAAGCAATGTTGCAAATAAGTTACTTATAACCTACAGAAACAATATGCAATAGTCCAGAGAGCAATTTTCACATTTCATCTGTTTGTGTGGCCTGGATCTGGATGAGAGAGAGAGAAAAGAGAAAGAAGAGCTCCACTGCTCCCAGTATGATCAGCATCATGGAGAGCTCAGTCCTGACAACTGTGCTCATGGTTTGAGATTTGTTTGGGGTTTTGGGGGTTTCTCCCAATATGTATCTTATGTTTTCATCCTCGTCCTTTTTGTTAGTTTGTTATTATTATTATCATGCAAACTTTCTGGGCCCAGAAAGAAAGAAGAAAATTATGGTGCACATTCAGATAAAGAGACGATCCAGGAATCGTTTTTTTTCTGCTTTCTTTAACATTTAACATATTTTTCAACATCTCTTGTTATGAAAAACAAACAAACAACCAAACTTATTTCCATGAAACTTGCTGAAGGGTTAGGCATGGTTCCAAACTATATACTATTTTATACTGTACTAGATATACCTTCGTATTTAGAGTACAGTAGAGTTACAGAACTGAGATTTATTAATAACTTAATGTTTTACATTTTATTTACTTCTAGAGCTTGAAGAATTGAACAGATAATGAGCTGAAGCTTCAAACTACAGTATGTGTGAGGCACAGCATCACATGCCATAAATCCTAATGCCACAGTGAGGACCTGAGGGTTCATAAGTAGATGGGTATGCTTTTCTTCACCACTTCAGCACCCTTTTCTGGGTTGATGGGATTATGTTTCAGTTCAAAAAAGGACCCAAATGTAAAGTCCAAAACCAGAAAATCCAACAAAAACAAAATAATCAGAACCAGAAAATCCAAGACAAATTCAAAACACAGACAAAGCTAAAAACCAAGAATAACTTTCAGAGAACAAGAAGGAGGGTGCTGAAGACGTATGGAGGATAATCCACATGGACAAGATGAACTGGAAAACACAGACAGGTAACAAGAGGAGATGGGGAACAGGTGGCACAGGGAGGAGGTGACAATCACAGACAGGTGAGCAGGAGACAATCACACACTGGAGGGGGAAATGTAAAAGAGGAAGACACAAGGAGGATACAATGATAAACTAACATGCAACAGAGCAAACATGAACACAGAGGAAGGGAGCGAACTAGACCTAAAAACATAGAAGACTAAAACACAGACAGGAACCAAAAGGGTAAAACAGATCAAAAGAAAATACAGATAATGCAAAGCAAAAACACACAGCATGGAAATACACTTTCAAAATAAAACAGGAAATAGCAACCTAAATACTGAACCATGACAGATGGAGAAAAAAACACCTCGGAGAATAGAAAGAAGAAGAGACATTCGCAATAATAATAACCATATAGCTTATTCTATAACAATGCTTTATTGTTTTTCTGTGTGCTCATATTTGATGCCATGATTTTACAGCATTTTGCTGTTAATTTAATTAACAGATAATTTGTCTCCCCGGGAAGCGGTCCGTGGGTATGAGGCAGGGTTGATCGTGTATAAGAGAGGGGATGTCTATTCTGTTTGGGACATCTGATATGGAGGATCCCTTTCTCTGCCCTACATTCGATTTGGGGTGATTAGAGGATTCTTTACCTGGTGCAGACTGTGACATGGATCATGCAGTGGGAAATAGCACAGTGGAAAAAAGTAAAGCAATCTTGTCTTATGTGGCAGTGCTGGGGTCTGACTCCATTGAGGAGGGGCATTCAGGACAAATTACATCTTGGGAGGCTTGGGAGCTGAGGACAGGGTGGAGGGTTTTGCCCACATGGAGGATGCTCTCAATAGCCCACCCCGCTGCTGAACCTGCTCCCAAGGATCCCCTGGGGAGACCAACTCACCACCCAACAAGCTCCCAAAAAATTAGGATCTGGGGCCTCATTTATAAACACTGTGCGTACACACGAAAGAAGGCGCACGCCGCTTTCTCCGCAATCCGTGGGATTTATAAAAAGCAAACTTGACGGGAGAATGTTTGGTCCTCCACGGTAACTCTGACCCATGCGTACGCACAGAAATGGAGAAACGGGGAAACTATGACTCAGATGGTGAAAGGATGAAACGGAGAAACGTAGTCTGAAATTAATACCAGTGTGTGAAATATATCCAAATATAACCACTCGAAGCTAATTTGACAAAAAATAATTAAACAGATGTTTGATTGATCCTCCCTGGAGAATAAATACAAATGAACACATCAAACAATATTTACATGTTATCGAAATTCATTCTCATAAATGAAAAAGAGTAAACCATTGGTCAAAAGACGTTTACGCGGAAGTCTTTTTCGATGCCACATTCCGATGCAAGTGCAAAGTTTCATTTATTGGTTTTACATAGGCTATAGTATATTTTTGTTTCATAGTGTGTTCACTTGTTATGGCTCTTACTTCGATTTATCTCTAAGTTTTAAATGCGTTTTGTGTAGTGGGTTTTGTAACCGTGCTTTGACAGCTGCTATACCAATGACATCATTATTATCATTATTACTATTTTAACATGTCGCACAGAACTGTTTTGTCATTTACAATACGGATAATTCCCACACCTGTAGCTTTTTAGGTTCCATCAAATAGTTGGGTATAAAAAGGAGTCTTATCACAATGCATAATGACGCACAATGGCTGATTTGGCACTGTTGGAAGATGTGGTGAACGGACGACTTCGAAGGGAGCGATTCTTCAGGGACCATCAGGACCTTCTGGCCAATGATGACGAGCGGTCCTTTTGGATCTCTGTGCTGCACTGGGCCCAGCATTACAGGGACCCACCCACAGGAACCATCCCGTGCAGCCAAAATTCAAATTGGGAGCTGGCTGACCGGTCAGGGATATCTCAGCCAACTTTCAGTCGTTTTATACTAGAAGTCTTATCTGGTATAATTGGTTTGTCGCACCTGTACATAAAGTTTCCTTACAGGGTGAACAGGCAAACAAAAAAGCGCAATTTGCAGCAAAGACCGGTTTCCCAAATGTAATCGGTGCTATTGACTGCACGCATGTTGCAATAAGGGCCCCGAGTGAAAATGAATTTGCGTTCATCAAGCTCAAACATTTTAATTCAATCAATGTCCAAATCATATGTGATGCGGACATGTTACTCACAGATGTAGTGGCTCGGTGGCCTGGGTCAACCCACGACTCATTTATATTGAGACACAGAGTTGGGCGCAACCTTGATGCTGGAGCTGTGCGTGTTGCATGGCTTCCAGGTAAGAATAATCAATGTAAAAATATCTGGTTTATATTCGTTTAAAACAAATGAATACAATCTTCCTACCTGAGTCATGCCATCTGCCCTGTATGGAATCTGTGTCCCCCTCCGCCTCCGTCGCAACTCCACTCAGGAGAGATTCCCCAATTATGACAGCTTCTTATCGGATGGCGTGAGCTCCGGTTTCCTGACTCCACTGCCCGTGGCACACACACTCCACCGGTGTAACGCGATGCGCTTCTTTGCATTAACTTTCAGGTCGGACCACTTCTTTTTGACCTCTGCCACAGTCCGACCTTCTGAGGCAGCAGCATTAACAGCTTCAGTCACCTGCTGCCATTGTGAGGCCTTTTTGGCTTATGTTACACCAGCAGAGTGTCCTCCAAATAGTGTTGCCTTGTTTCCACCTCTCCGACAAGAACTTCAACTTCACATTGTGTGTTTCTTCAAGTTTCTTCTTTTGCCCGTTTCACCATGATGCTCCTAATTAATTCAGTAATCATGAATATTAATCAGGGGCGTTTCACTGGCTTTTTATAGGCAACTGTGGGCGTCATGAAGCTCGTACAGGTGCGCCACATTCAGAGAAGTTTGTGATTTTTAAAGGGAAATCAGCATACGTTTTATAAATCAGAAAATTTTTGTGCGCACACAAATGATATTTTTGTCCAGACGCCACCTTCTGACACCAATCCTACGCACAGTTTTATAAATGAGGCCCCTGGTCACTGGAGATGAGAGAGCTGGTCTTGGTGCTGGGGGACTCAAATTCGGCCAGCATTCCTCACCATGGTTATTTATCGGTCTAGATTGATAGCTTCCCTGGGGCCCAAATACACCATCTGAAGGGAATTTTGGATAAGTTGGATACTTGCACCACTACACAAAAAGTTGTGCTCTCTGTTGGCCTGAATAATTGCCTGAGAAATAATCTGCTTGAGACAATTACAAAGCAATTTCAACAGCTGGTCACACTGACACTTGGGGTGTTTCCCCATGCACAGGTCTTTGTACCTCTCATTCAGTTCTCAAGCAAGCTTCCATTGAGAGTGCAGCGTCTGATAGAAAAGACCAACATTTTTCTGTCGGGACATTTCAGAACACTGAATATGGTGGAAGAACACCTCTTTAGTGTGCACAGTAATGACCCCGTACATTGGACAGCCAAAACGGCTTCCAACATTTTGGATTCTTGGATGAAACAATTAAACTAGAAACTTGGGGACTGGGATCCCTAACCCCCACATCCTCTAATATACTTCATCTATCCCGCACCTATGTGTTAAACGAGGCAGAACAAGCGGTGCTAGAGAGGGTTCTCTTTTTTGTCCCAACACCCCTGGGGACAGATAAAAATAGTCTGAGAAGGGATTTATATGAGTATCACAGACGTCTTAAATTATTAAATCACTTTGAATATACTGCAGATTTGGCTCAGGAATCATTTGTCGAACCCTCCCCAAATGGGATTTGGTCCCTGAACGGATAAAGAATTTGATCAGTTGTGACCTGCAAGGGCTGGAAAAGATTCGGAGCAGGAATATGGAGAAGGATAATTTATCCAGTCAACAGAGAGAAGCCTAGAAAAAAAAACAGGATATACTCATAAAATCGGACAAGGGATCAAAAATAGTTATTTTGGATAGAACACAATATCTCATAGAAGCGAATAGACAATTAAATAACTCGGCCCACCATAAGCCACTGACACGCTCTTTACAGTTGGAGACTCAGAGTATGATTTGGAAGGTTGTGGTGGAACTGTATGAGAAAAAATACATCTCGTCCGAACAAAAATTTGATCTGTTTGGTCAAGATCCTCCTCGTGCATGTAAATTCTATCTTCTCCCAAAAATCCACAAGGACCCCAGCACGTGGACGGTCCCACATGAGATACCCCCGGGCCGACCAATTGTGTCCGATTGTGGGAGTGAATCATATAGAATAGCTGAATATCAGCTATATCAAGGACACCTTTGCGTTTGTGAATAAAATCAAAACCATAGATGTTCCACCTGGAGCCATGCTTTTCTCGATCGATATAGACGCCTTGTATACAAACATAGATACTCAACTAGGCCTAAAGGCAGTCAGACGGATTTTTGAAAAATATCTGGACCCAGCCAGACCAGATGAGGCCCTTCTCTGTCTTTTAGAATTAGGTTTAATACGAAATAATTTTGAATTTGACTCCAAATATTATCTCCAAATACATGGGACGGCCATGGGGAAGAAATTTGCCCCGGCATATGCTAATATTTATAGGGCTGACTGGAAACAAACAGTCTACCCTAAATGCCCCAAGGTCCCATCATTGTACATCAGATATTTGGATGATACACTTGGTGTCTGGATTCATCCAGAGTCCGACTTCAGACACTTTATACGCATCCTGAACAATCACCATAATTCGATTAATGTTAAATACAATCTACAAACTGAATAATCCGAATTTTTGGATACACAAGTTTTTATCATGAAGGACAATGCAGAGAAGTGGAATCTGGGAATTAGAGTACAGTATATCTTAAACCAACAGACACCCACGCTTTGTTACACAAAAACAGTTATCATCCTAAACATACCTTTAAGGGGATCATTAAATCCCAACTGATAAGATTCAACAGGATATGTACAAAGCCGAAGGATGTGGAAGTGGCAACAAAAGTACTTTTTAAAGCTCTCAGAACAAGAGGTTACAGCAGGACCTGTCTGCGTTCTATAAAAACTGAAGTACAACTAAAGTTTTTGTGAGAGGCAGGAGACCAGCAGAAGGGAACAAAAAAAAAATATGGTTCCTCTGGTGACTACCTTGTCCTCTGCCTCACTGAAAATGAATTCAATCGCAAAAAAAACTCATTTTAAAAAAACTACAGGATGCTATCGAGCCTTTGTCTGAATTCAGAATCATATCAGCCTTTAAACGGAACAAAAATCTGAAAGATTTACTTGTTCATGCGTCTTTGAAGAGTGAAAAACAGCACACAAGGAAAACACATTTTAGATCGATCAAATATGTTATGAACAAGTGCACAGATTTGAGTGCTCAGGTTCGGCAAATTTTCCAGCTGGACTCATCAAATTTAGTTCATTTAACAGAGTGTTGAATTTGTGGGAAACTGTACATGGGACGGACCAAAAACAAATTGCTACAATGTCTGAAACAACATTGGTCGAGAAAATAAAACAACAGAAATGTATGTACACTTTCGAGCACATGGTATGAAAAACCTGCTGATTGCAGGCCTTGAATCTAGAACGGGTTGGTCAACAGCTCAGAGATTGGCAGCAGAAAGACGTTGGATCACAAAATTAGAAACTCATGTGCCCAATGAATTAAATGAGGTTGAGTAAACACTATGAATCTGCAATGTTATCACTTTGTGCTGACTCTGGACTGGAGACCATGTGTTGTGGATAGTCAAGTTGAACTGGTCCAGTCTACCATCGATGGTGTTCTGGACCATGACATTTCAATCACTACTGCTCTTTTTTTGGAATAATGAAAAGGGATGTTGGAAGTTTTGCGTGCCTGTGCTATTTGTTTGTCCGAGAGGATAACATAATCTTCTGAAAAAAACAAATCATTCCCCCAGCCTAACCCCCCTAGCCCTAACCCCTAACCCCTAACCCTAATCTCTGTTTATCACATACTGGATAAGGGAAAATGATCCTGAGGGTTACGAATGACATGCGCCAGCCCGTGCCTTGCCTTTGGCGTCTATACAACCACGCTGTTGTCGGACAACGATGGGGAAATCAATGGGATACGAAATACCTAACCCCTAACCCCTAATCCTAACGCTAACCCTACCTTAACCTCTAACCCTAACCCTAACCAGCAATAGAGGTGCCAAAGTTGAGCCTAGACTTTGTGAGAAAGTTGTACCAAAGTCCCTATGAAACACAGGCATCCATATTCTACATTGTGCGTGAATGGAGCGTCAAGCGTCTTTAAGGCCACAATCCTGAACAGTTCTTCTACTTTGTCTCTGGGGGAGCTGGCTGTGAAAAATCCCATGTTATCAAGTGCATTCATGAGGAGGCCACCAAGATTCACCAAGATTCAACAGGCCACCAACTCCCCAGGTTCTGAGATCAAACCGACATGTCCATGCCAAGAAATATGAAACCACCATGTCAAGGACTTGGAAATACATTGGATGAAATGAGAGCAACACTATCCAACGTGGAAATACTCATAATAGATGAACTATCCATGGTTTCAAAAGAGTTGTTTGACTATGTTCACTGGAGATTTCAGTTTTTTTCACACTGGTATTTTTCTTCTACAGGAAGAGTTGCAGCAAGTTTCACATTTGTGGAATACCCATATCATCCGCCTTAGTAGAAATGCAGTAGCTCCAACTGGATGTCCAATTCTCATGTACGCTATTCCTCGTCTATTTGGAGGACAAGATCACCTGAAAGAAGTGTCTCAGGAAGCAGTGAATGCTTGTAAACATGAATTCCAACAGAGAGGACCTTATCCTTGTGATGAAACAGTATTCAGCTTGCATTGCCTTATAATGGCAGAGAGCTTCTGACACTCGCACACCACAGCAGATGAAACCCTAGAACCGTATCTCTTCCAGAGAGCACGCATTCTTAGAGATTTATAAATATACTGAAGGAACTCTGGAGCATTAACGAAGGTATACAGTATGTCAACAGACTTTAACTTTAACATTATTTTTATTTTTGAGGAAAATTGTGGATCCACCTATGCTAGAAGGGATGTAACATAAAGGTCATGACCCTGTCGTTTGGCTTCTGTTATTTGTTTATGAAGTGTTTACCAAGTGCTTGATGCTCACATGTCAGGATTCACAAAGTATTGGACACAAATGCAGACAACACAGGGGGCAGAGTGTAGTTCAGGGATTTAATTAACAAGTAAGGTAAGATAGTACAACACAAAAAATCCAAAAGAGTAACCAAAACAGTCCAATAAACGAAAAGTCCAACAAACAGGCAAAAATCCAAGTAACAGAAAACTTACTGAGGAGCATGGGGAGAAACATTGGAAATACATGGGAAACATGAGATCAGACATTGACGACAAACTGGCAACTCACAGAGGAAATCACACAGGCTAAAGAGGGAATGACAAACACGTGACACAGGGAGGAGGAGACAATCAGCAACAGATGGAGACAATCAGACAATCACACACTGGAGGGAAAATAAATTAAAGGGGAAGACAGAAGGAGGATACAAAGAAAAAAAAACGAAGAAGAAAGAGCAAACAATCACAGAGGGAAAGAGAGCAAACTGGAAGTAAAAACATAGAAGACTAAACACACTGGGGGATGGGGGAAGTCTGTGTACCAATCAGCATAAGATGATAGGTTACTGTAATTTATTTAGCCTTTTATTTTTCACATTAAAACTTGTTTTCAGCGCTCACTCTGTCTTTTGTCATCCGTTTGTGGAAACAAGTAGGTATCTGGTTACACTTGATGCTGTGTACCCAGATACCTCTATATTGAGACTGACCGACAGACAGAAGGCCTTCCTGGTCCATGAGTGTTTGATTGGTAGTTTCCAAGTCAACTATTAATTATTAATTATCCCTCAACCAGTACAAACTCATCACTTGTACGGAATATTGTCAACTAGATGTCTTTGTCGCTGCCTTTACTGCATGTTCTAAAAATAGACTCATGATGTCATGAGACCCAGCTGTGTCACTGAACACCTGCAGTTTAACAGTTAAGTGAGGGCTAAAGTCAATGGAGCAGTTTGGTGGACCACCTGACGCTGTAGGTCCTCTGCACCCCAACGATAAGGTTGTTTGGTAAACACTCATTATGAAATCTGAAACGGAGCAGAAATTACCCCAAACTTAAACCGTGATTGTGCTTATTCTAATTTCCTATTCATATCTCAGACAGGCCTATAAGTAACTAATTATAATACAGGACCTGTGTGTACTGTATATCTTAGAAGTTTATGGGCTATACTCAACAGGAATAATCAAGGTGAATGTAGCCTTCTCCCTATAAATTTTTAAAATAAGCTATGATGTTTAATGGAGTACAATTGACAAAACACTTTTTTTTTTCCTGAATTGACTCAATGCTAAATGCTAAAGAAATTCCAAACATACAATAATGTAACCATTGATGTCACATTTTCTGTGATGTCATACATAGCACTTAGCCTTTGATGTTGCAAACTGCTACAGGGGTCATTTTAGAAAATTACTCCTTTGAAGTTGTGGCATATAAATATGTGTCACAGACATCTTTCAAGCATTTCAAGACATCTTTGTTTAACTGAGTAAATATCCAGTGCAGCAAAAATGTGTATCCTTAAGCAACTAAAGCGACGAGCCTCAACCAAGTGTCAAGATAGAGTGGAAGCTATGGACCAACAGAGCTCCAGCCAACAGAATGGGTAAGATAATGCTTAATTTTATTCTTCATATCTACTGATACTTATTTGATCTTCTATGCCGTTTCATTCAATTGACAAGGCAAAAATACCTACATACTATTTTCTTGTCATATTTGTGATATTTAATTGATAGTTGATTCAATTGAAGTACATAAATCTATAGTCTATACAGTTCTATAAATGTCTGGAAAATCTCTTGACTTTGTGGGACAGAACTCACCTTTGGGACTTCCAGAGATAATAATGACATGTGATCTTGATGTCTCTGACATGTGATAATGGGATAATTGGATATCACTGATTAATATTCTCTCTTTATCATCAGTGTCAATCTAGAGGAGGCTGGATGTAAGAAGAAGAAAGCAAAAGTTTGCCCTTTTTGTCGTTGGTGGAAGGTAAGTTTATCAGACATGAATATTGGAAATAATAACCACTATGTTGTCCTCACTACAGTGTAGGAACTGCGGCTATCCAACTAGCTAAACTCTTGCTTGCAAAATGATAACTTGAGTCGTAGTTTGCTTTACTAGCTGTGTACTGTGGCTCTCTTACATCATCTTACACACTAAAAACTGGAACAGAAACAATATATCCTAATGTAAAAACAGTACATGCAAATGAAATAGTTTTTAATTACAAACAAATCAAATGCTTTTTTATGTAAATACGCTTTCTAACATTAACTTAATAAGTGCAACAATGAAATTATTTACTTAGGACAGTAGCGTTTACAGTGTGAATGGAAAGAGATGTAAACAGATTCAGTTAGCATGCTCAAAATGACTGACAGGAAATGAACAGAGGAAATGAAATTAAAAAAATTTCTTCTTCAAAATAAAAGTCCATTCAGCTTTATGCCTGAAAGGCAACACAACCACTGACCCAAATAGTGCAGTCATTTGTGTCTGTCTCTGCTGTGTTAAACTGGTTTATGTTTTTTTAACAGACTGTTACAAAAAAGTTTTCATCAGAGGACTCGAACCGTCCATCTTCGGATGCAGGCCAGAAGGTCAAAGCTAAGATTTTCCGGTGGCGATGGTGGAAGGTGTGTTTATCAGACATTAATAATGCAAAGTACAACATTTTTCGAGAGACTTTAATATGGGTCTGATGCTTGATGCGTATCTCAATACTGTACTATTTCTACCCAACAGAAAACTAAACAGACTGCTGGAAAAGACCATGAGGCAGACAATACCAACATTGCACCATCTGATAAAGGACAGAGGTACAACATTCTTTAACTGTTTATTCTAGCTTTACCTTGAATTAGAGCTGAATCTTTAATATTGTTTTGGTGTTTCTTTAACTTGGTTTCATTTCTGTGACTGGACTATACAGTAAAATCACATCTGTGTTTCCCCTTATCAACAGTATTGACTGTATTGTGACGGCTGATGGTGGAGACACTGGTGTCCACGACTCTTCATCCACCCTTGAATGTCCAGTCTCACCACTAGTTGTGACTACAGTGACAGATGACGGCACAGAAGACAGAAACCTGTCCCCTTCTATTACAGAAGATAGGTATGATGTCCTTTAACTGTTTATTCCAGCTTTACCTTGAATTAGAGCTGAATCTTTAATATTGTTTTGGTGTTTCTTTAACTTGGTTTCATTTCTGTGACTGGACTATACAGTAAAATCACATCTGTGTTTCCCCTTATCAACAGTATTGACTGTATTGTGACGGCTGATGGTGGAGACACTGGTGTCCACGACTCTTCATCCACCCTTGAATGTCCAGTCTCACCACTAGTTGTGACTACAGTGACAGATGACGGCACAGAAGACAGAAACCTGTCCCCTTCTATTACAGAAGATAGGTATGATGTCCTTTAACTGTTTATTCCAGCTTTACCTTGAATTAGAGCTGAATCTTTAATGTTGTTTTAGCGTTTCTTTAACTTGGTTTAATTTCTGTGACTGGACTATACAGTAAAATCACATCTGTGTTTCCCCTTATCAACAGTATTGACTGTATTGTGACGGCTGATGGTGGAGACACTGGTGTCCAGGACCCGTCACCCACCCCTGACTGTCCAGTCTCACCACTAGTTGAGACTACAGTGACAGATGATGGAACAGAAGACAGAAACCTGTCCCCTTGTGTTACAGAAAATAGGTATGACATTCTTTAACTGTTTATTCCAGCTTTACCTTGAATTAGAGCTGAATCTTTAATATTGTTTTGGTGTTTCTTTAACTTGGTTTCATTTCTGTGACTGGACTATACAGTAAAATCACATCTGTGTTTCCCCTTATCAACAGTATTGACTGTATTGTGACGGCTGATGGTGGAGACACTGGTGTCCACGACTCTTCATCCACCCTTGAATGTCCAGTCTCACCACTAGTTGAGACTACAGTGACAGATGACGGCACAGAAGACAAAATCCTGTCCCCTTCTATTACTGAAGAAAGGTATGATGTTCTTTAACTGTTTATTCCTCCAGCTTTACCTTGAATTAGAGCTGAATCTTTAATGTTGTTTTAGTGTTTCTTTAACTTGGTTTCATTTCTGTGACTGGACTATACAGTAAAATCACATCTGTGTTTCCCCTTATCAACAGTATTGACTGTATTGTGACGGCTGATGGTGGAGACACTGGTGTCCAGGACCCGTCACCCACCCCTGACTCTCCAGTCTCAGAAATAACTGAGACTCCTGAAGTCAAGGTGGCTACTGATGAACTTCCTGCTGACTCACATGTGTCCAGGAAGTCCGAAGCAGTACCTCTCAATAAACGTCAACGTAGGGCAGCCAGGAAACTCGCCCAAGAGGCGCTAGCCTCTCTTAGGTAAGCACCTGCAAAGAAACTCACATATAAAGTTCTGCACAGTTTTAATTCTATAAATCACTTGTAATTAGAGAAATATAATTCAAGGGCAGACTTTTAATATGTAATTGATGTATTAATTATTTGACTTAAATTGATGATCTAATACTCTCTCCATCACTGACTACAGCTTTGCCTTGAATTAGAGCTGAATCTTTAATATTGTTTTGGTGTTTCTTTTACTTGGTTTCATTTCTGTGACTGGACTATACAGTAAAATCACATCTGTGTTTCCCCTTATCAACAGTATTGACTGTATTGTGACGGCTGATGGTGGAGACACTGGTGTCCAGGACCCGTCACCCACCCCTGACTCTCCAGTCTCAGAAATAACTGAGACTCCTGAAGTCAAGGTGGCTACTGATGAACTTCCTGCTGACTCACATGTGTCCAGGAAGTCCGAAGCAGTACCTCTCAATAAACGTCAACGTAGGGCAGCAAGGAAACTCGCCCAAGAGGCGCTAGCCTCTCCTAGGTAAGCACCTGCAAAGAAACTCACATATAAAGTTCTGCACAGTTTTAATTCTATAAATCACTTGTAATTAGAGAAATATAATTCAAGGGCAGACTTTTAATATGTAATTGATGTATTAATTATTTGACTTAAATTGATGATCTAATACTCTCTCCATCACTGACTACAGCTTTGCCTTGAATTAGAGCTGAATCTTTAATATTGTTTTGGTGTTTCTTTTACTTGGTTTCATTTCTGTGACTGGACTATACAGTAAAATCACATCTGTGTTTCCCCTTATCAACAGTATTGACTGTATTGTGACGGCTGATGGTGGAGACACTGGTGTCCAACACTCTTCATCCACCCCTGAATGTCCAGTCTCACCACTAGTTGAGACTACAGTGACAGATGATGGAAGAGAAGACAGAAACCTGTCCCCTTCTATTACTGAAGATAGGTATGATGTCCTTTACCTGTTTATTCCAGCTTTACCTTGAATTAGAGCTGAATCGTTTTATGTTGTTTTAGTGTTTCTTTAACTTGGTTTAATTTCTGTGACTGGACTATACAGTAAAATCACACCTGTGTTTCCCCTTATCAACAGTATCAACTACATTATGAAGGCTGATGGTGGAGACACTGGTGTCCAGGACCAGTCACCCACCCCTGACTGTCCAGCCTCAGAAAGAACAGAGGCTCCTGAAGTGACGATAGCTACTGATGAACTTCCTGCTGACTCACATGAGTCCAGGAGCTCCAGCCCAGTAGCTCACCATGATGGTCCACAGGAGAGAACCTGGAGCCTCACAGAGCTTCTAGCCTGTCATGGGTAAGCACCTGCAAAGAAACTCACATATAAAGTTCTGCACAGTTTATTTCTATAGATCATCTGAAATACAAGAAATATAATTCAAGGGCAGACTTTTAATATTCAATTGATGTAATGATTCTTTGACTTTAATTAATGACCTGAGTCACCGAGCACACAATGAACACTTTGCTGGTAATTATTCTGTTTGTTTTTACAAAGTTAAGTTTTAGTTTACAAAGTTTACTTGTAACAGATTACTCTTACAATATAGTATTGGTTCTTAAGCATAAGTATCCAGGATCTGGATACTCTTTCCACCTCTGACTACAGCTTTTCTTTTACTTGGTTTAATTTCTGTGACTGGACTATACAGTAAAATCACATCTGTGTTTCTCCTTATCAACAGTATCGACTGTATTGTGATGACGTCCACCCTTGAATATCCACCATGTGGGGCTTACGGCGACGAGCTCCAGGACTCTTCATCCAGCTGGGAATTCCCAGTCTCTCCACTACTTTAGTCAACAGTGGGAATATTTAATTTAAATGTTTATTAAACTCTCGAAAAACAAAATGAATATCTATTTTATTTTATCGAGGTTTGGTTTAGGCATCAACATGATTTGGATTAGATCGTTGTTTGGATTAAAATGACTGCTTTGTTAAGAGACGAGGTGACTTAGTAGCCAGAGTCGGTTTAGGACTGTGTAGCACTAATTGGCACTTAAAACAATCATTTGCTCTCAAGATGCACAATATTTCTGGAGCTATGTGGTTTAAAAGATATGTTGGATTCAAGCTGTGTTAATGTTCCTACAAGTCAAATGTGTTGTAATTTGGAAAAACAAACAGACGGCCATTTCTTTGTGAGGCGTTCAATGTGGGTGTCAAAGAGAGCGAGAGCAAGGAAAATGTCATCGGTTTTAAAGCGAGTGAGTGGTTGTGTTATCCCAAAAATACTTGCATTACAATTGTCCTGTCTGTGAAGGAGATTAATCCTACTCCTCTCAGTACTGTATATTAAACGAGGCATCAGGAGATGGTATATTCGACCGGCACCCCAAAATCTCTGAGTATGTTTGCATGAATACAAGCTCCTTCAGCTTAGCAGTCAGTTAGAAATAAATGTCAAAATCATGCTAATCAAAACTGGGAAAATGACACTATATCAAGATTGAAATCAAGCAAGGTGTTGAAGTGGAAAACTGATAAATATATTCATATTTATTAAGCATCTCAACAAAAGTCATTTAGATTAACTAGAGAAATCAACTCATATTTACTAAGTATCCAAGCAAAAGTCATTTAGTTTTAGCAAATATCAGAATAAAAATGATTTGGATTCACTAAACAAAATAATTATATCAACTCATATTTGAACATATTGTTGCTAAATTAAATATATTAACATTTGTATTCGTATTCACCTGTACCCAAATTATTTGTTGAGATTCATGTTTTAATTTGTATCACAGAACTTAAAATCTATTCAATAATAATAAGTGTCACTTTGTTGCCATAATTGTTTTATGTTTCATCTACCTAATGTCATAGCTTCTTGGTACCACTGTTAAAATGTATTTGTGCAACTTGCAGCAAATCATCATTTGATTCATTTAAAGAAAATAAACTATTTAAGGTTTTAATGAACGCCTATTGAATTAAGGTATGTTTACTAGAAATGTATGTTTTGTATATTGTCATATGAGGGTAATGCTTTCTTTACAGCTGGTAAATGCTTACTTTAATGTTGTCCTCATAAAACAAACAATTCTTCAGTTAAATAGTTGAAGTTAGATTTTGTTTCTTAGATGTCCTCTTAAAATCTTTGCTTGTGTGCACATGTGGATGATCACTCATACAGTATTAAGTCTCGTGAATCACTATTATCACTATCTACAGATACTGGATGTTAAAACGTCTGGTGTCCCTGCTGCTCAAGTCTGGAGCTTCGGTCCAGTGCTGCCAGCATTTTTGACTTGTGATCCCTTAAAACAATGTCATGTTGACTTTCCATGTGTAATGACTGTGACCAATTCAACCAAAAAGGGATTTTTTTCCCACCTTTGTTTTATGTAAATACTTTTTAGAGGCCTGGAGATGTAAACGATTCCAGTAATTCATAAGTCATAAGAATTAAAAACAGCTTTGGGAAGACATACCGTCTTGTATGTGTTTTATTGCCTAACATATATTTCCCAAACTTTCCCGACATGAATGGAGACCACTAATTCAACATAAACTGGTAGCTATAAGAACCTGTTAAGGACTATCCACATTATTGGGGTGGGAATGGAGGACTTTTTAAGTATTTCAAAATGATATTGCACTATTGAATTGGTCGACCGAGTGTTATTGAATACTGAAAGTTCACAGAGAATTTAAAGTTATATTCTCTCATTTAAATTAATGAATTTCATACTGAGCCCAAACTGGAAATGTCAATTAAATCATAAAATGTGTATTCGTACCAGTATTTGTAATAGAAAACATTTAGGGATGCATAACAAAATGTTTTGCAAATTCTATTTGCAGAATATCCGAGTCATTCTTTGTTTTTGAACCAAGACCTTTCACTGTCAACCTCTACTCGCCCTTTTTCCATAATTCGATTAATGTTAAATACAATCTACAAACTGAATAATCCGAATTTTTGGATACACAAGTTTTTATCATGAAGGACAATGCAGAGAAGTGGAATCTAGGAATTAGAGTACAGTATATGTTAAACCAACAGACACCCACGCTTTGTTACACAAAAACAGTTATCATCCTAAACATACCTTTAAGGGGATCATTAAATCCCAACTGATAAGATTCAACAGGATATGTACAAAGCCGAAGGATGTGGAAGTGGCAACAAAAGTACTTTTTAAAGCTCTCAGAACAAGAGGTTACAGCAGGACCTGTCTGCGTTCTATAAAAACTGAACTACAACTAAAGTTTTTGTGAGAGGCAGGAGACCAGCAGAAGGGAACAAAAAAAAAATATGGTTCCTCTGGTGACTACCTTCTCCTCTGCCTCACTGAAAATGAATTCAATCGCAAAAAAAACTCATTTTAAAAAAACTACAGGATGCTATCGAGCCTTTGTCTGAATTCAGAATCATATCAGCCTTTAAACGGAACAAAAATCTGAAAGATTTACTTGTTCATGCGTCTTTGAAGAGTGAAAAACAGCACCCAAGGAAAACACATTTTAGATCGATCAAATATCTTATGAACAAGTGCACAGATTTGAGTGCTCAGGTTCGGCAAATTTTCCAGCTGGACTCATCAAATTTAGTTCATTTAATAGAGTGTTGAATTTGTGGGAAACTGTACATGGGACGGACCAAAAACAAATTGCTACAATGTCTGAAACAACATTGGTCGAGAAAATAAAACAACAGAAATGTATGTACACTTTCGAGCACATGGTATGAAAAACCTGCTGATTGCAGGCCTTGAATCTAGAACGGGTTGGTCAACAGCTCAGAGATTGGCAGCAGAAAGACGTTGGATCACAAAATTAGAAACTCATGTGCCCAATGAATTAAATGAGGTTGAGTAAACACTATGAATCTGCAATGTTATCACTTTGTGCTGACTCTGGACTGGAGACCATGTGTTGTGGATAGTCAAGTTGAACTGGTCCAGTCTACCATCGATGGTGTTCTGGACCATGACATTTCAATCACTACTGCTCTTTTTTGGAATAATGAAAAGGGATGTTGGAAGTTTTGCGTGCCTGTGCTATTTGTTTGTCCGAGAGGATAACATAATCTTCTGAAAAAAACAAATCATTCCCCCAGCCTAACCCCCCTAGCCCTAACCCCTAACCCCTAACCCTAATCTCTGTTTATCACATACTGGATAAGGGAAAATGATCCTGAGGGTTACGAATGACATGCGCCAGCCCGTGCCTTGCCTTTGGCGTCTATACAACCACGCTGTTGTCGGACAACGATGGGGAAATCAATGGGATACGAAATACCTAACCCCTAACCCCTAATCCTAACGCTAACCCTACCTTAACCTCTAACCCTAACCCTAACCAGCAATAGAGGTGCCAAAGTTGAGCCTAGACTTTGTGAGAAAGTTGTACCAAAGTCCCTATGAAACACAGGCATCCATATTCTACATTGTGCGTGAATGGAGCGTCAAGCGTCTTTAAGGCCACAATCCTGAACAGTTCTTCTACTTTGTCTCTGGGGGAGCTGGCTGTGGAAAATCCCATGTTATCAAGTGCATTCATGAGGAGGCCACCAAGATTCACCAAGATTCAACAGGCCACCAACTCCCCAGGTTCTGAGATCAAACCGACATGTCCATGCCAAGAAATATGAAACCACCATGTCAAGGACTTGGAAATACATTGGATGAAATGAGAGCAACACTATCCAACGTGGAAATTCTCATAATAGATGAACTATCCATGGTTTCAAAAGAGTTGTTTGACTATGTTCACTGGAGATTTCAGTTTTTTTCACACTGGTATTTTTCTTCTACAGGAAGAGTTGCAGCAAGTTTCACATTTGTGGAATACCCATATCATCCGCCTTAGTAGAAATGCAGTAGCTCCAACTGGATGTCCAATTCTCATGTACGCTATTCCTCGTCTATTTGGAGGACAAGATCACCTGAAAGAAGTGTCTCAGGAAGCAGTGAATGCTTGTAAACATGAATTCCAACAGAGAGGACCTTATCCTTGTGATGAAACAGTATTCAGCTTGCATTGCCTTATAATGGCAGAGAGCTTCTGACACTCGCACACCACAGCAGATGAAACCCTAGAACCGTATCTCTTCCAGAGAGCACGCATTCTTAGAGATTTATAAATATACTGAAGGAACTCTGGAGCATTAACGAAGGTATACAGTATGTCAACAGACTTTAACTTTAACATTATTTTTATTTTTGAGGAAAATTGTGGATCCACCTATGCTAGAAGGGATGTAACATAAAGGTCATGACCCTGTCGTTTGGCTTCTGTTATTTGTTTATGAAGTGTTTACCAAGTGCTTGATGCTCACATGTCAGGATTCACAAAGTATTGGACACAAATGCAGACAACACAGGGGGCAGAGTGTAGTTCAGGGATTTAATTAACAAGTAAGGTAAGATAGTACAACACAAAAAATCCAAAAGAGTAACCAAAACAGTCCAATAAACGAAAAGTCCAACAAACAGGCAAAAATCCAAGTAACAGAAAACTTACTGAGGAGCATGGGGAGAAACATTGGAAATACATGGGAAACATGAGATCAGACATTGACGACAAACTGGCAACTCACAGAGGAAATCACACAGGCTAAAGAGGGAATGACAAACACGTGACACAGGGAGGAGGAGACAATCAGCAACAGATGGAGACAATCAGACAATCACACACTGGAGGGAAAATAAATTAAAGGGGAAGACAGAAGGAGGATACAAAGAAAAAAAAACGAAGAAGAAAGAGCAAACAATCACAGAGGGAAAGAGAGCAAACTGGAAGTAAAAACATAGAAGACTAAACACACTGGGGGATGGGGGAAGTCTGTGTACCAATCAGCATAAGATGATAGGTTACTGTAATTTATTTAGCCTTTTATTTTTCACATTAAAACTTGTTTTCAGCGCTCACTCTGTCTTTTGTCATCCGTTTGTGGAAACAAGTAGGTATCTGGTTACACTTGATGCTGTGTACCCAGATACCTCTATATTGAGACTGACCGACAGACAGAAGGCCTTCCTGGTCCATGAGTGTTTGATTGGTAGTTTCCAAGTCAACTATTAATTATTAATTATCCCTCAACCAGTACAAACTCATCACTTGTACGGAATATTGTCAACTAGATGTCTTTGTCGCTGCCTTTACTGCATGTTCTAAAAATAGACTCATGATGTCATGAGACCCAGCTGTGTCACTGAACACCTGCAGTTTAACAGTTAAGTGAGGGCTAAAGTCAATGGAGCAGTTTGGTGGACCACCTGACGCTGTAGGTCCTCTGCACCCCAACGATAAGGTTGTTTGGTAAACACTCATTATGAAATCTGAAACGGAGCAGAAATTACCCCAAACTTAAACCGTGATTGTGCTTATTCTAATTTCCTATTCATATCTCAGACAGGCCTATAAGTAACTAATTATAATACAGGACCTGTGTGTACTGTATATCTTAGAAGTTTATGGGCTATACTCAACAGGAATAATCAAGGTGAATGTAGCCTTCTCCCTATAAATTTTTAAAATAAGCTATGATGTTTAATGGAGTACAATTGACAAAACACTTTTTTTTTTTCCTGAATTGACTCAATGCTAAATGCTAAAGAAATTCCAAACATACAATAATGTAACCATTGATGTCACATTTTCTGTGATGTCATACATAGCACTTAGCCTTTGATGTTGCAAACTGCTACAGGGGTCATTTTAGAAAATTACTCCTTTGAAGTTGTGGCATATAAATATGTGTCACAGACATCTTTCAAGCATTTCAAGACATCTTTGTTTAACTGAGTAAATATCCAGTGCAGCAAAAATGTGTATCCTTAAGCAACTAAAGCGACGAGCCTCAACCAAGTGTCAAGATAGAGTGGAAGCTATGGACCAACAGAGCTCCAGCCAACAGAATGGGTAAGATAATGCTTAATTTTATTCTTCATATCTACTGATACTTATTTGATCTTCTATGCCGTTTCATTCAATTGACAAGGCAAAAATACCTACATACTATTTTCTTGTCATATTTGTGATATTTAATTGATAGTTGATTCAATTGAAGTACATAAATCTATAGTCTATACAGTTCTATAAATGTCTGGAAAATCTCTTGACTTTGTGGGACAGAACTCACCTTTGGGACTTCCAGAGATAATAATGACATGTGATCTTGATGTCTCTGACATGTGATAATGGGATAATTGGATATCACTGATTAATATTCTCTCTTTATCATCAGTGTCAATCTAGAGGAGGCTGGATGTAAGAAGAAGAAAGCAAAAGTTTGCCCTTTTTGTCGTTGGTGGAAGGTAAGTTTATCAGACATGAATATTGGAAATAATAACCACTATGTTGTCCTCACTACAGTGTAGGAACTGCGGCTATCCAACTAGCTAAACTCTTGCTTGCAAAATGATAACTTGAGTCGTAGTTTGCTTTACTAGCTGTGTACTGTGGCTCTCTTACATCATCTTACACACTAAAAACTGGAACAGAAACAATATATCCTAATGTAAAAACAGTACATGCAAATGAAATAGTTTTTAATTACAAACAAATCAAATGCTTTTTTATGTAAATACGCTTTCTAACATTAACTTAATAAGTGCAACAATGAAATTATTTACTTAGGACAGTAGCGTTTACAGTGTGAATGGAAAGAGATGTAAACAGATTCAGTTAGCATGCTCAAAATGACTGACAGGAAATGAACAGAGGAAATGAAATAAAAAAAATTTCTTCTTCAAAATAAAAGTCCATTCAGCTTTATGCCTGAAAGGCAACACAACCACTGACCCAAATAGTGCAGTCATTTGTGTCTGTCTCTGCTGTGTTAAACTGGTTTATGTTTTTTTAACAGACTGTTACAAAAAAGTTTTCATCAGAGGACTCGAACCGTCCATCTTCGGATGCAGGCCAGAAGGTCAAAGCTAAGATTTTCCGGTGGCAATGGTGGAAGGTGTGTTTATCAGACATTAATAATGCAAAGTACAACATTTCTCGAGAGACTTTAATATGGGTCTGATGCTTGATGCGTATCTCAATACTGTACTATTTCTACCCAACAGAAAACTAAACAGACTGCTGGAAAAGACCATGAGGCAGACAATACCAACATTGCACCATCTGATAAAGGACAGAGGTACAACATTCTTTAACTGTTTATTCTAGCTTTACCTTGAATTAGAGCTGAATCTTTAATATTGTTTTGGTGTTTCTTTAACTTGGTTTCATTTCTGTGACTGGACTATACAGTAAAATCACATCTGTGTTTCCCCTTATCAACAGTATTGACTGTATTGTGACGGCTGATGGTGGAGACACTGGTGTCCACGACTCTTCATCCACCCTTGAATGTCCAGTCTCACCACTAGTTGTGACTACAGTGACAGATGACGGCACAGAAGACAGAAACCTGTCCCCTTCTATTACAGAAGATAGGTATGATGTCCTTTAACTGTTTATTCCAGCTTTACCTTGAATTAGAGCTGAATCTTTAATATTGTTTTGGTGTTTCTTTAACTTGGTTTCATTTCTGTGACTGGACTATACAGTAAAATCACATCTGTGTTTCCCCTTATCAACAGTATTGACTGTATTGTGACGGCTGATGGTGGAGACACTGGTGTCCACGACTCTTCATCCACCCTTGAATGTCCAGTCTCACCACTAGTTGTGACTACAGTGACAGATGACGGCACAGAAGACAGAAACCTGTCCCCTTCTATTACAGAAGATAGGTATGATGTCCTTTAACTGTTTATTCCAGCTTTACCTTGAATTAGAGCTGAATCTTTAATGTTGTTTTAGCGTTTCTTTAACTTGGTTTAATTTCTGTGACTGGACTATACAGTAAAATCACATCTGTGTTTCCCCTTATCAACAGTATTGACTGTATTGTGACGGCTGATGGTGGAGACACTGGTGTCCACGACTCTTCATCCACCCTTGAATGTCCAGTCTCACCACTAGTTGTGACTACAGTGACAGATGACGGCACAGAAGACAGAAACCTGTCCCCTTCTATTACAGAAGATAGGTATGATGTCCTTTAACTGTTTATTCCAGCTTTACCTTGAATTAGAGCTGAATCTTTAATGTTGTTTTAGCGTTTCTTTAACTTGGTTTAATTTCTGTGACTGGACTATACAGTAAAATCACATCTGTGTTTCCCCTTATCAACAGTATTGACTGTATTGTGACGGCTGATGGTGGAGACACTGGTGTCCACGACTCTTCATCCACCCTTGAATGTCCAGTCTCACCACTAGTTGAGACTACAGTGACAGATGACGGCACAGAAGACAAAATCCTGTCCCCTTCTATTACTGAAGAAAGGTATGATGTTCTTTAACTGTTTATTCCTCCAGCTTTACCTTGAATTAGAGCTGAATCTTTAATGTTGTTTTAGTGTTTCTTTAACTTGGTTTCATTTCTGTGACTGGACTATACAGTAAAATCACATCTGTGTTTCCCCTTATCAACAGTATTGACTGTATTGTGACGGCTGATGGTGGAGACACTGGTGTCCAGGACCCGTCACCCACCCCTGACTCTCCAGTCTCAGAAATAACTGAGACTCCTGAAGTCAAGGTGGCTACTGATGAACTTCCTGCTGACTCACATGTGTCCAGGAAGTCCGAAGCAGTACCTCTCAATAAACGTCAACGTAGGGCAGCAAGGAAACTCGCCCAAGAGGCGCTAGCCTCTCTTAGGTAAGCACCTGCAAAGAAACTCACATATAAAGTTCTGCACAGTTTTAATTCTATAAATCACTTGTAATTAGAGAAATATAATTCAAGGGCAGACTTTTAATATGTAATTGATGTATTAATTATTTGACTTAAATTGATGATCTAATACTCTCTCCATCACTGACTACAGCTTTGCCTTGAATTAGAGCTGAATCTTTAATATTGTTTTGGTGTTTCTTTTACTTGGTTTCATTTCTGTGACTGGACTATACAGTAAAATCACATCTGTGTTTCCCCTTATCAACAGTATTGACTGTATTGTGACGGCTGATGGTGGAGACACTGGTGTCCAGGACCCGTCACCCACCCCTGACTCTCCAGTCTCAGAAATAACTGAGACTCCTGAAGTCAAGGTGGCTACTGATGAACTTCCTGCTGACTCACATGTGTCCAGGAAGTCCGAAGCAGTACCTCTCAATAAACGTCAACGTAGGGCAGCCAGGAAACTCGCCCAAGAGGCGCTAGCCTCTCTTAGGTAAGCACCTGCAAAGAAACTCACATATAAAGTTCTGCACAGTTTTAATTCTATAAATCACTTGTAATTAGAGAAATATAATTCAAGGGCAGACTTTTAATATGTAATTGATGTATTAATTATTTGACTTAAATTGATGATCTAATACTCTCTCCATCACTGACTACAGCTTTGCCTTGAATTAGAGCTGAATCTTTAATATTGTTTTGGTGTTTCTTTTACTTGGTTTCATTTCTGTGACTGGACTATACAGTAAAATCACATCTGTGTTTCCCCTTATCAACAGTATTGACTGTATTGTGACGGCTGATGGTGGAGACACTGGTGTCCAACACTCTTCATCCAACCCTGACTGTCCAGTCTCACCACTAGTTGAGACTACAGTGACAGATGATGGAAGAGAAGACAGAAACCTGTCCCCTTCTATTACTGAAGATAGGTATGATGTCCTTTACCTGTTTATTCCAGCTTTACCTTGAATTAGAGCTGAATCGTTTTATGTTGTTTTAGTGTTTCTTTAACTTGGTTTAATTTCTGTGACTGGACTATACAGTAAAATCACACCTGTGTTTCCCCTTATCAACAGTATCAACTACATTATGAAGGCTGATGGTGGAGACACTGGTGTCCAGGACCAGTCACCCACCCCTGACTGTCCAGCCTCAGAAAGAACAGAGACTCCTGAAGTGACGATAGCTACTGATGAACTTCCTGCTGACTCACATGAGTCCAGGAGCTCCAGCCCAGTAGCTCACCATGATGGTCCACAGGAGAGAACCTGGAGCCTCACAGAGCTTCTAGCCTGTCATGGGTAAGCACCTGCAAAGAAACTCACATATAAAGTTCTGCACAGTTTATTTCTATAGATCATCTGAAATACAAGAAATATAATTCAAGGGCAGACTTTTAATATTCAATTGATGTAATGATTCTTTGACTTTAATTAATGACCTGAGTCACCGAGCACACAATGAACACTTTGCTGGTAATTATTCTGTTTGTTTTTACAAAGTTAAGTTTTAGTTTACAAAGTTTACTTGTAACAGATTACTCTTACAATATAGTATTGGTTCTTAAGCTTAAGTATCCAGGATCTGGATACTCTTTCCACCTCTGACTACAGCTTTTCTTTTACTTGGTTTAATTTCTGTGACTGGACTATACAGTAAAATCACATCTGTGTTTCTCCTTATCAACAGTATCGACTGTATTGTGATGACGTCCACCCTTGAATATCCACCATGTGGGGCTTACGGCGACGAGCTCCAGGACTCTTCATCCAGCTGGGAATTCCCAGTCTCTCCACTACTTTAGTCAACAGTGGGAATATTTAATTTAAATGTTTATTAAACTCTCGAAAAACAAAATGAATATCTATTTTATTTTATCGAGGTTTGGTTTAGGCATCAACATGATTTGGATTAGATCGTTGTTTGGATTAAAATGACTGCTTTGTTAAGAGACGAGGTGACTTAGTAGCCAGAGTCGGTTTAGGACTGTGTAGCACTAATTGGCATTTAAAACAATCATTTGCTCTCAAGATGCACAATATTTCTGGAGCTATGTGGTTTAAAAGATATGTTGGATTCAAGCTGTGTTAATGTTCCTACAAGTCAAATGTGTTGTAATTTGGAAAAACAAACAGACGGCCATTTCTTTGTGAGGCGTTCAATGTGGGTGTCAAAGAGAGCGAGAGCAAGGAAAATGTCATCGGTTTTAAAGCGAGTGAGTGGTTGTGTTATCCCAAAAATACTTGCATTACAATTGTCCTGTCTGTGAAGGAGATTAATCCTACTCCTCTCAGTACTGTATATTAAACGAGGCATCAGGAGATGGTATATTCGACCGGCACCCCAAAATCTCTGAGTATGTTTGCATGAATACAAGCTCCTTCAGCTTAGCAGTCAGTTAGAAATAAATGTCAAAATCATGCTAATCAAAACTGGGAAAATGACACTATATCAAGATTGAAATCAAGCAAGGTGTTGAAGTGGAAAACTGATAAATATATTCATATTTATTAAGCATCTCAACAAAAGTCATTTAGATTAACTAGAGAAATCAACTCATATTTACTAAGTATCCAAGCAAAAGTCATTTAGTTTTAGCAAATATCAGAATAAAAATGATTTGGATTCACTAAACAAAATAATTATATCAACTCATATTTGAACATATTGTTGCTAAATTAAATATATTAACATTTGTATTCGTATTCACCTGTACCCAAATTATTTGTTGAGATTCATGTTTTAATTTGTATCACAGAACTTAAAATCTATTCAATAATAATAAGTGTCACTTTGTTGCCATAATTGTTTTATGTTTCATCTACCTAATGTCATAGCTTCTTGGTACCACTGTTAAAATGTATTTGTGCAACTTGCAGCAAATCATCATTTGATTCATTTAAAGAAAATAAACTATTTAAGGTTTTAATGAACGCCTATTGAATTAAGGTATGTTTACTAGAAATGTATGTTTTGTATATTGTCATATGAGGGTAATGCTTTCTTTACAGCTGGTAAATGCTTACTTTAATGTTGTCCTCATAAAACAAACAATTCTTCAGTTAAATAGTTGAAGTTAGATTTTGTTTCTTAGATGTCCTCTTAAAATCTTTGCTTGTGTGCACATGTGGATGATCACTCATACAGTATTAAGTCTCGTGAATCACTATTATCACTATCTACAGATACTGGATGTTAAAACGTCTGGTGTCCCTGCTGCTCAAGTCTGGAGCTTCGGTCCAGTGCTGCCAGCATTTTTGACTTGTGATCCCTTAAAACAATGTCATGTTGACTTTCCATGTGTAATGACTGTGACCAATTCAACCAAAAAGGGATTTTTTTCCCACCTTTGTTTTATGTAAATACTTTTTAGAGGCCTGGAGATGTAAACGATTCCAGTAATTCATAAGTCATAAGAATTAAAAACAGCTTTGGGAAGACATACCGTCTTGTATGTGTTTTATTGCCTAACATATATTTCCCAAACTTTCCCGACATGAATGGAGACCACTAATTCAACATAAACTGGTAGCTATAAGAACCTGTTAAGGACTATCCACATTATTGGGGTGGGAATGGAGGACTTTTTAAGTATTTCAAAATGATATTGCACTATTGAATTGGTCGACCGAGTGTTATTGAATACTGAAAGTTCACAGAGAATTTAAAGTTATATTCTCTCATTTAAATTAATGAATTTCATACTGAGCCCAAACTGGAAATGTCAATTAAATCATAAAATGTGTATTCGTACCAGTATTTGTAATAGAAAACATTTAGGGATGCATAACAAAATGTTTTGCAAATTCTATTTGCAGAATATCCGAGTCATTCTTTGTTTTTGAACCAAGACCTTTCACTGTCAACCTCTACTCGCCCTTTTTCCATAATTCGATTAATGTTAAATACAATCTACAAACTGAATAATCCGAATTTTTGGATACACAAGTTTTTATCATGAAGGACAATGCAGAGAAGTGGAATCTAGGAATTAGAGTACAGTATATGTTAAACCAACAGACACCCACGCTTTGTTACACAAAAACAGTTATCATCCTAAACATACCTTTAAGGGGATCATTAAATCCCAACTGATAAGATTCAACAGGATATGTACAAAGCCGAAGGATGTGGAAGTGGCAACAAAAGTACTTTTTAAAGCTCTCAGAACAAGAGGTTACAGCAGGACCTGTCTGCGTTCTATAAAAACTGAACTACAACTAAAGTTTTTGTGAGAGGCAGGAGACCAGCAGAAGGGAACAAAAAAAAAATATGGTTCCTCTGGTGACTACCTTCTCCTCTGCCTCACTGAAAATGAATTCAATCGCAAAAAAAACTCATTTTAAAAAAACTACAGGATGCTATCGAGCCTTTGTCTGAATTCAGAATCATATCAGCCTTTAAACGGAACAAAAATCTGAAAGATTTACTTGTTCATGCGTCTTTGAAGAGTGAAAAACAGCACCCAAGGAAAACACATTTTAGATCGATCAAATATCTTATGAACAAGTGCACAGATTTGAGTGCTCAGGTTCGGCAAATTTTCCAGCTGGACTCATCAAATTTAGTTCATTTAATAGAGTGTTGAATTTGTGGGAAACTGTACATGGGACGGACCAAAAACAAATTGCTACAATGTCTGAAACAACATTGGTCGAGAAAATAAAACAACAGAAATGTATGTACACTTTCGAGCACATGGTATGAAAAACCTGCTGATTGCAGGCCTTGAATCTAGAACGGGTTGGTCAACAGCTCAGAGATTGGCAGCAGAAAGACGTTGGATCACAAAATTAGAAACTCATGTGCCCAATGAATTAAATGAGGTTGAGTAAACACTATGAATCTGCAATGTTATCACTTTGTGCTGACTCTGGACTGGAGACCATGTGTTGTGGATAGTCAAGTTGAACTGGTCCAGTCTACCATCGATGGTGTTCTGGACCATGACATTTCAATCACTACTGCTCTTTTTTGGAATAATGAAAAGGGATGTTGGAAGTTTTGCGTGCCTGTGCTATTTGTTTGTCCGAGAGGATAACATAATCTTCTGAAAAAAACAAATCATTCCCCCAGCCTAACCCCCCTAGCCCTAACCCCTAACCCCTAACCCTAATCTCTGTTTATCACATACTGGATAAGGGAAAATGATCCTGAGGGTTACGAATGACATGCGCCAGCCCGTGCCTTGCCTTTGGCGTCTATACAACCACGCTGTTGTCGGACAACGATGGGGAAATCAATGGGATACGAAATACCTAACCCCTAACCCCTAATCCTAACGCTAACCCTACCTTAACCTCTAACCCTAACCCTAACCAGCAATAGAGGTGCCAAAGTTGAGCCTAGACTTTGTGAGAAAGTTGTACCAAAGTCCCTATGAAACACAGGCATCCATATTCTACATTGTGCGTGAATGGAGCGTCAAGCGTCTTTAAGGCCACAATCCTGAACAGTTCTTCTACTTTGTCTCTGGGGGAGCTGGCTGTGGAAAATCCCATGTTATCAAGTGCATTCATGAGGAGGCCACCAAGATTCACCAAGATTCAACAGGCCACCAACTCCCCAGGTTCTGAGATCAAACCGACATGTCCATGCCAAGAAATATGAAACCACCATGTCAAGGACTTGGAAATACATTGGATGAAATGAGAGCAACACTATCCAACGTGGAAATTCTCATAATAGATGAACTATCCATGGTTTCAAAAGAGTTGTTTGACTATGTTCACTGGAGATTTCAGTTTTTTTCACACTGGTATTTTTCTTCTACAGGAAGAGTTGCAGCAAGTTTCACATTTGTGGAATACCCATATCATCCGCCTTAGTAGAAATGCAGTAGCTCCAACTGGATGTCCAATTCTCATGTACGCTATTCCTCGTCTATTTGGAGGACAAGATCACCTGAAAGAAGTGTCTCAGGAAGCAGTGAATGCTTGTAAACATGAATTCCAACAGAGAGGACCTTATCCTTGTGATGAAACAGTATTCAGCTTGCATTGCCTTATAATGGCAGAGAGCTTCTGACACTCGCACACCACAGCAGATGAAACCCTAGAACCGTATCTCTTCCAGAGAGCACGCATTCTTAGAGATTTATAAATATACTGAAGGAACTCTGGAGCATTAACGAAGGTATACAGTATGTCAACAGACTTTAACTTTAACATTATTTTTATTTTTGAGGAAAATTGTGGATCCACCTATGCTAGAAGGGATGTAACATAAAGGTCATGACCCTGTCGTTTGGCTTCTGTTATTTGTTTATGAAGTGTTTACCAAGTGCTTGATGCTCACATGTCAGGATTCACAAAGTATTGGACACAAATGCAGACAACACAGGGGGCAGAGTGTAGTTCAGGGATTTAATTAACAAGTAAGGTAAGATAGTACAACACAAAAAATCCAAAAGAGTAACCAAAACAGTCCAATAAACGAAAAGTCCAACAAACAGGCAAAAATCCAAGTAACAGAAAACTTACTGAGGAGCATGGGGAGAAACATTGGAAATACATGGGAAACATGAGATCAGACATTGACGACAAACTGGCAACTCACAGAGGAAATCACACAGGCTAAAGAGGGAATGACAAACACGTGACACAGGGAGGAGGAGACAATCAGCAACAGATGGAGACAATCAGACAATCACACACTGGAGGGAAAATAAATTAAAGGGGAAGACAGAAGGAGGATACAAAGAAAAAAAAACGAAGAAGAAAGAGCAAACAATCACAGAGGGAAAGAGAGCAAACTGGAAGTAAAAACATAGAAGACTAAACACACTGGGGGATGGGGGAAGTCTGTGTACCAATCAGCATAAGATGATAGGTTACTGTAATTTATTTAGCCTTTTATTTTTCACATTAAAACTTGTTTTCAGCGCTCACTCTGTCTTTTGTCATCCGTTTGTGGAAACAAGTAGGTATCTGGTTACACTTGATGCTGTGTACCCAGATACCTCTATATTGAGACTGACCGACAGACAGAAGGCCTTCCTGGTCCATGAGTGTTTGATTGGTAGTTTCCAAGTCAACTATTAATTATTAATTATCCCTCAACCAGTACAAACTCATCACTTGTACGGAATATTGTCAACTAGATGTCTTTGTCGCTGCCTTTACTGCATGTTCTAAAAATAGACTCATGATGTCATGAGACCCAGCTGTGTCACTGAACACCTGCAGTTTAACAGTTAAGTGAGGACTAAAGTCAATGGAGCAGTTTGGTGGACCACCTGACGCTGTAGGTCCTCTGCACCCCAACGATAAGGTTGTTTGGTAAACACTCATTATGAAATCTGAAACGGAGCAGAAATTACCCCAAACTTAAACCGTGATTGTGCTTATTCTAATTTCCTATTCATATCTCAGACAGGCCTATAAGTAACTAATTATAATACAGGACCTGTGTGTACTGTATATCTTAGAAGTTTATGGGCTATACTCAACAGGAATAATCAAGGTGAATGTAGCCTTCTCCCTATAAATTTTTAAAATAAGCTATGATGTTTAATGGAGTACAATTGACAAAACACTTTTTTTTTTTTCCTGAATTGACTCAATGCTAAATGCTAAAGAAATTCCAAACATACAATAATGTAACCATTGATGTCACATTTTCTGTGATGTCATACATAGCACTTAGCCTTTGATGTTGCAAACTGCTACAGGGGTCATTTTAGAAAATTACTCCTTTGAAGTTGTGGCATATAAATATGTGTCACAGACATCTTTCAAGCATTTCAAGACATCTTTGTTTAACTGAGTAAATATCCAGTGCAGCAAAAATGTGTATCCTTAAGCAACTAAAGCGACGAGCCTCAACCAAGTGTCAAGATAGAGTGGAAGCTATGGACCAACAGAGCTCCAGCCAACAGAATGGGTAAGATAATGCTTAATTTTATTCTTCATATCTACTGATACTTATTTGATCTTCTATGCCGTTTCATTCAATTGACAAGGCAAAAATACCTACATACTATTTTCTTGTCATATTTGTGATATTTAATTGATAGTTGATTCAATTGAAGTACATAAATCTATAGTCTATACAGTTCTATAAATGTCTGGAAAATCTCTTGACTTTGTGGGACAGAACTCACCTTTGGGACTTCCAGAGATAATAATGACATGTGATCTTGATGTCTCTGACATGTGATAATGGGATAATTGGATATCACTGATTAATATTCTCTCTTTATCATCAGTGTCAATCTAGAGGAGGCTGGATGTAAGAAGAAGAAAGCAAAAGTTTGCCCTTTTTGTCGTTGGTGGAAGGTAAGTTTATCAGACATGAATATTGGAAATAATAACCACTATGTTGTCCTCACTACAGTGTAGGAACTGCTGCTATCCAACTAGCTAAACTCTTGCTTGCAAAATGATAACTTGAGTCGTAGTTTGCTTTACTAGCTGTGTACTGTGGCTCTCTTACATCATCTTACACACTAAAAACTGGAACAGAAACAATATATCCTAATGTAAAAACAGTACATGCAAATGAAATAGTTTTTAATTACAAACAAATCAAATGCTTTTTTATGTAAATACGCTTTCTAACATTAACTTAATAAGTGCAACAATGAAATTATTTACTTAGGACAGTAGCGTTTACAGTGTGAATGGAAAGAGATGTAAACAGATTCAGTTAGCATGCTCAAAATGACTGACAGGAAATGAACAGAGGAAATGAAATTAAAAAAATTTCTTCTTCAAAATAAAAGTCCATTCAGCTTTATGCCTGAAAGGCAACACAACCACTGACCCAAATAGTGCAGTCATTTGTGTCTGTCTCTGCTGTGTTAAACTGGTTTATGTTTTTTTAACAGACTGTTACAAAAAAGTTTTCATCAGAGGACTCGAACCGTCCATCTTCGGATGCAGGCCAGAAGGTCAAAGCTAAGATTTTCCGGTGGCGATGGTGGAAGGTGTGTTTATCAGACATTAATAATGCAAAGTACAACATTTCTCGAGAGACTTTAATATGGGTCTGATGCTTGATGCGTATCTCAATACTGTACTATTTCTACCCAACAGAAAACTAAACAGACTGCTGGAAAAGACCATGAGGCAGACAATACCAACATTGCACCATCTGATAAAGGACAGAGGTACAACATTCTTTAACTGTTTATTCCAGCTTTACCTTGAATTAGAGCTGAATCTTTAATATTGTTTTGGTGTTTCTTTAACTTGGTTTCATTTCTGTGACTGGACTATACAGTAAAATCACATCTGTGTTTCCCCTTATCAACAGTATTGACTGTATTGTGACGGCTGATGGTGGAGACACTGGTGTCCACGACTCTTCATCCACCCTTGAATGTCCAGTCTCACCACTAGTTGTGACTACAGTGACAGATGACGGCACAGAAGACAGAAACCTGTCCCCTTCTATTACAGAAGATAGGTATGATGTCCTTTACCTGTTTATTCCAGCTTTACCTTGAATTAGAGCTGAATCTTTAATATTGTTTTGGTGTTTCTTTAACTTGGTTTCATTTCTGTGACTGGACTATACAGTAAAATCACATCTGTGTTTCCCCTTATCAACAGTATTGACTGTATTGTGACGGCTGATGGTGGAGACACTGGTGTCCAGGACCCGTCACCCACCCCTGACTGTCCAGTCTCACCACTAGTTGAGACTACAGTGACAGATGATGGAACAGAAGACAGAAACCTGTCCCCTTGTGTTACAGAAAATAGGTATGACATTCTTTAACTGTTTATTCCAGCTTTACCTTGAATTAGAGCTGAATCTTTAATATTGTTTTGGTGTTTCTTTAACTTGGTTTCATTTCTGTGACTGGACTATACAGTAAAATCACATCTGTGTTTCCCCTTATCAACAGTATTGACTGTATTGTGACGGCTGATGGTGGAGACACTGGTGTCCACGACTCTTCATCCACCCTTGAATGTCCAGTCTCACCACTAGTTGAGACTACAGTGACAGATGACGGCACAGAAGACAAAATCCTGTCCCCTTCTATTACTGAAGAAAGGTATGATGTTCTTTAACTGTTTATTCCTCCAGCTTTACCTTGAATTAGAGCTGAATCTTTAATGTTGTTTTAGTGTTTCTTTAACTTGGTTTCATTTCTGTGACTGGACTATACAGTAAAATCACATCTGTGTTTCCCCTTATCAACAGTATTGACTGTATTGTGACGGCTGATGGTGGAGACACTGGTGTCCAGGACCCGTCACCCACCCCTGACTCTCCAGTCTCAGAAATAACTGAGACTCCTGAAGTCAAGGTGGCTACTGATGAACTTCCTGCTGACTCACATGTGTCCAGGAAGTCCGAAGCAGTACCTCTCAATAAACGTCAACGTAGGGCAGCAAGGAAACTCGCCCAAGAGGCGCTAGCCTCTCCTAGGTAAGCACCTGCAAAGAAACTCACATATAAAGTTCTGCACAGTTTTAATTCTATAAATCACTTGTAATTAGAGAAATATAATTCAAGGGCAGACTTTTAATATGTAATTGATGTATTAATTATTTGACTTAAATTGATGATCTAATACTCTCTCCATCACTGACTACAGCTTTGCCTTGAATTAGAGCTGAATCTTTAATATTGTTTTGGTGTTTCTTTAACTTGGTTTCATTTCTGTGACTGGACTATACAGTAAAATCACATCCGTGTTTCCCCTTATCAACAGTATTGACTGTATTGTGACGGCTGATGGTGGAGACACTGGTGTCCACGACTCTTCATCCACCCTTGAATGTCCAGTCTCACCACTAGTTGAGACTACAGTGACAGATGACGGCACAGAAGACAAAATCCTGTCCCCTTCTATTACTGAAGATAGGTATGATGTCCTTTACCTGTTTATTCCAGCTTTACCTTGAATTAGAGCTGAATCTTTAATATTGTTTTGGTGTTTCTTTAACTTGGTTTCATTTCTGTGACTGGACTATACAGTAAAATCACATCTGTGTTTCCCCTTATCAACAGTATTGACTGTATTGTGACGGCTGATGGTGGAGACACTGGTGTCCAGGACCCGTCACCCACCCCTGACTGTCCAGTCTCACCACTAGTTGAGACTACAGTGACAGATGATGGAACAGAAGACAGAAACCTGTCCCCTTGTGTTACAGAAAATAGGTATGACATTCTTTAACTGTTTATTCCAGCTTTACCTTGAATTAGAGCTGAATCTTTAATATTGTTTTGGTGTTTCTTTAACTTGGTTTCATTTCTGTGACTGGACTATACAGTAAAATCACATCTGTGTTTCCCCTTATCAACAGTATTGACTGTATTGTGACGGCTGATGGTGGAGACACTGGTGTCCACGACTCTTCATCCACCCTTGAATGTCCAGTCTCACCACTAGTTGAGACTACAGTGACAGATGACGGCACAGAAGACAAAATCCTGTCCCCTTCTATTACTGAAGAAAGGTATGATGTTCTTTAACTGTTTATTCCTCCAGCTTTACCTTGAATTAGAGCTGAATCTTTAATGTTGTTTTAGTGTTTCTTTAACTTGGTTTCATTTCTGTGACTGGACTATACAGTAAAATCACATCTGTGTTTCCCCTTATCAACAGTATTGACTGTATTGTGACGGCTGATGGTGGAGACACTGGTGTCCAGGACCCGTCACCCACCCCTGACTCTCCAGTCTCAGAAATAACTGAGACTCCTGAAGTCAAGGTGGCTACTGATGAACTTCCTGCTGACTCACATGTGTCCAGGAAGTCCGAAGCAGTACCTCTCAATAAACGTCAACGTAGGGCAGCAAGGAAACTCGCCCAAGAGGCGCTAGCCTCTCCTAGGTAAGCACCTGCAAAGAAACTCACATATAAAGTTCTGCACAGTTTTAATTCTATAAATCACTTGTAATTAGAGAAATATAATTCAAGGGCAGACTTTTAATATGTAATTGATGTATTAATTATTTGACTTAAATTGATGATCTAATACTCTCTCCATCACTGACTACAGCTTTGCCTTGAATTAGAGCTGAATCTTTAATATTGTTTTGGTGTTTCTTTTACTTGGTTTCATTTCTGTGACTGGACTATACAGTAAAATCACATCTGTGTTTCCCCTTATCAACAGTATTGACTGTATTGTGACGGCTGATGGTGGAGACACTGGTGTCCAGGACCCGTCACCCACCCCTGACTCTCCAGTCTCAGAAATAACTGAGACTCCTGAAGTCAAGGTGGCTACTGATGAACTTCCTGCTGACTCACATGTGTCCAGGAAGTCCGAAGCAGTACCTCTCAATAAACGTCAACGTAGGGCAGCCAGGAAACTCGCCCAAGAGGCGCTAGCCTCTCTTAGGTAAGCACCTGCAAAGAAACTCACATATAAAGTTCTGCACAGTTTTAATTCTATAAATCACTTGTAATTAGAGAAATATAATTCAAGGGCAGACTTTTAATATGTAATTGATGTATTAATTATTTGACTTAAATTGATGATCTAATACTCTCTCCATCACTGACTACAGCTTTGCCTTGAATTAGAGCTGAATCTTTAATATTGTTTTGGTGTTTCTTTTACTTGGTTTCATTTCTGTGACTGGACTATACAGTAAAATCACATCTGTGTTTCCCCTTATCAACAGTATTGACTGTATTGTGACGGCTGATGGTGGAGACACTGGTGTCCAACACTCTTCATCCACCCCTGACTGTCCAGTCTCACCACTAGTTGAGACTACAGTGACAGATGATGGAAGAGAAGACAGAAACCTGTCCCCTTCTATTACTGAAGATAGGTATGATGTCCTTTACCTGTTTATTCCAGCTTTACCTTGAATTAGAGCTGAATCGTTTTATGTTGTTTTAGTGTTTCTTTAACTTGGTTTAATTTCTGTGACTGGACTATACAGTAAAATCACACCTGTGTTTCCCCTTATCAACAGTATCAACTACATTATGAAGGCTGATGGTGGAGACACTGGTGTCCAGGACCAGTCACCCACCCCTGACTGTCCAGCCTCAGAAAGAACAGAGACTCCTGAAGTGACGATAGCTACTGATGAACTTCCTGCTGACTCACATGAGCCCAGGAGCTCCAGCCCAGTAGCTCACCATGATGGTCCACAGGAGAGAACCTGGAGCCTCACAGAGCTTCTAGCCTGTCATGGGTAAGCACCTGCAAAGAAACTCACATATAAAGTTCTGCACAGTTTATTTCTATAGATCATCTGAAATACAAGAAATATAATTCAAGGGCAGACTTTTAATATTCAATTGATGTAATGATTCTTTGACTTTAATTAATGACCTGAGTCACCGAGCACACAATGAACACTTTGCTGGTAATTATTCTGTTTGTTTTTACAAAGTTAAGTTTTAGTTTACAAAGTTTACTTGTAACAGATTACTCTTACAATATAGTATTGGTTCTTAAGCTTAAGTATCCAGGATCTGGATACTCTTTCCACCTCTGACTACAGCTTTTCTTTTACTTGGTTTAATTTCTGTGACTGGACTATACAGTAAAATCACATCTGTGTTTCTCCTTATCAACAGTATCGACTGTATTGTGATGACGTCCACCCTTGAATATCCACCATGTGGGGCTTACGGCGACGAGCTCCAGGACTCTTCATCCAGCTGGGAATTCCCAGTCTCTCCACTACTTTAGTCAACAGTGGGAATATTTAATTTAAATGTTTATTAAACTCTCGAAAAACAAAATGAATATCTATTTTATTTTATCGAGGTTTGGTTTAGGCATCAACATGATTTGGATTAGATCGTTGTTTGGATTAAAATGACTGCTTTGTTAAGAGACGAGGTGACTTAGTAGCCAGAGTCGGTTTAGGACTGTGTAGCACTAATTGGCACTTAAAACAATCATTTGCTCTCAAGATGCACAATATTTCAGGAGCTATGTGGTTTAAAAGATATGTTGGATTCAAGCTGTGTTAATGTTCCTACAAGTCAAATGTGTTGTAATTTGGAAAAACAAACAGACGGCCATTTCTTTGTGAGGCGTTCAATGTGGGTGTCAAAGAGAGCGAGAGCAAGGAAAATGTCATCGGTTTTAAAGCGAGTGAGTGGTTGTGTTATCCCAAAAATACTTGCATTACAATTGTCCTGTCTGTGAAGGAGATTAATCCTACTCCTCTCACAACTGTATATTAAACGAGGCATCAGGAGATGGTATATTCGACCGGCACCCCAAAATCTCTGAGTATGTTTGCATGAATACAAGCTCCTTCAGCTTAGCAGTCAGTTAGAAATAAATGTCAAAATCATGCTAATCAAAACTGGGAAAATGACACTATATCAAGATTGAAATCAAGCAAGGTGTTGAAGTGGAAAACTGATAAATATATTCATATTTATTAAGCATCTCAACAAAAGTCATTTAGATTAACTAGAGAAATCAACTCATATTTACTAAGTATCCAAGCAAAAGTCATTTAGTTTTAGCAAATATCAGAATAAAAATGATTTGGATTCACTAAACAAAATAATTATATCAACTCATATTTGAACATATTGTTGCTAAATTAAATATATTAACATTTGTATTCGTATTCACCTGTACCCAAATTATTTGTTGAGATTCATGTTTTAATTTGTATCACAGAACTTAAAATCTATTCAATAATAATAAGTGTCACTTTGTTGCCATAATTGTTTTATGTTTCATCTACCTAATGTCATAGCTTCTTGGTACCACTGTTAAAATGTATTTGTGCAACTTGCAGCAAATCATCATTTGATTCATTTAAAGAAAATAAACTATTTAAGGTTTTAATGAACGCCTATTGAATTAAGGTATGTTTACTAGAAATGTATGTTTTGTATATTGTCATATGAGGGTAATGCTTTCTTTACAGCTGGTAAATGCTTACTTTAATGTTGTCCTCATAAAACAAACAATTCTTCAGTTAAATAGTTGAAGTTAGATTTTGTTTCTTAGATGTCCTCTTAAAATCTTTGCTTGTGTGCACATGTGGATGATCACTCATACAGTATTAAGTCTCGTGAATCACTATTATCACTATCTACAGATACTGGATGTTAAAACGTCTGGTGTCCCTGCTGCTCAAGTCTGGAGCTTCGGTCCAGTGCTGCCAGCATTTTTGACTTGTGATCCCTTAAAACAATGTCATGTTGACTTTCCATGTGTAATGACTGTGACCAATTCAACCAAAAAGGGATTTTTTTCCCACCTTTGTTTTATGTAAATACTTTTTAGAGGCCTGGAGATGTAAACGATTCCAGTAATTCATAAGTCATAAGAATTAAAAACAGCTTTGGGAAGACGGTATGTATGTGTTTTATTGCCTAACATATATTTCCCAAACTTTCCCGACATGATTGGAGACCACTAATTCAACATAAACTGGTAGCTATAAGAACCTGTTAAGGACTATCCACATTATTGGGGTGGGAATGGAGGACTTTTTAAGTATTTCAAAATGATATTGCACTATTGAATTGGTCGACCGAGTGTTATTGAATACTGAAAGTTCACAGAGAATTTAAAGTTATATTCTCTCATTTAAATTAATGAATTTCATACTGAGCCCAAACTGGAAATGTCAATTAAATCATAAAATGTGTATTCGTACCAGTAATTGTAATAGAAAACATTTAGGGATGCATAACAAAATGTTTTGCAAATTCTATTTGCAGAATATCCGAGTCATTCTTTGTTTTTGAACCAAGACCTTTCACTGTCAACCTCTACTCGCCCTTTTTCCATAATTCGATTAATGTTAAATACAATCTACAAACTGAATAATCCGAATTTTTGGATACACAAGTTTTTATCATGAAGGACAATGCAGAGAAGTGGAATCTAGGAATTAGAGTACAGTATATGTTAAACCAACAGACACCCACGCTTTGTTACACAAAAACAGTTATCATCCTAAACATACCTTTAAGGGGATCATTAAATCCCAACTGATAAGATTCAACAGGATATGTACAAAGCCGAAGGATGTGGAAGTGGCAACAAAAGTACTTTTTAAAGCTCTCAGAACAAGAGGTTACAGCAGGACCTGTCTGCGTTCTATAAAAACTGAACTACAACTAAAGTTTTTGTGAGAGGCAGGAGACCAGCAGAAGGGAACAAAAAAAAAATATGGTTCCTCTGGTGACTACCTTCTCCTCTGCCTCACTGAAAATGAATTCAATCGCAAAAAAAACTCATTTTAAAAAAACTACAGGATGCTATCGAGCCTTTGTCTGAATTCAGAATCATATCAGCCTTTAAACGGAACAAAAATCTGAAAGATTTACTTGTTCATGCGTCTTTGAAGAGTGAAAAACAGCACCCAAGGAAAACACATTTTAGATCGATCAAATATGTTATGAACAAGTGCACAGATTTGAGTGCTCAGGTTCGGCAAATTTTCCAGCTGGACTCATCAAATTTAGTTCATTTAATAGAGTGTTGAATTTGTGGGAAACTGTACATGGGACGGACCAAAAACAAATTGCTACAATGTCTGAAACAACATTGGTCGAGAAAATAAAACAACAGAAATGTATGTACACTTTCGAGCACATGGTATGAAAAACCTGCTGATTGCAGGCCTTGAATCTAGAACGGGTTGGTCAACAGCTCAGAGATTGGCAGCAGAAAGACGTTGGATCACAAAATTAGAAACTCATGTGCCCAATGAATTAAATGAGGTTGAGTAAACACTATGAATCTGCAATGTTATCACTTTGTGCTGACTCTGGACTGGAGACCATGTGTTGTGGATAGTCAAGTTGAACTGGTCCAGTCTACCATCGATGGTGTTCTGGACCATGACATTTCAATCACTACTGCTCTTTTTTGGAATAATGAAAAGGGATGTTGGAAGTTTTGCGTGCCTGTGCTATTTGTTTGTCCGAGAGGATAACATAATCTTCTGAAAAAAACAAATCATTCCCCCAGCCTAACCCCCCTAGCCCTAACCCCTAACCCCTAACCCTAATCTCTGTTTATCACATACTGGATAAGGGAAAATGATCCTGAGGGTTACGAATGACATGCGCCAGCCCGTGCCTTGCCTTTGGCGTCTATACAACCACGCTGTTGTCGGACAACGATGGGGAAATCAATGGGATACGAAATACCTAACCCCTAACCCCTAATCCTAACGCTAACCCTACCTTAACCTCTAACCCTAACCCTAACCAGCAATAGAGGTGCCAAAGTTGAGCCTAGACTTTGTGAGAAAGTTGTACCAAAGTCCCTATGAAACACAGGCATCCATATTCTACATTGTGCGTGAATGGAGCGTCAAGCGTCTTTAAGGCCACAATCCTGAACAGTTCTTCTACTTTGTCTCTGGGGGAGCTGGCTGTGGAAAATCCCATGTTATCAAGTGCATTCATGAGGAGGCCACCAAGATTCACCAAGATTCAACAGGCCACCAACTCCCCAGGTTCTGAGATCAAACCGACATGTCCATGCCAAGAAATATGAAACCACCATGTCAAGGACTTGGAAATACATTGGATGAAATGAGAGCAACACTATCCAACGTGGAAATTCTCATAATAGATGAACTATCCATGGTTTCAAAAGAGTTGTTTGACTATGTTCACTGGAGATTTCAGTTTTTTTCACACTGGTATTTTTCTTCTACAGGAAGAGTTGCAGCAAGTTTCACATTTGTGGAATACCCATATCATCCGCCTTAGTAGAAATGCAGTAGCTCCAACTGGATGTCCAATTCTCATGTACGCTATTCCTCGTCTATTTGGAGGACAAGATCACCTGAAAGAAGTGTCTCAGGAAGCAGTGAATGCTTGTAAACATGAATTCCAACAGAGAGGACCTTATCCTTGTGATGAAACAGTATTCAGCTTGCATTGCCTTATAATGGCAGAGAGCTTCTGACACTCGCACACCACAGCAGATGAAACCCTAGAACCGTATCTCTTCCAGAGAGCACGCATTCTTAGAGATTTATAAATATACTGAAGGAACTCTGGAGCATTAACGAAGGTATACAGTATGTCAACAGACTTTAACTTTAACATTATTTTTATTTTTGAGGAAAATTGTGGATCCACCTATGCTAGAAGGGATGTAACATAAAGGTCATGACCCTGTCGTTTGGCTTCTGTTATTTGTTTATGAAGTGTTTACCAAGTGCTTGATGCTCACATGTCAGGATTCACAAAGTATTGGACACAAATGCAGACAACACAGGGGGCAGAGTGTAGTTCAGGGATTTAATTAACAAGTAAGGTAAGATAGTACAACACAAAAAATCCAAAAGAGTAACCAAAACAGTCCAATAAACGAAAAGTCCAACAAACAGGCAAAAATCCAAGTAACAGAAAACTTACTGAGGAGCATGGGGAGAAACATTGGAAATACATGGGAAACATGAGATCAGACATTGACGACAAACTGGCAACTCACAGAGGAAATCACACAGGCTAAAGAGGGAATGACAAACACGTGACACAGGGAGGAGGAGACAATCAGCAACAGATGGAGACAATCAGACAATCACACACTGGAGGGAAAATAAATTAAAGGGGAAGACAGAAGGAGGATACAAAGAAAAAAAAACGAAGAAGAAAGAGCAAACAATCACAGAGGGAGAGAGAGCAAACTGGAAGTAAAAACATAGAAGACTAAACACACTGGGGGATGGGGGAAGTCTGTGTACCAATCAGCATAAGATGATAGGTTACTGTAATTTATTTAGCCTTTTATTTTTCACATTAAAACTTGTTTTCAGCGCTCACTCTGTCTTTTCTCATCCGTTTGTGGAAACAAGTAGGTATCGTGTTACACTTGATGCTGTGTACCCAGATACCTCTATATTGAGACTGACCGACAGACAGAAGGCCTTCCTGGTCCATGAGTGTTTGATTGGTAGTTTCCAAGTCAACTATTAATTATTAATTATCCCTCAACCAGTACAAACTCATCACTTGTACGGAATATTGTCAACTAGATGTCTTTGTCGCTGCCTTTACTGCATGTTCTAAAAATAGACTCATGATGTCATGAGACCCAGCTGTGTCACTGAACACCTGCAGTTTAACAGTTAAGTGAGGACTAAAGTCAATGGAGCAGTTTGGTGGACCACCTGACGCTGTAGGTCCTCTGCACCCCAACGATAAGGTTGTTTGGTAAACACTCATTATGAAATCTGAAACGGAGCAGAAATTACCCCAAACTTAAACCGTGATTGTGCTTATTCTAATTTCCTATTCATATCTCAGACAGGCCTATAAGTAACTAATTATAATACAGGACCTGTGTGTACTGTATATCTTAGAAGTTTATGGGCTATACTCAACAGGAATAATCAAGGTGAATGTAGCCTTCTCCCTATAAATTTTTAAAATAAGCTATGATGTTTAATGGAGTACAATTGACAAAACACTTTTTTTTTTTTCCTGAATTGACTCAATGCTAAATGCTAAAGAAATTCCAAACATACAATAATGTAACCATTGATGTCACATTTTCTGTGATGTCATACATAGCACTTAGCCTTTGATGTTGCAAACTGCTACAGGGGTCATTTTAGAAAATTACTCCTTTGAAGTTGTGGCATATAAATATGTGTCACAGACATCTTTCAAGCATTTCAAGACATCTTTGTTTAACTGAGTAAATATCCAGTGCAGCAAAAATGTGTATCCTTAAGCAACTAAAGCGACGAGCCTCAACCAAGTGTCAAGATAGAGTGGAAGCTATGGACCAACAGAGCTCCAGCCAACAGAATGGGTAAGATAATGCTTAATTTTATTCTTCATATCTACTGATACTTATTTGATCTTCTATGCCGTTTCATTCAATTGACAAGGCAAAAATACCTACATACTATTTTCTTGTCATATTTGTGATATTTAATTGATAGTTGATTCAATTGAAGTACATAAATCTATAGTCTATACAGTTCTATAAATGTCTGGAAAATCTCTTGACTTTGTGGGACAGAACTCACCTTTGGGACTTCCAGAGATAATAATGACATGTGATCTTGATGTCTCTGACATGTGATAATGGGATAATTGGATATCACTGATTAATATTCTCTCTTTATCATCAGTGTCAATCTAGAGGAGGCTGGATGTAAGAAGAAGAAAGCAAAAGTTTGCCCTTTTTGTCGTTGGTGGAAGGTAAGTTTATCAGACATGAATATTGGAAATAATAACCACTATGTTGTCCTCACTACAGTGTAGGAACTGCTGCTATCCAACTAGCTAAACTCTTGCTTGCAAAATGATAACTTGAGTCGTAGTTTGCTTTACTAGCTGTGTACTGTGGCTCTCTTACATCATCTTACACACTAAAAACTGGAACAGAAACAATATATCCTAATGTAAAAACAGTACATGCAAATGAAATAGTTTTTAATTACAAACAAATCAAATGCTTTTTTATGTAAATACGCTTTCTAACATTAACTTAATAAGTGCAACAATGAAATTATTTACTTAGGACAGTAGCGTTTACAGTGTGAATGGAAAGAGATGTAAACAGATTCAGTTAGCATGCTCAAAATGACTGACAGGAAATGAACAGAGGAAATGAAATTAAAAAAATTTCTTCTTCAAAATAAAAGTCCATTCAGCTTTATGCCTGAAAGGCAACACAACCACTGACCCAAATAGTGCAGTCATTTGTGTCTGTCTCTGCTGTGTTAAACTGGTTTATGTTTTTTTAACAGACTGTTACAAAAAAGTTTTCATCAGAGGACTCGAACCGTCCATCTTCGGATGCAGGCCAGAAGGTCAAAGCTAAGATTTTCCGGTGGCGATGGTGGAAGGTGTGTTTATCAGACATTAATAATGCAAAGTACAACATTTCTCGAGAGACTTTAATATGGGTCTGATGCTTGATGCGTATCTCAATACTGTACTATTTCTACCCAACAGAAAACTAAACAGACTGCTGGAAAAGACCATGAGGCAGACAATACCAACATTGCACCATCTGATAAAGGACAGAGGTACAACATTCTTTAACTGTTTATTCCAGCTTTACCTTGAATTAGAGCTGAATCTTTAATATTGTTTTGGTGTTTCTTTAACTTGGTTTCATTTCTGTGACTGGACTATACAGTAAAATCACATCTGTGTTTCCCCTTATCAACAGTATTGACTGTATTGTGACGGCTGATGGTGGAGACACTGGTGTCCACGACTCTTCATCCACCCTTGAATGTCCAGTCTCACCACTAGTTGTGACTACAGTGACAGATGACGGCACAGAAGACAGAAACCTGTCCCCTTCTATTACAGAAGATAGGTATGATGTCCTTTACCTGTTTATTCCAGCTTTACCTTGAATTAGAGCTGAATCTTTAATATTGTTTTGGTGTTTCTTTAACTTGGTTTCATTTCTGTGACTGGACTATACAGTAAAATCACATCTGTGTTTCCCCTTATCAACAGTATTGACTGTATTGTGACGGCTGATGGTGGAGACACTGGTGTCCAGGACCCGTCACCCACCCCTGACTGTCCAGTCTCACCACTAGTTGAGACTACAGTGACAGATGATGGAACAGAAGACAGAAACCTGTCCCCTTGTGTTACAGAAAATAGGTATGACATTCTTTAACTGTTTATTCCAGCTTTACCTTGAATTAGAGCTGAATCTTTAATATTGTTTTGGTGTTTCTTTAACTTGGTTTCATTTCTGTGACTGGACTATACAGTAAAATCACATCTGTGTTTCCCCTTATCAACAGTATTGACTGTATTGTGACGGCTGATGGTGGAGACACTGGTGTCCACGACTCTTCATCCACCCTTGAATGTCCAGTCTCACCACTAGTTGAGACTACAGTGACAGATGACGGCACAGAAGACAAAATCCTGTCCCCTTCTATTACTGAAGAAAGGTATGATGTTCTTTAACTGTTTATTCCTCCAGCTTTACCTTGAATTAGAGCTGAATCTTTAATGTTGTTTTAGTGTTTCTTTAACTTGGTTTCATTTCTGTGACTGGACTATACAGTAAAATCACATCTGTGTTTCCCCTTATCAACAGTATTGACTGTATTGTGACGGCTGATGGTGGAGACACTGGTGTCCAGGACCCGTCACCCACCCCTGACTCTCCAGTCTCAGAAATAACTGAGACTCCTGAAGTCAAGGTGGCTACTGATGAACTTCCTGCTGACTCACATGTGTCCAGGAAGTCCGAAGCAGTACCTCTCAATAAACGTCAACGTAGGGCAGCAAGGAAACTCGCCCAAGAGGCGCTAGCCTCTCCTAGGTAAGCACCTGCAAAGAAACTCACATATAAAGTTCTGCACAGTTTTAATTCTATAAATCACTTGTAATTAGAGAAATATAATTCAAGGGCAGACTTTTAATATGTAATTGATGTATTAATTATTTGACTTAAATTGATGATCTAATACTCTCTCCATCACTGACTACAGCTTTGCCTTGAATTAGAGCTGAATCTTTAATATTGTTTTGGTGTTTCTTTTACTTGGTTTCATTTCTGTGACTGGACTATACAGTAAAATCACATCTGTGTTTCCCCTTATCAACAGTATTGACTGTATTGTGACGGCTGATGGTGGAGACACTGGTGTCCAGGACCCGTCACCCACCCCTGACTCTCCAGTCTCAGAAATAACTGAGACTCCTGAAGTCAAGGTGGCTACTGATGAACTTCCTGCTGACTCACATGTGTCCAGGAAGTCCGAAGCAGTACCTCTCAATAAACGTCAACGTAGGGCAGCCAGGAAACTCGCCCAAGAGGCGCTAGCCTCTCTTAGGTAAGCACCTGCAAAGAAACTCACATATAAAGTTCTGCACAGTTTTAATTCTATAAATCACTTGTAATTAGAGAAATATAATTCAAGGGCAGACTTTTAATATGTAATTGATGTATTAATTATTTGACTTAAATTGATGATCTAATACTCTCTCCATCACTGACTACAGCTTTGCCTTGAATTAGAGCTGAATCTTTAATATTGTTTTGGTGTTTCTTTTACTTGGTTTCATTTCTGTGACTGGACTATACAGTAAAATCACATCTGTGTTTCCCCTTATCAACAGTATTGACTGTATTGTGACGGCTGATGGTGGAGACACTGGTGTCCAACACTCTTCATCCACCCCTGACTGTCCAGTCTCACCACTAGTTGAGACTACAGTGACAGATGATGGAAGAGAAGACAGAAACCTGTCCCCTTCTATTACTGAAGATAGGTATGATGTCCTTTACCTGTTTATTCCAGCTTTACCTTGAATTAGAGCTGAATCGTTTTATGTTGTTTTAGTGTTTCTTTAACTTGGTTTAATTTCTGTGACTGGACTATACAGTAAAATCACACCTGTGTTTCCCCTTATCAACAGTATCAACTACATTATGAAGGCTGATGATGGAGACACTGGTGTCCAGGACCAGTCACCCACCCCTGACTGTCCAGCCTCAGAAAGAACAGAGACTCCTGAAGTGACGATAGCTACTGATGAACTTCCTGCTGACTCACATGAGCCCAGGAGCTCCAGCCCAGTAGCTCACCATGATGGTCCACAGGAGAGAACCTGGAGCCTCACAGAGCTTCTAGCCTGTCATGGGTAAGCACCTGCAAAGAAACTCACATATAAAGTTCTGCACAGTTTATTTCTATAGATCATCTGAAATACAAGAAATATAATTCAAGGGCAGACTTTTAATATTCAATTGATGTAATGATTCTTTGACTTTAATTAATGACCTGAGTCACCGAGCACACAATGAACACTTTGCTGGTAATTATTCTGTTTGTTTTTACAAAGTTAAGTTTTAGTTTACAAAGTTTACTTGTAACAGATTACTCTTACAATATAGTATTGGTTCTTAAGCTTAAGTATCCAGGATCTGGATACTCTTTCCACCTCTGACTACAGCTTTTCTTTTACTTGGTTTAATTTCTGTGACTGGACTATACAGTAAAATCACATCTGTGTTTCTCCTTATCAACAGTATCGACTGTATTGTGATGACGTCCACCCTTGAATATCCACCATGTGGGGCTTACGGCGACGAGCTCCAGGACTCTTCATCCAGCTGGGAATTCCCAGTCTCTCCACTACTTTAGTCAACAGTGGGAATATTTAATTTAAATGTTTATTAAACTCTCGAAAAACAAAATGAATATCTATTTTATTTTATCGAGATTTGGTTTAGGCATCAACATGATTTGGATTAGATCGTTGTTTGGATTAAAATGACTGCTTTGTTAAGAGACGAGGTGACTTAGTAGCCAGAGTCGGTTTAGGACTGTGTAGCACTAATTGGCACTTAAAACAATCATTTGCTCTCAAGATGCACAATATTTCTGGAGCTATGTGGTTTAAAAGATATGTTGGATTCAAGCTGTGTTAATGTTCCTACAAGTCAAATGTGTTGTAATTTGGAAAAACAAACAGACGGCCATTTCTTTGTGAGGCGTTCAATGTGGGTGTCAAAGAGAGCGAGAGCAAGGAAAATGTCATCGGTTTTAAAGCGAGTGAGTGGTTGTGTTATCCCAAAAATACTTGCATTACAATTGTCCTGTCTGTGAAGGAGATTAATCCTACTCCTCTCACAACTGTATATTAAACGAGGCATCAGGAGATGGTATATTCGACCGGCACCCCAAAATCTCTGAGTATGTTTGCATGAATACAAGCTCCTTCAGCTTAGCAGTCAGTTAGAAATAAATGTCAAAATCATGCTAATCAAAACTGGGAAAATGACACTATATCAAGATTGAAATCAAGCAAGGTGTTGAAGTGGAAAACTGATAAATATATTCATATTTATTAAGCATCTCAACAAAAGTCATTTAGATTAACTAGAGAAATCAACTCATATTTACTAAGTATCCAAGCAAAAGTCATTTAGTTTTAGCAAATATCAGAATAAAAATGATTTGGATTCACTAAACAAAATAATTATATCAACTCATATTTGAACATATTGTTGCTAAATTAAATATATTAACATTTGTATTCGTATTCACCTGTACCCAAATTATTTGTTGAGATTCATGTTTTAATTTGTATCACAGAACTTAAAATCTATTCAATAATAATAAGTGTCACTTTGTTGCCATAATTGTTTTATGTTTCATCTACCTAATGTCATAGCTTCTTGGTACCACTGTTAAAATGTATTTGTGCAACTTGCAGCAAATCATCATTTGATTCATTTAAAGAAAATAAACTATTTAAGGTTTTAATGAACGCCTATTGAATTAAGGTATGTTTACTAGAAATGTATGTTTTGTATATTGTCATATGAGGGTAATGCTTTCTTTACAGCTGGTAAATGCTTACTTTAATGTTGTCCTCATAAAACAAACAATTCTTCAGTTAAATAGTTGAAGTTAGATTTTGTTTCTTAGATGTCCTCTTAAAATCTTTGCTTGTGTGCACATGTGGATGATCACTCATACAGTATTAAGTCTCGTGAATCACTATTATCACTATCTACAGATACTGGATGTTAAAACGTCTGGTGTCCCTGCTGCTCAAGTCTGGAGCTTCGGTCCAGTGCTGCCAGCATTTTTGACTTGTGATCCCTTAAAACAATGTCATGTTGACTTTCCATGTGTAATGACTGTGACCAATTCAACCAAAAAGGGATTTTTTTCCCACCTTTGTTTTATGTAAATACTTTTTAGAGGCCTGGAGATGTAAACGATTCCAGTAATTCATAAGTCATAAGAATTAAAAACAGCTTTGGGAAGACGGTATGTATGTGTTTTATTGCCTAACATATATTTCCCAAACTTTCCCGACATGATTGGAAACCACTAATTCAACATAAACTGGTAGCTATAAGAACCTGTTAAGGACTATCCACATTATTGGGGTGGGAATGGAGGACTTTTTAAGTATTTCAAAATGATATTGCACTATTGAATTGGTCGACCGAGTGTTATTGAATACTGAAAGTTCACAGAGAATTTAAAGTTATATTCTCTCATTTAAATTAATGAATTTCATACTGAGCCCAAACTGGAAATGTCAATTAAATCATAAAATGTGTATTCGTACCAGTAATTGTAATAGAAAACATTTAGGGATGCATAACAAAATGTTTTGCAAATTCTATTTGCAGAATATCCGAGTCATTCTTTGTTTTTGAACCAAGACCTTTCACTGTCAACCTCTACTCGCCCTTTTTCTGACAGCCCCCTCCTATGTAACTGACCAAGACGGACCAAAAAGTCTCTTGGAGCAATGCCATCAAACAAACAGGACGTCGCCCATTTTGATTTTTGTGGCAATTTTTGGAAAATCACACACTTTGTATTTTAACAAACTCCTCTTAGAGATTTTACCCGATCGATTTCAAATTTGGTCAGTACTATCTAAACCCCATGAGGATGAAAAATTGCTCAAATCCTGAGTTTTCGTTCAACAGTGTGGGCGTGGCCAGCCGTCAAATTTTGATGTGTCGCCATGAAACAGAAAGTTTTCATAACTCTATTGTCTAAGGTCCAATCTGTACAAAACTTCACATGCTGGTTAAGAGTCCCACCCTAAAGACATCCACGTGACAAAATTTAGCATTAGTCATAGCGCCACTTAGTGGTAACAGGAAATTACATATTTTATGTACTACTAGGCCATTTAGCATTGCTTTCAAATTCAGTGGGAACAGCTATAACAATTTGATGATGCATGATTGTGAAGCTGGTGCCTTTTCGTGCAAAGTTGTAGTTGTGGCTGTGCGGCGATGTTGATGTTTCAACGTGAAGCAGGAAGTTGTTATAACTCTGCTGTCCATGGTCCAATCTGCTCCAAACTTCACACGCTTGATAAGAGTTCCACCTTGAACACATCTATATAGTTAAATTTGATAATAGTCACAGTGCCACCGAGTGGCAACAGGAAGTTATATACTTCAGAATTTGTCTGTGTTTAACCTACATGCATGAAATTTTGTAGACATGTTTAAAGTCCCATCTACATATACAATACAATAATCTAATACAATATTGAGTTTCAGTGATAGCGCTACCTGCTGGCAAATGGAAAAAATGTCTTGTGTGACAATTTTTGCTTGATTTTAATGACATTTTCATGGTGTGGCCTTCAAATTATATAATCAAAGATGAGTCAAAATTATTAGGTGGTGTCTAGCGCCACATAGTGGACAAAATGAGGTAAATCACAATCCCTCCATCAGTGTCCATAATGCATGCAGATACAGAGCCTTGCATTTATCCAGGTGTGCAGTAGTGAGGCCATAGTTGGCGCACTGCCCGACGGGCACATGCCCCGCCGGGGTGCGAGGGCCCGTTCAATGCTGCTTTCAGCTTTAATTTCATCTTGTAATTATTGCCCAGGGAAAGCTGCTCCTCACCTCTCGCTGCTTAGCTCCAGTTGTATTTGTTAAAAGGCACAGCAGGGAGAAATAGGCAATTTAGAGACAAGGTGTTTCATTACATGATTGCTTTTTCAAATGCCAGATGATTCATGTACAGTTATTAAAAGTTAAAAGGTGACAAAACAAACATTTAATGTTATCATTATCACTCTTTGCTGGTTTGATGATGTGAGAAGGAACCTCCGACTCATTCACTCTGCTTTGACAAGATTTTTGATTTATAACCTGATGTCATATTACATGACACTCCCCCTGTCATCCTCAACGTTGTTTACGTCCAACCAGCCTCACAGCCAGAGGCCATGTGTCACCATGCCAGCCCATAACCTCCACATTCGGCTTCTCCACTTGCAAGATCATCTGAGACCAGCCACCCAGACAGCTAAGGCAGCAGATGGTTTGCATAGCTAAAGGACCTCAGCACAAACTGTCAGAAACCGTCTCAGCTCAACTGCATCACTCGTCATTCTCATCAGGGTTTTAACCTGACTGCAGTCCATCATCACAACCGCCTTCAGTGGGCATATGCTCATCTTCAATGTCATCTGGAAAGTTGGACAGGAGTTCTCTTCTAAAAAGAATCCCAGTTCACACTGCACCTGGCAGATGGCAGACGCCATACACACTGTATGGAGTTGCGTGGGCGAGTGGTTTGCTGCTAGCAATGTTGTGAACAGAATGGCCCATGGTGACAGTGGGATTATCGTATGGGTAGGTATAAACTACGTACAAAGAACACAGATGCATTTTGTTGATGGGAATTTCAAAGTGCACAGGTACCACGATGAGATCCTGAGGCCCATTGTCACTATTTGCCCACCAACATCACTTCATGATGCAGCATCATGATGCATTTTCAAGGATCTGTGCACAGTTCCTGGAAGCTGAAAACATCCTTGCATTCTCACCAGACGTCACCCACTGAGCATTGCTGGGATGCTCTAGATGTACGACAGCCTGTTCCAGCTCCTGCCAATAACCAGCAACGTCATGCAGCTATTGGAGTGGACCAACATTCCGCAGGCCACAAAAAAACAAAAAAACAAAAACTGATTAGCTCCATGTGAAGGAGATGTGTAACTGTAACAGACAAACAGTGGTCACTCATGTGAGATTGGTATTGCAGTACCCAATAAATGTTTTTCAAACTGTACATTGTAGAGTGTTTTTATTGTGAGCAGCCACCAAAGACACACCTGTGGAAACTGATGCTGTCTAATCAGCTCCTTGATCAGCCACACCGGACAAGTAGATCAGGGGCATCACTTTGTGTTGAAGTGGTGGAGACATAACCTCCTTTACAATTGGCAACATATGTGGCTCTGTGTTATGTTATGTAATAAAACTGCACATTTTAGGGTGGCCTTTTATTGTGACCATCCCAAAGCACACCTGAGCAATAATCATGTTGTTCAATCAGCATCTTGATTTGCTCCACCTGTCAGGTTAATAGATTATCTTGATCAAGGGCAAATAGTCACTAACAAGGATGTAAACACATATGTGAAAAACATTTGAGTGGAATCAGCCTTTTGTGTGCATGGACTAAGTTTTACATCTTTTCACTTCAACTCATGAACAATTGGAGCGAAAACAAAAGTATTACAGTTATGTTTTTGTCGATAATTTGATGATGACCACTTTGCACACAAATTGGTTTGAGCTCCCACATATGTGGAGAATGCCTTGGCTGCTTTTCTTTCACTTTACGGTCCAACTGATCCCAAACAAAGTCATCTGATGGAGCACCCCTTCACTCTCCTTCTTGGTTAAATAACCTGTCCATAGTCTGGAGGTGTGTTTTCGGTCAATGTCTTTGTTGAAACACTAATGATGGTCCCACAAAGCATAAACGAGATGAGATGGCATGTCTCTGTAGGATGCTGTGGTAGTGATGCTGGTTAAGTCTGCCTTCAATTTTGAATAAATTACCAATAGTGTCACCAGCAAAGCATCCCCATACATCACACCTCCTCCTGCACCCTTCCCCTTCTCTGTGTCTCACAACGATACTGCAGTTGGAACCAAACATCTAGAATTTAGATTCATCAGACTAAAGTACAGATTTCCACTGGTCTTCTGCCCATTACTTGTGTTTCTTGGCCCGAACAAAGTTGTTCTTCTTATTGGCCTCCCTCCGTAGTGCCTGATTCATACAGTCTCCTCTGAACAGCTGAGATTTATCCGCTACTTGAAATCTGTGGAGCTTTCATAGGCTCTAATCTGAGGTGCTGTTAATCGTCGATTTCTGAGGCTGGTAACTCTAATGAATGTATCCCCTGCTGCAGAGATACATCTTCATCTTCCTGTCCTCCAGTCCTTCTGGTCCTCATGAGGGCCAGTTTAATCATCGTGTTTGATGGCTTTCGCAACTGCAGAAGATACATTAAAAGTTCCTGCAATTTAAAAAAGGAAACATATTTTGTGGTTTTTAACACTTTTTTATTTACTACCTAATTCTGCATATTTCATATTCATTATTTTGATGCCTTTAGTATTGTAACAATGTACAATCTACAATGTAGATATTAGTAAAAAAAAAAAAAAACGATGAATGAGTAGGTGTGTCCAAACTTTTGACTGGTACTGGCATCTCATCCAGATGCACATCCAGCGCTGTCTGGATGGATGTGCCAGAATGGCTGTATTTGATGCCCTGGGAATGAGAGCTGCTGGTTCTCGCTTTTTGTTTTGCTTTTGCCTGATTTTGTCTTTGTGTGACTCTCATTTCTGTTCTTTGACTGTCTCATTTTTAGCTTTTCTCTCTGTCCCTCTTCTCTCTATTCTCTTTTCCTTTTATGTGTCTTTCTTCCATTGCATTCCATCACTCTCACACTGTCTATGTTAAGTATTGGGTAATTACATTATCATGCACCATTCTATGAAATATAGTTTCAGTGACACCAAGTGTGTATGTGTGTGTGTGTTGTTGATGATGGAGAGGCTGTCTGCATTTTTAATAATCACAACACTGCAACGCCCCACACGCTAACTGCCTTAGCATCGAACTTCACACACACGCGTAACCACACACACATAAACACACATACACACAGGCATCTGCCAAGACTAGGCTCAAACTTGCAGGGAATTTATGTACAAATAATTACTTTTTAATAGCCAGTAATGTGATTTCCTGCCAAAGAAATATTCAAATGCATCTCAGGCAGTCCAGTATATTATCTGCCTGGAGCTATGGATGCGGCTTAGGGGAGACGGCACAGGAAAGACAGATTATTGTTTGTGTGATAATAATTATTTTACCCTTGTCATCTGCAGAGGAAGAAGGGAGATAATGCCTTTGTCTCTCAGTTTCCTTTCTCCACTTTGTTTTCTCATTCTTTTTTCCACAACTCTAGTTCTCTCACACTCTCAGTCAAGACTTGATCAGGGTTTCCTCAACTGTTCACTCAGGGCAGAGAGCCAAACACATACGTCTGACTTTATGGACAGGTAGTGTGTTGCACTGTGTAACACACATTTGTATGTATACCTCAGAAATAGTTTGTGGCCGGCTGCGATACGTCACATATTTCATTGTTGGTCCATTTGGGATTCTTTGGAATCATGGTTCATTGTTCTATATGCATTTGGGCTTTAAATTGATTGTTCGATATTGCTAACATTGTTGTCTTGTTCCTGGCACCTGTCTTCCCTTCACTTAGTTCCTGTGCAACACCGACTTGTGTGTCACTCGTAAACTATGTGCTTTGCGATGGAGCTATTGCTTTGGTAACTTTTGCCAGTAACTATTTGTTTGTGCATTTATTATAATGGGTTATTAGCAGCTTTTGTATTTGCTACTGTATTTGCCTCGTTGTCAAGTTAATTAAATGCATCTGCTTTGGATTCAAAGCACATCTAACCTTCATTGAGTGCTGGTATAGTGTTGATAAAATGTTTTATTCTTCTTTCAGGGATTCCAAATGTTAAAATCCCCTGGTGTTTGGAAATTGTGAGATGGTATTATCTGCATTCAACATGTATTCATCTGTGCAATCATTGTTAATGGCTTATCTTTTGACACCGGGTGAATATTTGGGTTGTAATTACATTTTGGATCATTGTTTATGAATTTCATTTGATGGAATGATGAGATAGGGGGAGGAAAGGGGGAGGACTGTATATACTTCTTCCTATTCCTTTTTTCATCTATTCATTTCCATGTTCAAAAAAAAATTAAATAAAATTCAGTGTTAGCATTTGGGGATGTTTTTCCTGAGGCTAAATAGTTGTTTGTACTTATAAAGGTGGAAGTGCATCACCACACACTCACACCAATAGTTTCAGTCCTTGTCCTCAGTTTACTCTCGAAGATTTAACTTCTCTGCAAATCTTCTTGTCTTTCAGAATGAGTAAATCATTTGTCTTGCAGAAACAGTCAACTTGGCCTCTCTTCAATCAGTCAGGGGCACTCACTTTGTCTATGGTGTAAACTGTGGGTGGATGTTGATGCTGCAACTAATATCGACAGCCTCTGAGTCATTTGCAGCGTAGCTAGCTACAGCACAGGTACATTAGCAGGAGCAGCATTCAGACGAACCTTTATTAGATGCTTTTGTTTTCGTTTCGTTTTTTTCCTTCCAATTTAAATCAAGACATTTTCAGCACAGAACAACCTGATGTACACTCAAAAGTTGAAGTTTGCCTTTTGAGTTAATCTATTAATGACAGTGATTCAGCAGTTTTACATACACATTTCAGTAATTTTCTTACACAAAAAAAATTATTAAAAGAAAAGATTCTGCTTTCTTTATTCTATTCATTTCATATTTCATCTTGCAGCAGCTGATACAACTGTAATTACACATGCATATATGAGGTTTAGAAGTCCGCTCACTTAACCTTGACGAGTATACCTCATAGCACCACTTGGCTTTCTTTTCCTGCAGTGAATCTGTGCTTTGTTCAAAGTGTTGGCAGACTCTAGCTGAGTTTGTCATGGCAACAGTGATATTTAGGACCTGCTGGTGTGGCAGTGATGTGTTTGCAATTGTATTTCAACATGTAACCAAAAAGAATTTCCAGTGTTTCAGTGTCAGGTATCACAGGTATTACAAGATTGTGTTTCCATTGTTTCTGCGTCTTGTCTTCCTCGTTTTCTTTCTGTCCCTCAAACACTCACACAGAGTTAACAATGTCACAGATAAGTGATGGCAGATGCCATGTCTAGAATACATTTTTGCATTAACAGTTGTCACTTCCCTTGAACCCTCGCAGGTTCAAGTACCTCACACCGTGCAGGTGTGTGTGAGGGTGTATGTGTGTTTGCAGAAATTAATATGTAAACCTGGAGGGTGTGTATTTGCAAAGACTGGTTAATGACCTCTGGAAGGATGAGCCTGTTCAAACTGAACCTCAGGGAGGTCTTTAACTATTGCTGTTCTCTCTCCCTCTCTCTCTCTCTGTGTGTGTGCATATGTGAGTGTGTGTGGAAGTGTTGTTGAACACCCACCTATGTCACTGGTCTATGATTTCTATGCACCTTACTCCATCTTCTCTGTTCTCTGCTATGTGGCCATTTTCACTTTATTCTTCCTATATTTGGTTCCTCAAATGTTTCTGTTCTCATCTCAGTGTACCATATTTTATGTGCATCTGTGTGTGTTTGTATGTGTATGTGTGTGTATGTGTGTGCCAAGGGACAGACTTCTGTTTTCTCTGCCTATTAGAGGAGTGTTGTGTATGTCCAGTATTAGATGTGTGTGTGTGTGTGTATGACAAGCTGATAATAGGACTCACTGTGGGCCTTGCTGCCCACCTGGAAACAGACCTTATCAGCCTCTGGGGAACACACACACACACACACACACACACACACACACACACACACACACACACACACACACACACACACACACACACACACACACACCATATTGTGACAAAGATTATCACAGAGAAGTCAGATCACTCACAGTGACAGATGAACATACATGTCAACCTCACACACTGACACACATACACACTTCGGTGGGTGATGTCTGTGATATCAGCAGCTCATCAAAGATGATTGCTCACAATTCCTTCTGCTTCACTGACAATCTGTAAGCTGTTTCAAGTATAACATCCTCCTTAAAAGTTTACTAAACAAATTGTATTACATAATGTATATGCACTGAACAGAAAGAGCAGCTTAATATAAGATCTGTATTGTATTTGTCTATAATCTATAATCAATTTTTGGTTTATTTACCATGCTGGCATAGAAAAAGGCCATTAGCAACAATGTTTCAGAATGGTTCAGTTATATTGAGGGCATAAGGGTTGCTAAATATCTTGCAATGTGGCTACTTAGTAAGAGAAACTGCAAAACCAGGATAAAAAACAAACTATCACCATCTCACATTAAGGCAGATGGCCTTGATCCTCACAACCATTGACATTAACATGTGGCCAGGAATCAGGTTTCCTGTCATTTATTTGTATCTATTTTCAATAGATAGATAGATAGATACTTTATTAATCTCCACAGGGGAAATTCAGTCGTTACAGCAGCTCCATAAACAAAAACAGAATTGAAAATAGAATACACACTTAGATTTACATATAGGCATAGAATACAGATAAATATGAAGAAAGAGTCCTATCTCCAGAAACAAATATAAATATGAATTAAAGTGGTCAGAGTGTGGATAATCAGCGGAGGCACACATGGTGTGTAAAAGTGGATGAAGAGTTGCAGAGTTCTAGGTTTCTGACACAACACAGCACAGAATGATTTGTTGAAGAGTCTGACTGCAGTCGGGACAAAGGAGCTGCTGTAGCTCTGTCTTACACTGTGGGTGTAGCAGTCTGCTGCTGAAGGAGCTGCTCAAAGCTCCCACAGTCTCCTGTAGGGGGTGAGAGGTGTTGCCCAGGATGGATGTGAGCTTGGTTAACATCCTCCTCTCACCCACCTCCTCCACAGAGTCCAGGGGACTGTCCATGACAGAGCTGGCCCTCCTGACCAGCCTGTTGAGTCTCTTCCTGTCCCTCTCTGTGCTTCCTCCACCACAGGGTAGATGATTGATGATGCTGCCACAGTGTCATGGAATGGTTTTTTTTTTAACAGAGGGGTAAATACATGAAACAAAGCCTAGGCATCCAAAAGCCTTTTGGTCGTACTTCAAGGTGGGATTTAAAATTAAAGTGACATGGACACCAAAAATAAATGCTTAGCTTAGAATGTCACTTTGACCTGCGATGAGCTTCTTCACAAATATGATAAGGTCTTTGAGGATTTGTTGCTCACACTTTCTCAAATGGAAATCCTCATTTCAGTGCCTGGATTCCAGTTGTTTCTGTAGTTTGCAGTCATCCATTTGCTTCTCTTTTCTTCAGCTTTTGGCAGTCTAAATAGATCTCTCTCATTTCTTGTTGAATCTATTTGTGCAGTTAATCTAAAATCAGCTCTTTTCCATTTTTGATGTTTTTTTGTGTGTTTTCATGGCATTCAAGCTGAATGATGATGCTGCCACTAAGTAAGAGTTGATCGCCTCATTGAGTGTAACCACAGTGACTTCTGCCTACTGTGATGTAACGTGTATACCCTTAACATTTTGTTGAGTTATAATTTGCTGAGGTACATTGTATCAAATTTTCCAACAATGTGCAGATAATCTTTAATTTTATGGAAGGTAACGGTGCGTATAATTGAGCTCCCTTTGCTAAAACTGCCAGGAGAGAATTGAGGAAGGAAGTTGGCAAACCTGAGTAATTGTGACATAAATAAAACTTTCCCTCAAACCTGAACATTTCTTACTGAGTCACTTTGGAACCATTTTCATTAGCAATAGTTAAACAATGAAGACAACAACTCCCAAGATCCCACACTTCATCAAATTACATCTTTTGTATTAATTGCTTTGTTGAGAGGCCAGTGGCTGCAAATATGACATATTGTACATAATAGGTTCAATAAAAAGTTAATACACACAGTAATTTACAGTAACACGCAGAAGAGATTAGCAGGTTTACCATCTCTATAGATCCATACTTTGAAGGGGCATGGTTAAACAGGAAGTGGATGGTGCTTAAACCGGAAGTTGTTATTTTACGTCTGAAAAGGATATGGGTGATCAGAAGTTGCTATATTTGTGATTTATTAGGAAGCTCCTCACAGAGCAGCCTCATAACTGAGCTTCAGATCAATTGTTTTTATGCCTGTTAAAAAGGTGACTATGTGGGTGTGTCTTTAGCTTTCCTGCCTAGTATCACAGAATAATACAATAATAAAAAAATAAAATTAAAATAAAAAAATAAAAATATATATACATACTGTATATATAGACTCATGCTGAAGACCCACACTGGTGTTACAGGTACTCTGTGGAGTTTTTGACCCACTATAGTGCAATGGAACTGTAGGTTAAGTTGTAACCATTCGTAACAAAGTACATATGTTTCCGACCCCAGCTGACAGACAACGTGGATAATTTTTTAAGACACACTAGCTGTGCTGGTACACAAACATAGTCTTTATAAAGAATCTCTATAATTTACTTAGATCAACCTTGGGCTGAGACAGTCTCTCATCCAGAGAATGATGGTATGAATGATGACATGGAATGATGACAACATACGTTACAGTTCTCTATTGTATCAAGACTATCTCTCCACCCAGTTACATATTCCATATGTATGAGGATTTCTGTAAGACAACCTCATGAAGACACACATTAGTAACAGAACCCCAAAAACTTCACCAGTGCTCCTCCATGTGACCAACAACCTATACACAAATGTAAAGTATTTACAAATCCCTAAAGCGTCAGCGCTGTCCAGGGTGCAAGATGCTACCTAGAGCTTATTGCTGGCCCCACAAGATGTAAAGACCATTAACCATAGGGGTGAAGAGGTCACTTTAAGCCAACACGCCAAACGCAAAGCTGGTCAACAGGTATAGATAGCGCCCTGCACCTACTCCTCTCCACAGCGCTCAAGAGGTCACAACTCCCCGGGCAGAGTATGCTCATACACCAGGTGGCACGGGGGAGTCTGCTGGCCTAGAAACATGCTTAATCACTTCTGTGCTTACTTAGACTTAGACTTAGACAGCGGTCTACTCAGACATTGCTTGAAACAGACAAAGAATTGGTCAGTAACTCTGTAGGCCTGTGTGGCCCAGATGTATAGCTCAAGCACCCTAACAGGGCAAAGTGGGGACCATCTCTGCCTCTGGTCTCCCTCTGCTTATAGGGAGAGAAAGGGGAAAAACTCAGTATCTGATTTAGTAGCCATCAGAGAGGACCTTGGGGAGACAGGGCAGGATTGGGATGAAGCACAATGTCATCTGGCCTGGAACTGCAAAGCTTCTCATGTACTGAAAGGGCTTGCATCCCCCTTACTTTTAACACAGATTTTTAATGCCAATAGAAAGGGGGAAAGGAATGAAACAGAAGCCCTTGGGCTTGTGAAAGCAGACTATACAGCCTGGGAGGTCAGTCACAACCAAGTGACTGAAAGAGCCTTTATTTAAAAGAATTAGCCACCAGGCACTCAATCATTTCATCGTAAATCCTTGTTATTGATTCACAGAGCTGTTCGCTTGTGTAGACTTGTACATAATACATATTTTGACAAACAGGTTCATTGTAATGCCTTTACTTAATATCATAACATACAGTGGACCAGTCAGACATCTGACACAATGTGAACGTGCTATTCTCACATGTGCTTGGCTGCATACAGATTAAATCACCATATAAATATGAGTTTTCAGGTTATTGTACCAAATAATGTGCATTTATGTAGTTATTGTGTTTATGTTTATGATTCAATTTTTATTTTCATTTAATGCCCTCTCTCCTGTTTGTCCATCACAGCATGTTGTTCTCTCCACAAGGTCTCCTTCTCTCTAGAGATCCTCCTCCTGTTATGCTACTGTGCATCTCCAGCACTCCCCTTTTCTCCATTCTCTGCTCAAACTACGCCACATCGTACCTCAATTTCTCTATTTTCTTTTCAGTCCCTTTTTTTTTCACCTTATGGTCTACCTGTCTTCATCCCCTCATCTTTTATGTCAAAGTTTCTTTCCTTTTCCTTATTATCCTCTCGCTCTCTCTAATGAATCATGTTGAAGCTTGCTTTCATACACTCCTGATGGAAGCCCGCTGGCGTACACACATATTGCATACATTCATCACTGCTACAATAGATGCTGAACTCTGCAAGCAAAGACACACAGATAATCATGCATCAATTTGTTCATGCATATGTTTGTGTGTGACAAACGAGCTGGCAGCCAATACATTCCATAGGAATTATTATGTAATATATATGGTGGAACTGAGTAATATTTCCAGTAATACATGGGATTATGTTTCTGTAAACAGTTTGGATGGAATGCTTCGACCAGGCTTACCGAATGTTTTTTGCATAACTTTTGGTTCAGTAGAAACCAATAATGTAATAAAGTATTACAATTACAGGAGGTTATTACATAATTGTGTTAACCTTTTCTTTTTGCAGAACCCAATTCTGTTATACTTTTCCAAAAATGTAATAACTTGTTAGTCACCACAGTATAAGCTCTGGCTCTGTGCGCAGTATTTGTCGAGTCCTCCGTCATACACAGTGTTAAAGTGAGACTCCGAGATCATGTTTGCTTCCAGTTTTGTATTTTGCTCGTTGATCCTGATCCCTCTGTGTTCTGCCCCAGATCCTCTGATCTCCGCCTGCTTCAGTCACACCCTGGATCCCGTCAGTTCGTTGTGAGTTTCTGTCTGGATTAAGATTGTCCCCTGCCTGTTCCACTCCCTGCCCTGTTTGCCCTGCCTCTACATGTTTGGACTCAGTTTGTGCTCACATCTAAAGTAAACCTTTTGTTAAACCTTCCTCGTTTGCTCCGTCTCTGAGTTCTGAGTTGGGGCCAAATTGGTGCAGTAATGGTTTGAGGAACAAAACAACGAGTTAGAGCTCTTGAATTGACTAGAAATTCCCCAGATCTCAATCCAGTCGAGCATCTGTGGAATGCGTTAGAAAAAAGTTCGATCTATGGAGGCCCTACCTCAAAACTTACAGGATGCAGCTCACATCTTGGTGCTAAATATAAGCACACCTTCAGAGGTCCTGTGGCATCCATGCCTCGACAAGTAGAGCTGTTTTGGTGGCAAAAGAGGGGCCTACACAATATTAGGGTTATGGAGGTTATAATGTTATGGCTGATCTGAGACAGGTGAGTTTATTTCTACTCTTTTTTTTAATGTTTATGTATTTTGATTAAAAATATTCATTATTTGATTTCAAAACATTTCAGAACACTCATGTCTTCACATTCCTCCTGTTTGAAGGACAGAGTACAGGAGACCACACTGAAGTTCTGGGGTTCATGTTGTTGAATGAAATGTTGTTTATTTCAAATGTAACTGTTTATGCATTATTATGGTTATTATTATTATCATCATCAACATCATTATTATTATCAGTGCTGTTATTATAGTAGTAATAGATACTAGAAATTGTAGTATCTTTCTATTATAATAGCTGTTATTGTTATTGTGGTTGACCATGTCTGTTTCTGTTTTTCACTCCCTCTCCCTCTCCCCATCTATCTCCCCATCTTTCTCTCACTCTTATCTCTCTTACCCCAACCGGTCAAAGCAGTTTTTATTATTATTATTATTATTTTTTCCATGACTCATCCTTCTCGTTTCAGATCCCCTGCCCCTCCTGCATCTCTCCGTCATGTGATTGTCCGGATTGTCTGATCAGGTCAATCCCCCCCCCCCACTGTATTTATTCTGTATTCCACTTGGTGTTGTACCCTCGTGTGACTTGTTCCAGTGTTTTCTAGCTGCTTCTGTAGATTTATCTGGTTTTTGACTTTTGCCTGCTCTTTTGGTTTTGCCTTGCCTGACATTTATGGCAATTGGTTGCCTGGATCATTGTTCATTCTGAATACTTTCAGTAAAGATATTGTCTCCATTGCACTACTTCCTGTTCCTGTTGCACTTTTGGGTCTTGATATTTGTCCAGTGACTAAATAATCTAAAAACCTCCCGTTACTGAAATAAATTATTACAATATTGGTACACAGATTATAACATATAACATATAACACAATATACCTAACTAGGAAATGTGAAATACAAAACCCACAGTTCAGCTCATGAATGAGTCCTTTTCTCAACAGAAAACTCAGCCTCAGGATCTCAGAAAGCAACAAAAACACTAGTCTGAGACTCAATACATTAGTTAGCCACTAAAAATCAATCCAAGTGATGCCTCTTGTGTTTAATAGACAAGCTTAATGATCGTCCAGCATCTCCAGTTACCGCCTGTAGTCTCTCCATTGAGCTGCTGTCAGCTTCAGTAAATGGCCAGACTGGAATCAGGTGGTTTGATGGTGTGTCATCACACACACACACACACACACACACACACACACACACACACACACACACACACACACACACACACACATACACACAGAGAGAAAAATGGTAGAGACACATCTATGTACACTCATGTGATGTCCAAGTGCAAAGATTCATAACAGGCCATACTTAGAGAGCAACAGATAAGAACACACATGACACACAAACACATAAACATGTTTTATCTGGACATACACACACACACACACACACACACACACACACACATATGAGGAAAGGGGAATGAACAGGGAATATTAATGGAAATAAACAAGTGGACAATGGCAAGAAAGAGCAAAGAACATACACTTGACATTTGACACAGAATTCAGCTCATTAGCCCAGCTGCACATTTTCAGTAAATCTGCCAGATCCTGGAAACTGCTGGACACTGCCTCCTTTAAGAGGAATCCTTAGGAATGGCCATTAGCTATGTGGAGTTATGCAAAGGATAGAAATTTGTCTGATTTGTTCCATCCAGAATTGCCCTTTGAATTTTATGGTGACATGAAACTCTCCCTTCCATCATCACCACTGGCAAATGTTCATGAGCCTTTAAAAGTCTACTCAGGCCAATGAATACTCTCTCACACAAAGACTATTGTCAGCATTGCATCTGCAATGTCATCAAACAGTGCTTTAACTTGCCTTTGTTTATTTTGAATTACTAGGTGGAGATAACTGTGATCACTCACGTTTTAATGGGTGTGTGTTTGATGGCTTAAAAAGGTGTCAACATTTTTTTATAAACTTTTGTGTAAGGGTGGACCTTAAGCCAAGGACAAGTTCATTCAATATTGAGGTGTAACAGGGTGCAGATTTGGATTCTACATCACTTTTTATCTCCCTGACACAAAAATGACAGGGACAGAGTCAATAAGTCCATCTGTCTGTCAATAACGACTTTTTTGTCCAGAGCATGTCTTGCAAACTATACATACTTCGTTCATAAAACTTAACACATATATTAACCATGACAAGTAATTTTCAGATTTTCAATTTTCTATTCTATTCTATTCTATTCTATTCTATTCTATATGCTAAATTTTTTTTTTTGCTTTTCCACAGAATCATGATTTCCAAGGCGGCCATCTAAAATACATTTGACTTTGATTTGGACAAAAAATAAGAGGAAACTCAGACCCAGTCAAATCGACTGAGTAAAAAAGGGTCTTACTGGAATGAGCATCTCCCCAGAACAAGTAGCCTCAACATCCTGAGGAGCTGCCCTGGACCTGCACCTGGCTCAACAGCTCATGCACCAAAAGATGCCTGGGATATGTTCATCCGTGACAACATCATTGAGGAGGTTCTACAATGCACCAACTTAGAGGGACGAGGAGCATCAACAGCAAAAGGGAAACAGTGGAAAAGCATCGACAAACAGGAATTCATGGCCTTCATTCGTGTGACCCTCCTTGCAGGGAGTGACAAGAGCTGGGATGTGTCCTTGCAGGAGCTGTTTCTGGATCCGCTGCAAAATCCAATGTACAAGGCAGCCATGGGGCTCAGGAGGTATGAGGATATCTGCAACTTCTTACTGTTTGATGACAAGAGGACCAGGGCTTCGAGACTGGAAACGGGTGGGATTGTTTCCTGGCCAGTTGCAGAAGGCGGTTTATCCCCAGTGATAAACGTTACCATAGACAAGCAACTTGTGCTGTGCAGGTTCTTGCAATACATGCCCAGCAAGCCTTCAAAATACGGGATTAAAATCTTCTGGATGTGTGATGTGAGGGTCCCTCATGTGCTAGATGGAATGGTCTATACAGGGAGACAGCCAGGAGAGGAGGTTCAGAGGAACCTTGGAGAACACATGGTTGAACAGTTGTGCAGCGGAATCAGACACACAGGTGATGATACAATACAGAACAGAAGTGATTGATTATACAATACAGAAGTGAAAATACTCTCTTGTCTTAGTGCAATAATGAGATCCCCCCTCCCCCCAATCTTTCATAGTGTTCATGTTTTACCATTGTGAGAAATTGGTTTATTCATAAGCACAAGAGTAGAATGGAATAAAATACAGTGCGATCCAATACAATAGATAATGCATTCATTTATTTTAGTGTTAGAATGTAGAGAAATCCATGTTGACTAAATTGTTTTTTTGTTTGTTTGTTTGTTTGTTTTTATCATAGGTCGCAACACCACAATGGGCAACTTCTTCACCAGTGTCCCTCTGGCTGAGAAGCTCCTTGAGAAGAACCTAACCATCTCCAGAATAAAGCAGACATACCGCCTGTCATGCAGAAATCCAAATCGAGGAAGATGCACAGCTCAGAATTTGGATTCAATGGCAACGTGACCATGATGAGCTCTGTGCCGCAGAAGAGAAAGGCTGTTGTCCTCCTCAGCACCATGCATGACGACAAAGCAGTGGATGACAACAGTGTGAAGAAGGAGCGAGAAGTGATCCAGTACTACAACAAAACAAAAGGAGGAGTGGACACAATGGACCAGATGGTTCTCACCTCCTCATGTAAGGAGAACACAGAGGTGGCCCAGGTTGCTCTGGTACAATGTGCTGGATGTTGCCACCCTCAATGCCTCCATCAGCTTCACTGCCCAACACCCTGACTACATGGGTGTTGTGACCAAAGCAGGGCGGCTATTCATCAAGGAGCTATAGGCAAAGAGCTGGTCATGCCACATATGCAGAGGACCATGGAGGAAAGGCCCCACCTCCAAAAGCATATTACTGAGGCAATGGGAAGATGTGGGGTAGAAACACAAAACACAGCCACCACCCAGCCACAGGAGGACATCAGACAGGAGGACCAAGGAAAGAGGAAGAGGAGCAAGATCTGCCCAGCTGCCAAAGACAGAAAAGTCAGAAGCTGGTGTTCCCAGTACAGCAGGCCTGCGTGCAAGGAGCACAAACATGTAGTTGTCATTTGTAAGGCATATAAATACTGAGGTGGCAATTTGCACTGAACCCATATGATTGTGTTCCATCAGTTTTCTTTTCTTTTATTCGGTCACATTCACCACAGATCACCACTGTTCATATCACTTCACTACCATGTAAACCACAGTTTACTACAGTTCACCACTGTTCAATATCAGTGTTATCAGTGATATGTTAATGTCATGTGTGACAAGGTGACAAATAAACATATTACAAATTTTAAATGCATTTTTGTTTGGTCCAAATTACTGCTAAAATGATTATTTTAATAAAAGTATTTTTTTTTCCTAAATCACACTTGCATACATGGGTCAAAAATGACCCATGTATGCAAGTTGTGTATTAGAAGGGTCTTGGATAGCTTGTGCATCAACGAGTTAAGGAAGGGGAAAGCCTGACTGTGTGGACCTTGCTCTGCAGTATACCCCTCAGGGCTGCCCCAAGCAGTACGTCTTCAGGTTTGATTTGGCCTGCTAGGTGTTTTTGTGAAGTAAAAATGCTCTATGAATATTCAGGATCCCTCCTTTTGCCTCAGTTTTGCATCATAAGCTAATTAAAATCACCCTTGTTCATTTAATTACGACTGTGTGCATCTGTGTCCAGAAGTTTAAACTTAACCATACAGAATATGTTACATTTAACAATACAACACATACATAATGTGTTTGCTTTTGGCCCATAGCCCACAATTTGTTTTGACCCTCCACCAGAGGAAGTTTGGATTCTGCTGCTCTAGACCTACTACACTCAGCAATGAAATTGTTGATCTCATAAAAATGTTGAAATTGCTTTGCAATTACTTTCAAACATTACTTTCAAACTCTTTCATCTTCTCAGTCATGTCTCAACTGTGTGAAGAAAAGTATTTGAACCCATATACCCCTTCAAGACCCGAATCCCAAATGTTACATTTTAAAATTCATTTATTTTTATACGAGAGGAGTTGGATTCTTTGTTGACAATAATGAGGCTTGGTGCTTAACCACAGTCAGTGATGGATTAAGTTTTCCTGATGTTAAACTTTTAAATTGAAGATGCAAACCATATCATCATCACCATCTTGTTGCTGCTGTTTACATTCACCCAGACACATATATAAAAAAAAGAACAGAATTATTTCCTGCACTGGTGTGGGTAGCATGTTCTATGACGCAGAGCACAAATGTTCATTTCATGGTGAAGTACTGTGGACAAATTACCTTGAATGTTTGCGATCAGGGAATGTAATGGATGTGATGTTTCTGTCCAAACACAAAACCTTGTGTAAGTAACACTGGAAGAGATTGCCATGTGTATGTGTGTGTGCAAGAAAAGGAAAGGACACATGGACACAAACTGTTGAGACACAACCTAATTTAAACCACATATCATTGGCCATCTTACAGCAGCCATCTATGACATCATCACCGAAGGACAGGTCAATACTAATGAGGTCAGAATGGGGAGTAAAATGTGATTACAGTCTCTAGTTCATAAACAATATATTTCTATTAAAATCTACCTTCTGTACAAAGAGAGAGAGAGTGAGAGAGAGAGAGAGAGAGAGAGAGAATGTGAGGGTAAAGAAAACGAAAGCAACAACCCTGAAAAAACAAGTGACATGCATAAGTGAAGTGCAGCTTAACTAGTGACCATACTGAGTAACTAGATCTCTGTAATGAAAAACACTGAATCACTGTTGTCCCCACCAGCCCTGCTGTAATATACTCCCTCTCATGCCTCCAGGCTATTATGGGTTATTTGAAAAGGAACAGATTCAAGTATGAAAATCAAACAGCTGCTTTACTGGACCTAAAGCACAAGCAAGTGTGAGAAGAAAAAAAATCCACTTAGAATTTGTTACAAGTTATAAAAAAGGACATAATTAATCCATGGTCTGTAATCATTTTTTAATCTGTTATGAGGTTAAAAATATTAGTCTCAATTAACATTCATGAGGAATGACTTAACGAAAAAAATCAAATCAGATAATCAGATATATCAGGTGAGCAAAGAACAGATGTTAGAAGAATAATGACTCACATATGAAGTACCTTGACAGAAAGGAAGTGACAGAAGTAGAAGAACAGCAGGGGAGCTGATGTGGTCATTGACAACTTCCTGACAGCAATCTTGTATCGCCTATCACATTAAATATAAGAAATGAAAAACATGTCTACCTCAGGAAACAACTCCAATCTTCCATATTCAAACAATTTGGCTGTTTAATGTCAACATATTGATTAAGCATAAACTTTAAGTAGCACACATATGGCAAGTATATTTGGCTTAATTGAAGAAGCTGAAGCAATGTTCATTCTGTAAGCAGACACTTGATTGTTCCAGAGAATGTAAAAGAAAACGCTGGACTGAACATAAGGGAAAATGTACTCACATGACAGCCGATGATGACACTGTAAAAACCTCCCTGCAGAGACAACAGTGCACCTTATCTGCCACCTCTAACCCCAGTGGGCCACCCTCAAAGTTACTGTACTAGTTGGCAGGCAGTGCCTTGTTGAATGTCACCTAAATGATCACCAACTTCAAGCATAATGGGACACAGGCTCTCAGGTGTTGATCATTGATGAAAGATGGAGGGAAGCATTCTTACCCAATATCTGAGAGAGGTTTCAGAAATCCTGGACTCTCTTGATGATCTGACATTGACAGTCATTGGTACTGAAATGCCTCACTTAGGAATGACTGAGACAACTTCTGACTAGTCCCTGAAACTGACCAGACAAAAGAAGTGATGCCGTCACCTGTCCCGTCCCATCATAGGTTTGAATGTTATCAAACATACTGGTAACGACTGAGAAGACTAAGTAGTATGGTCCTGTAAGAAAGGTTTCCCAAGTCTCAAAAGGAATAAGGTTAGAGCTTTCATACAGGCTGCTGGTGCAGAACACATAGATGAGTCTGCAGTGAAGACAAAGAAAGAGATGGTTACAGTACCAAAGCACAATTACATTCAGACCGAGTGTCATGTATAGCTGGCCATTTGGATAATGTGCAAAATGTTTTGAAACACCTCCAAGAGTATGACATCATACTCAAACCAAATAAGAGTGATCTTTCTAAACCTGAGGTCTGCTATTTGGGTAGAATGCAGCCGGGTCGTTCCAGCAGATTTTGCAGCAGTTATGGCATTAAAAGACATCAGAGCACAAACGTGGGCCAACTCAGGAAAATACTAGGTCTACTCACCGACTACAGACAGTAAGTATATCAAAGACCAGCTGTCAGTATGACCTCCAGGTCAAGGCCTCTGACAACATTAGGAAATCAAACACAGAAAGTGATCTTAGTTGTGACTTCAAATAAGACAATCACATGGACTGACCAGCAACAGTAGGCACTTGAACAGCTGATTGACTGTTGGCTCCACCCACCATTGTTTTGCTGATTTGAGTCATCCATTCATTGTACATACCGATGCACCACATCAAGGCTTGGGAGGCTTTTCGAGTCATTGCCTGTGCCTTCCGTATATTAACAGCAGTTGAAAGGAACCGTCACTACCATGGCAAACTAGAACAAGGTTAGTCCTCCAGCCTTCAGTGTCTACACTGATAACAACCCACTGGCCACCGCAAAATCAAACGCAACCACTTACAAGATGGTTGTCAATCCCATATCAAAAGAGCAGTTAAGAAAGGCAGAGTAATCTGATTCATCCATCCATCCTGTGCTAGACTGTAAACTTTCAGGTTCCATAAAATAAAATATGTTGAAAATTAAAAATATCAAAAGGCAAAACCACTTATTATGGTTAATATAAGCGTATATTTGAGTGAAACAAGTATGTATTGTTTGTGAGTTATGCTCTGGACAAAAAACAAATATTACAAATGGGTGACAGACGGACGGACATCCTGACAACTATCATGCCGGGGGGGATAAGAAGCTACTGGATGCAAAAATAACTGAACATAAACTCTCTCAGACTGCAAAACACTCTTGTTCTCCAGCAGACATTCAGGTGTGCAATCTGCTCAAAGGAACACATTAGATTAAAGACAAGAAAACACTCACAAGCACACATGAATAGAGTTGCACACCAATGACTACAGATGCACAAACGTATGTACACACAGCTATCAGACACACATATACTGTATATTGACACACACACAGCCTGTGGCAGCAGCAACTGTGGCATCTGTTGCCCACTGAGCCACGGCTGGAGCTGGAGTCAATTATAAACACATTAGACTCTGTTTCCCATAACACACAATGACAGAAATACCTGAATGTGATTGCTCACACATAAACAAGTCTCACTCAGATACACACACACAAAACACCATTATTACTTCTCACTTTATTGGAAAGGAAAGTGAGGATGATGGCAGTAGAAAGACAGACAACAGAGAGAGAGAGAGAGAGAGATGTGGGGGGAAAGAAAGAAAGAAAGAAAGAAAGAAAGCAAGAGGAAACAAAAACCTACATATAAAAACAAGGTTTTTTTCTTCAGGAGAGCCACTCTTCAGAAATAATCCAATCTCTACCAATACACAGGAGGCGAGTGTACTTTTCACATTTGATATGAATGAAAATTGACTTTGAAGCTGAGAAAACCGTAAACAAAATATCTTTCGGCCTTGTCAACTCATAAAACTCAATTTGTTGAGGAACCCAATTGTAAGGCATGTATCCAATTCCCACCAGACCCCTAAATGCTAAAAGTACCTGCACCATCAAAAATAGCAGCTTTGGATTAAACACTGCTGACAGACTGAATGAAAAAAAATATCTCTTTCTTTCTGTCGGCCTTCTTCCATTACTGTGCTCGACAAGCCGTCACGAAGGAGGCAAAGCTTCTGCAAGTGATATATGAATGCATGTGTGTGTTTGCGATGTATGGTTAGTGAGTGTGTGCCTCTTTAAGACTCGCCTGTGTGTGTCTGAGAGAACACTTCTCACCAGAGGAGGTGCAGAACAGACATTTTGCATTTTTGTGTCCATGTGTGTGTCTGACAGCTGACAAACTATAGCTTGACTCCCTCTGAGACTGACTGACAGGAGGAATTGAGAGCGCACGCACACAAACACACACAAACACACACAACAAGAGAGAGAGAGAGAGAGAGAGAGAGAGAGAGAGAGAGAGAGGCGCAGATTGCTGAGATACAGAGGCATTTATTAAACTTATTATAGAGGGCTGTTGTCAAAACTGATAAGAATTTACACATATAGACAAGACAGACAGAACCGTTCACAAATACCAGACAATAAAATGTTTTAAGTTTTTGACCTCATCTGTGTTTGTTCACTTAGTTTATTTAAATTTCTAATAAAGAGTGGAACAAGTGTTTTGAATTGTGTCAGCACTTCATTCAGTCAGAGCTCTAAGTCAGTCAAAGCTGTGCTGACCCTCAAGTCACATAGGTTATGTTGAAATTGGAGGGAACCTATATATTATTTTTCACTATTATTCTGTCACCAACCATTCAGTTCCAGACACAGCTACTGACCCATTTCTCTTTGTAGTCATTTAATTGACATAATCTCACAGTCGGGGTCCATTGTTTGTAGCTGTTGTGGACTTTTTGATCTTATCATATTGTGGCAGCCTGGTTGTGTTAGAGTAAGGAGAGAGAGCTAATTATTCCAGGTGTTTTGTGTTAAGAACTGACTGCTCTCTCTGCCTCATATGTGGGAGTGTGGTGGACCTGGAAAAAGCGCTGCCGTTTGAATGCTGAAGTCCGACTGGACGAGACTGGAGGCGAGGGACGCATCTGAGACTGGCGCTGAAAAGCGTCATATTATTTAAGTATTTATGGTTGCTTGTAAAGCTGAAAAGCTGGTTTAAGTTTATTTTATGTTTACAGTTTAATTTTAAATGTTTAAACCTGTTCCAAGCATCGCTCGTGTCTCACTGAGGGAACCCACAAGAGTGGTGGTAGCAGGAGAGACGACTGATACACATATCTACTTGTTCTCAGGAATACAAGGAGCCCTATTTTATTTTTTTAAAACATAGCATATGGTCTAAAGTAAAAGATTGAGTTCATATAGAGCATGTTCAACTTCTTTTAGTTGGTTAAATGGTGCATAATCTGGGTGTAAAGACAGACACACGGTGCAAAGGGGTTATATTTAGTCCCTTCATTATTCATAGGTGTGTTTTTGGTGCAACATGAGTTAAACCAGTCACACACACACACATATTGTATTTCCTGTGCATGAGGCACATTTCTTTTAATTGTAGGATTTCCTTTGCATTGGTTTTAATACAGTTGAGAGAATATAGAAAACTATCATTATTAACTTGGTAGAGCACAGACAAAAAGTAAATCCATGATCCTGAACAATGAAGCACAGTCCTTGCAGTGTTCCAAGGGCCAAAGTAACGGAGCATGCCATAAACCTCAGTAAGACACCCCACCTTGATGGCCTTATCCACTCTGCTGAGGAGAACCCTGATGAGGATGTGGTCCCTGGTAAATGATTGAGATTAACAACCTGGTGTTTATCAGGCCGCCTTTTCAAATGTTGACTTATTTACAGTTGGTTGTCCAGACAATTTGGGAATTTAATGATAAAAGCTTTTCAAATTGTAATATTGACATATCAGAGCCATTAAGTGTATTTCATGCTGAAAGCATGTGCTGTCTCCCTTCTGATCTACCTCCTGCCACCACCAAGTGGAGAGAAAGCATCTGTGAAGATCAGTGTGAATGCTAGTTACTAACTAGACTTCTTCCCCAGAGTCTTTGTGCTTTCTCATCCTCTGCTGTGATCCTGGTTGACACCCACCGACATTATCATCATCATTAGTCAAAAAACTATAGTCTCATTTTTTAACCGTTGCTCCCACCCTCATAGTGTGCAAATAACAACAACAGATAAGAACAAAATATACAAAAGTGTTGAACAGAAGAAGTGGGGAGTGACCTTTCAGCTGTCATGTCGTCTGTTGAACTGATGTATACACTGGTGTGATGTGTTTCCTTTGCCCTGGACATTTGTGACCTATAGATAAGGTGACTACATTTTCTCGTGTTCATGGTTTGACTTCCATGTACTGACATACTAGATAAAGGTGACCTCTGACCTCTTGGGACCTCATAGAAAAAGGCTCGGACCTTGTACTGGCCGACTTCTCGATGGTAAGGCTTATGTCCTGATTTCCTGTATCATCTTATATAATCATTGATCATCTTATATAATCATGCTTATCATTGTTTACCCATTGCTAGCAGTTATAGTATTCAGTATATGATGTTGACCAAGCTAATGTTACTCTTGAAGTCTCACAATGGGTCTTATCTAAACATACAGTGAAACTTCTGTCTTTGTCCACGGGTTCACTGCAGACGGACGAAATGCATGCATTGTAACTGTTTCTTTTCAACATGCCATGTCAAGGCTTTGCATTTCTTTGGATTCCACATTCATTTCAGGACTGATGGTTAGCCTCCATGCATTGCCCCAGGAGTTCATCTCTTCTGAATGCAGTCTTTTTCAATTGTATGTTTGTCTTGCTAATTTATTGAATTTTTCAGTGTCATATGCTCAGGTAGTCAATATTGATGACACCTCTTACGTTTAATTCTCATTGTGTGACCGTGCTATAAAAGCATTGATTACATCATCAAAAGAAGGAGAGATCCTTCATGGCTAAGATCCTCAGCTGAAGAGTTGAGAGTCTCACATAAGTGTTTTCCTGGTTGTGTGTCCGGACTGGATGCCACCAGAGATTTTGCACTTTTTTCAGGCCTCAGGAAACATCTCCATAGCAAACACAGCACAGAGAGTCTGGATGAACTTGATAATGAACCGTGACAATGACACTCCCACAGTTGATGCTTCTAATCAGCAAACTGAGCCAGCTTTAGATTCACAGAAACCAGAGATTCTAAAAGCTGTAATGAGACCAGGCAACATTACCGAGAAATGTGTGCAACCCTTATTGCAAAACCCCAAGGCTGTGGTGTGGCTACTAATTATATATTCTTCACAAAATATCCAAATCCAAATATTCTATGGTGATTGAAATGGCAGATCGGTGAGATCCAAACATGGTATCCATAAGTTGGATGCGTATATTTTGTTTGAGAAACCTTCCTTCAAAGATGTTCTCAACTCTTATGAATATTCATCTTTTGGCACGTTTTCACGCTGAGAATGTGAAGAAGTATAGATTTAATGCTATTTTAGAACCCTGATCTCAAAAGTCTCAAAGTCCTTGAGTGTCCAGGGATCAAGGTTCCTGTCTCTGATGAACCAGTTCATGGAACGATTGAACTACTGTGTTTCTGTGGTCATTTAGTACAAGGAAATGATAACAGCTAAAGTATATTACTTCTTATTACGTAACATTTATTTAAGTAAAGTTAAAGTTATTTGCGTGATTTGTTATTGCGTCTACTCTGTTATTTGAATGTTTGTAAGATGAACTTTATCTTTTCAACAGTCTTAAATAACATTAGAGTAAATGGTGTCTCCAGAGTCCCTGTTGATCTTACTGATCCTCAGGCTCACCAAGCATTGCTGCACAATTTCCCTCTGTGCCAAGAAAGATTTAAAATCCCCATTGGGATGAGCCTGGAATGTTTAAAGATTTCATTTTATTGGTGTAACAGGATCTTAATGATGTTTATGTCAAATTCCTTGCATTTATTTAAAAGTCATAAGCTTGACTTCTGATAACGACACATAAACACAGTGTATAAACACAAACGACGCAGCAAACAAAACTGTGTGACCGTAGTCGACGCACAAACACACAAAAAGAAATGTTAAATTTCATAAAGTTAGTAACTAACCATTCAGAAACTCAACAATCAAAGACGCCGTTGGGCAGCACTCCCCTCGTTCGAGGGGGCGGGGTGAGAAATGTCTCTCTCGTATTTAAACTGTCAGGTACTCAAACCGGCCGCTCTGAAAAAGGCTGCTAAAGCAGAGTGTAAAGGGTGCTTTTGGTTTGGTTTGCTTGATCCCTATATTTCAACCCAGGCATGTCAGAGATATTTCATTAAGACCACCAGGAAATGTGTTAATTGGTGATAAAACAGTACAATGTCTCATTTAACAGCCTCATAAGTTGAATTTTAAGTCCTGTAAAGGTGTAAAAGAGTAACTTTGCACCACAGTGTATTTGATGGATACATACACACTCAAATTGAGTTGATTTGAAGTCTCACAAAGTTTATTCCAAAAGCCAAAGATGTAGCTTTGCTGCTGTTCAGCTTCTTCAGTGCAAAGTACTTGGTATCCTGCAAAGCTATCCGATCAAACAGACCTCTCCAACGCTGGAGGTGTATATCTTAGTACATGAATGACTTCTGTACTAAAATGATGACAATGTTGAACTTTTTTGTAACTTTGCCTGCTTGGTGTGCACACGTCTGCTTATTCTTTGTGTGTTTATTTTTGTTTTTATCGAGTGTTGTGTGTGAAGGACAAAGGCTGAGGATAGCAGGGGTAGAGGAATAAACAAGGATCCCTCATTCCTTAGGTGTCCCAGTATGCAGGAAGTGCCCAGGGAGAAAGTGTGCGTGTTGGTTTTGTGTGTTATGTGTGTAAGAGACAGCATGAGTGTGATAAGTAATATGGCTGTGTCATAGAGGAAGCCACTGCAACCTTTATACAGCTCTTTACAATGTCACTTCTTATAAAAACACACCTCCATCACTTGGAGAGGGAGAGGAGGGGAAGGAAGGAGAGAAATAAGGAGGGAAGTTAACAGAGGAGGAGGAGAAAGGAGGGGGTGTGAGAGAAGAGGGTGGTAAAGGACAGGAGGAGGCAAAGCATGTAAGAAGAGAAAATGAGAGCAGATGAAGATGAATGAAGTGAGCAGAGTAAGACTGTACAGACATAAGGACAAAGTAAAGGAGATAGGAAAGATCGACTGAGGAGGTGACAAAATGGTGACACGAGAATTAAGAATGAAAGGGAAGAGGGAAGAGCAACAGATAGAGATGTTTCATATTTTCACAAGGTCAAGGGAGGAAATGGGCTCATACTTCCAGTGCACTCTGCAGTGGACTTGTATTCTGCCCAGGAAAACTTATATGAAGGAATGGAGAGATACACAGCAAAACAAATGGAGGGCAACAGAAAGAATGGTGAGTCATGGACGGCAATGTCTGTCTGATGAGAAGACATTTAAATAATTTGGCATTTTACAGATTAAACAAAGATACAAAATGTTAAATGTATTTTTCTGCTCTAGACAAAGCCAAGCCAGCTGAGCTAAGGCAACTTCCTCTCCCGGCTCCAGCCCCATACTCAACACACTCATATGATTTTATGATAAATCCTATATATTGTAATAATTATATAAGAGTACAATGTAACAAGATAAGACAAGAGAAGTATAACAAGATGACATGTTGTTTTCCCCCAGTGCACTTGGTTTGTCAGCCAGTGACAGTAACAGAGCTTGTGACAACACCATGACAACATCATGACGGTGTTTCCAGCTGTGACGAAGGCAAGACTAACATGCACATCAAAAAAAGTCATACAGAACGAAAGAAAAAACAAACAACTCAAAAGCCATGCATGCAAAGGTCAAGGATTTTTTTTTTTTTTTTTTTTTTTTTTTTTTACCACTTCAATGTGACATGTGAGCAAATGTCATAACGTGCACACACAATCCCAAATATGCGTGATCACCCATGCACAGACACCAGGAATTAATTTAAATGAGAAAATAGTGTGTGTGTTTGTGTTTGTGTGTGTAAGAGAGAGAGAGAGAGAGAGAGAGACAGACAGAGAGGTGATCTGAGTAAGAAAAAGAGGGTTAAGAGAAAGAAATGCAGAGACAGAGAGATAGAGGGACACATACAGAGAGAGAGAGAGAGGATCATGCTGAAGGGAATAACAGAGAGTGATGCTCATTAAATCTGATTATTAATGCAGTAACACTGACAAGCTGCATTCAAGCATAGCCACAACATCCCAAATGTGTTGGCATGTGTGTGTGTGTGTCTGTTGTTCCTATAAACAGCCACTGAAGTATTAAATTGACGAGTCCACAGAGTTAAAACGGAGCGCAATTTTCATAAACTGAACATTTATCTTGTTCCTAGATTGTTTCTGTTCAGTCATACTTCCTGTCCTGACTCTGTTGTTATTCATGAGTGAGCAGTGCATGCCATGTTGTCCAACAAATACTGTACTTGAGCAAGGCACTTCAGTCAGGCACACTAATTACATAATTGCTAAATATGGGAGAATGAATCAGACGGCTCCGGCAGGAATATTACAAAACAGAATTGAGACATAATATAACATTAAGGCACTCAGAGAGCACATACTTCCACCAAGCAAATGAACAAATCCAACTATGGCGATGCCATGATCCTCTCCGATTTGCCTCTATTTGTCATGGTATGATGACGACATGTCTCATGCAGCTCCTCACAGACAAAACGTCAACTATGTGAGAAGCCAATCAGAGGCAGAGTAGGGCTGGTAATGGCATTACAATAGTAGGATTCATGAAGATCCACACCATCTTCCAGATAAGCCTCAAAATCGAATCACCCGTTCCCCTATCCACAAAATTGCAATGATATCCACTCAAAATGAAGTGAATGAGTTAGTTGGTCAGTTAGTTAGTTGGTTATCCTGCTTAAGAAAACACACACTCAGACAAATAAACAAACAACAAATGACACAGATCACATAATCTACTTCAACTCTCTTTGGCGTAGGTAATTATTAGAAGGACTTAAAGAATTTAAGGGCTAGTTTTCACAGTAAACATAACTTCCTTTTTTGTTTTATTTTTTAAACTTTTTTAAAAACTTTTATTACCAATTAAATTTTAATTGTGAATTTAGGCTACGTAACAGGCTCATATTTTTCCATATTTAAAGCCTATATGTATTTAACTCTGTAGGCTAATATTATACGATTATTTACTTTTATGAGTTCGTCATGTAAAACAAAATAATAATATTCTTTGCTTTGTATGTTCAGTAGATAAAATAAGGGAATGAGAGAGAGAGAGAGAGAGAGAGAGAGAGAGAGGCGGGCAGGAGTTAGATCTTGTTTTATTATCTTTTTTGAATGAACTGACACAGTGAAGCAGAGTGATTTACACAAATAGACATAGACTATGTTGGTGGAAGAGAAAAGTTCAAGAGTGAGGTAATTAGGCAGTAGACCAGGGTATAAAAATATTCCATACTGGTGTCAGAGTATACCATGGTATAAAATTTGATGGTTATCAAACCATGAACATTTGCTTATTACTGGTTTTATTAAAAACAAAAAAAAACAAAAAAAAGATGAACGGAGAATCTGCATTAGTCCTGGTCTGCCTGTCAGACAGCACAATGGGAGTACTGACACACACGAGCAGCAGAGAGAATCGAGACAGATACCACTGAACTCCATCCCCCAAAGAGAAAGTCAGTAGTGGGATTACTTTGGATATAAGAAATACCAACAAGGATTCGTCCTTGAGGACGGATACCCAGTTTGTAAGAAATGTGAAATGTGAACATCAACAGAGAACATTCATACCATACCCAAGGGACTAATTGATCACATTCTGTCAGTTCATTTCCCATCAAATCTAAAACTACAGCAAAACAGTCATTTTGTGTAGTTTATAGTTACTGAGGTAAACTGACAGGTTATCTGTGTATGGATCCTCTGCATGTTGGCAGACACTTAACATTATGAGCATGTAAGTGGTGACAATTGCTTCACATTTACGTGCATTGTTTCCTCATAGGATTACATTGTGCTGCTGTTGCCTGTTTAAATGTCTAACTATACTGGACTGATTTCACTCATTTTTGTCTTTTGTAAAAAATTAGCTCAAAAAAATGTGAGAATATATGGCTGAGGTTAAGAAAATCACAGAGTTTCTATTTAAATGTCCATCAAAATAATTTTCCTCATCCCCGGAGCAACACTGTCGTCTCTGTCCATTCAATGAGCTCCACATCAAGTCAAATCCTGCTTTTACATTAAGGGTGTGATTCTTCCTCAACCACTAGTGCTAACATGCTTTAGTTATATAACATGTTATAGTTACATGATAGTTTTATCATTTCATCATTCTGTTTATTATTAGAACACCCAAAAAGAAGTCCAGAGATACATGCTGCTATGATCATCTGATCTCAGGAAAATAATCAAAAAAGTTTCTGCATTCTTTTTTCCTCTCATTAAAGTTGTATAAAGGGAAGTACAGTTTGATGTATTTATATCTAAAGAGGGAGTACGTGTTTTAAAAATCCTGTTCCTTTCCTTCGTGAGTTTTTTTTTGTCTGTCAACTCTCACTACGTTTTCGATATAATGGGTAGATACAATAAATATAAGTTATTTAAGTAGTATTACTGGTAGCACTCTCTGAAAGCACCACAAGCCACTTTATACAATGTATATACTTTATTTATACAAGCATGGGAGAAATTGTGTACATGTTTTGTGATTTCATTCAGGGGGTGTTGGCAACAGATCACAGCATATAATTAAGGTATAAAGATATGTAAGAAATGATGCCTGTGTCTCAAAACTGGATTATGAGCCAGTTATCTTTGTTTACACACACATGTTTACACATAACTTTGCTACTTAGAAGTACTCAATATAGATATATTTAAGGGGAAATTTCATGACAAAAATCAAACAATCTGCCAACATGAAAAGCAATACTGTTTGAGTTTGAGGTGTGTTTGTGAGCAAATCAATCAAGTTAGCTGGAAAACATCATGAAATCTTAATGGCACAGGCACCTGATATATGCTTTGTAGGCTAAGCTTGCATAATTACTGTCATTTCAAAGAACAAATAACTTAAAACCCCATACATAGAAATAAAATTCAAAACATCACATATTGAAATGAATGTGACACAATCTCCAACGTGATGCTTTTTGCCGTTTATGTGCGTCATAACCTCACAGAATTATTAGGTGTCCAGTTGTATTAACTGATGTAATGGTTGCACTGCAGTAGCAGTTGAAAGATTTAAAGACAGTAATAAATAACAAAGGCGTACAGCTGTCGCTCCCCCCCCCCATCATTCTTTTCTTTGATAGTCTCCATCAACTCCATCACTAGTTTTTCCTTTACCTCTTCATTTCATCCCTTCCTCTCTCCTTCCATCTATTTTAGTCTCATCTTACATTCCTCTTCACCTTAACTCAGCCACCTGGCATCACCTGAATGACTAGCTAACATAAACGGTGTGTTGGTGTTATGTGCACAATGTGAGAATCTGCCTGTGTGCAGGTAGCATTCAAAAAACGTGATCAATAAACAAGGAAAACATTTGTTTAGGAAGCACAAGCCCTTTGTACACAGAAAGCTCAAATTAGTGCAGCAACCAAGACCCATCTCTACATCGCCTATGTTTATTGTGAATAAAACAATGGTGGCATAATGCATCTGCACTATCTGACGTTTTCAGTTTACCGGACCTCTGTTGTGTCTCAGATGTAGAGCAGTCGTCCACTTATCAGAAGGTCGGTGGTTCGATCCCCCAGCCCCTGCAGTCTACATGTCGAAGTGTCCTTGGGCAAGATACTGAACCCCAAATCGTTCCCAATGGTTGTTCCATTGGTGTGTGACTGTTTGTGAATTGGTTACCGCTTCTAATGAGCAGGTGGCGCCTTGCATGGTAGCCTCTGTCACCTCTATATGAATGTCTGTGTGAATGGGTGAATGCTGTGTTGTAAAGTGCTTTGAGTGGTCAGTCAGACTAGAAAGACTCTATATTAGTACAATCCATTTACTATCCTTCAGACTCACCTTAATGAAAACAACCAAAAATAAAAGTTGTGGAAAAATCAAAATATCAAAGGGCACAACTGCTTATCATGCTTAACGTATGTGCAAAGTTTGGTGAAGCTAGTATGTATAGTTTGCTCAGACATCCTTCTGACAAAAAATGACTACGGACGAACTAATGGATGGAAGGATGGATAAACAGATATACCGATGACTATAACCTCTTTTCATTTCATGGTCAGAAAGATAAAAACAGAAATGTAGCTTTAGTCTATTGTTGCTGCAACTTCAGCAGAACTCTCTCTGTTGTGTGACACAGATCAACACTGAGGTATGTCAAGTATTGAGTTGCCTCATGTAAATGTACTCAGCACACTATAGGGTGTGTACTAATGGTTTTAGCTTAGAGGCTACAGTGAAGTTTTCAGCTTAATAAAGGGAGTAAATAAGGTGTTTTCAAATCAATTTAGGATCTTGTGTACAAGCTATGGAGTGATTATATGTTTGTTTCTGGTTGTTAACATTTTAAAACAAGTCCTCATCTTCTTCAGTGAAGAGAAAGTTGCAATACCGCTTTGTTGTGAAGCTCCAGAAATGTTTTGTGGCCTCAGAATCTGACGTTCCATCGGCATGGGGTGAGTAGATAATAACTGAATTTTCATTTTGGTTGAACTTTCTCTTTGAGTTATGTTATGTACATTGTGTGAATTAAAATCAGTGAACATGTTTGACCCATCCATCCACCCAGATCTGTGTACTACTAGTGCAGTGCCTGTTCTAAACATGCCTGTTCAGAGAGGGCTGTTTGAGTGGCTTGTGGTATTGCTGGTTGCAGCTTTCTTGCTCTAAGGTTAAAAGTGCTATGTCCAGCAGTAAAAGTGACTTGCAGTCAATGAGGGACAGCATGTAAAGGCCAGGTGAGGTCATGCCTTACTCAGTCCACAGAGCCGTGAACTAGAGAATCAGTATTTTTACTTTGGTCGCTTTCTCCCCTGAGCTGTTTGGTCCGCTTTAATCGAACCCTGGTTCATTTCCTCAGATAGTCTGGTACATTTGGGTTGGTGTGAAAGCTCAATCGAACTCTGGTCCGCCTGAAAACGGGGGTCTCGGTTCGCTTGCAAGTGAACCCTGGTTCGTTTCGTTTGTGGTGTGAAAGCAAAGTGGACCGAACTATAAACCAAAGGTAGGAAGTGGAGCAAAGCACAGTGCATCGTGGGTAAATGAGGCAAAACAAACAGCACGCATGTGGAAAACATAGACTACAGGAGTGGGAAAAATGCCTCGTGGACAGACGTGGAGCAATGAAGAGGTGAAAGCTCTGACTGAAATATGGTCAGATGATCATGTATCACAGTTGCTTGGGGCCACTCACAAAAACAACAAAGTGTTTAAACTATTTAGCGAGAGAACGGAGGCATTGGGATTAAATCGCATTGTTGATGAATGTCGCATTAAGGTAAAAAAAAAAAAAAACCTCGGCAACAATACATTAAAGTCCGTGACTTGCTTAGAAAAAGTGATAGTTCGGGGGATGAGAAAGACAAGTTCCCGTGGTACGATGATCTGGACGTTATACTTAGCACAAGACCCACAAGCAGCCCAAAACATATTGTTGAGTCCTTCGAACGGCTGACCCCTCAGACGGCGTCACCAGCAGCACCGAATCAAATGCCTGACTGCTCGGTTAATCACGAGTCAGACAAAAGTGGTAAGTGTGTGTTGTGTTCAGAGGGTTTGGTTCGTTTGACAAAGTGCAGTGTGAAAGCGAACCAAACCAAATGAAAGTGCAACAATGTTGCAATTTCACCCCCCAATCAAACCGAGTCCCCCGGACTATCAGGTGTGAAAGAGACCTTAAGCATTTGACTTAAACCTTAAACCGATTTTATGCAGTGCAATGCAGTGTGAAATGACATCCTGATATTTCATGCTGTGATGAGGTATTTCCAATCTGCCAAGCTAAGAATAAACCACAATGTTGGATCTTTGTTTAAAATACTCCAACATTTCATTGGCAAGGTCTTTTTAGATAACAGCAGCAGGGCAAAAATTACTGGTGATGCAGTGGCAGATTTAGAATTTTTCTAAATCAGGGCCCATAGAGGGGCCACATTTTTTACAGAGGGGTCAACTATATGTTCAACATTCATGCACATTTCCTTATTCAGTAAGATGTATACACAGAATATTTCACCAGTCATTCATTAAAGACACATAATTGAATATATTATGCAAATTGTGCCTTTTTTAAGCACATTTTGTACTTCAAAAAAGTTGAGTAATTATTGAATTTTAAACTAGGATGCATAAATAAATATAAAACATAATTATCCAATTATGTAATACATAAAATCATTTTTAAATTGTTTTCTACATTAAAGAAAATGCTTATATACTATATTACAGCATACACAACAGTTTAGAAAAACTTGACACAGTCAAGTATTCAAGTTGTAAACAGACAAGTGACAGGACAGGGGCACTTCAGGGGCCAATCAGATTTCAGCTGGGGCCAGTGTCCCTATGGCCCCGCCCCTGGATCCGCCCCTGTGGTGATGAACAAACATTTTTAGAATGAAAATGAATAAGTAATTAGGGCCATCAGAAACATGTTCCGCGTGTTAAAAAGTCAACAGGACTAATGGTGCTGTGCGGTCTTTGTGTTGTCTTGACAATGTTGTGTTTTCAGTTGTCATGTAGATCAGTTGTACTGCAAGACATGCCCAGTTTACAGAGCCTACAGTGCACCACATCGTTCGGTCTGTGCCGTTTGTTTGGCCTATGGTATTGCTGGTTGCAGCCTTCTTGAGAAACCAGCTGCGGACGTAGATAAGGAAATGTCGGACTCAGTCTGCAGAGTCCTGAAGCCAGACCAAGTCATGTGCACTGTGGGCCTGTTCATTCTAAATGTATTAATATTGAGCGTTTTGCATATCCAAATTGAACAAATCCAATTCAACACTGCACTTCCTTGGGCCTACAGCAACTTATGTGTAAAGTTTGACGTAAATCAGGTGAGTAGATCTCGTGATAGAAGAATTACATACAGACAGATATTCATTGCATTATAGTTAGACACCTAACTTCCTCCTTTGTTCCCATCATAATTACACTGCCCACTGGAGGTCATCTCACAATAATAAAAAGAAGCAGCTTAATTTCGTACATATATATTGTAAGTTTTATACAGTATACACAGTACAATGTAGCGAAATTGGTCCACTGCATTTGACCCATCCCTGAGGAGCAGTGCAGCCCTCATGGCGCCAGGGGAGCAGATTGAGGCTCAGTATCTTGCTCAAGGATACTTTGACAGGTTTTACAGTTTTTTTTTTAGTTCTTTTGTTTGTTTTTAATGGGCTGCTGTATAAACATGTGTCCCCACTGGCTGTTGTTGGTTGTGGGAATGTTCTGTATCACTGTGGATATGAGGCTGAATATCTGTGACTTGTCATTGTTGGGGGGCATGAATAATAGGCGAACAGTCTGCTGAAGGGTGTTTTCTGCAACTTAAAGTGTGTGTGTGTCTGTGTGTGTGTATGTGTGTGTGTGTGTTTGTGTTTGTGTGTGTGAAAAATGCTTAACAAGAAAGCTATAAAGTCAGTAGTATTACACACTGCTGCCACAGCAATCACCTGAAGCTGGGACACTGGATAACAGGTGTCTATTTAACTATGTTGACCACCTGTGAAGTGCAGAATAATATTTAGACCTGCTGCCTACTGCATAGACTACTTTCATTTCAGTTTGTTACTATTGGTTTTCAAAAGCTTGAGAACTTAAAAGAGATTTTTGTTTGATTTGAAGGTGCATCAACTTATTTTTTAAATATATATATATATATATATATATATATATATATATATATATATATATATATATATATATTTTATTTTTTTTATTTTTTTATTTTATTCTTTAATTAAATTAAATTAAATTATTTGGTTATTTTTCTCCTTTTTCTGTTCTGTTTGGTATGTTCTGTAACTTTTGAATAAATAAAATACCCCCCCCCCCAAAAAAAAAAAGATTTTAATTTATGTCGTTTTGTCTAGTTTTGTTATGGTCCTGATGTATGTCACCCTTAGAACCCTAGGAGGGGGCTCACACATTGTGGGCTTGATCCCTAAAATTACAGATCCCAGACCCTATGGTGGGGGCCTGAAGCCCCAGTTGCCAAAGATGTCAGACAGATTAATAATAATAATAATGACAATGATAATAATAATAAACCTCTAGAACAACAAAGAAAAATGAATAAATAAGAAAAAACATTACCACCATATTAGTGGCAGTTTAATAAACTATTACCAATAATAAGAATAATTCATTTATTCATTTTCTGTAACCGCTTGTTCTGTGTAGGCTTGCGGGAGGGCTGGAGCCAATCCCAGCTGACTGTGGGCAGGAGGCGGGGTTAACCGTGCATCACTGGAGTATTCACATCAGATGCACCTCTGTTGTTTAAATAGCAGGAAAAACCCTGCACCACTAAAACCAGGTTTATGTTGGCCAGAAGCAGAGTCACTTTCTCCTGCTTCAAGATAGCAACACACCATTAATGCATCTGACCACACCTTATTTTAAGACCAACACTCACTTATGGACAGGCACAACAAGCTAGTTAAACAATATGGGCATGTTTTTCAGACAGTAGCAGTGATGCTTGCACTGCACTGACCACCACTCTGCGCTGCACAGACAATAGAGTCTATGTCTGCTGGATCTTTAAAAATATTTGCAGACACATTTGCTTTAACTACTGGATATGATGATAATATGTCATATGTTGTGTTTTCAGCTTGTAACTTTAAATTACACAGTATAAATGTAAAATTTGAATCATCACAATTATAAAATTTGCATAGGCCTACATTAAACAGTATGCATGTTTTACTGCCACCAAATGTAGCATTTGATTAGAATGTGCTTTCTGCACTCAGCATGCTCCACTCATTTATCAACAACTCAAGCCATCAGTGCCATATCATTATTCAGCACTAAATCATGTTCCTTCTTGTGTACATAAGTCCACCCCTCTGCTATACTTTACTCTTCATTATCTCCGCTCACTGCCTCCTATTACCTCCACTCTATTCCAATTGACCTTTCGTTCATGTTTGAATCCCCAGTGATTATTGGTAACTTGGACAGACCATTACAGAACACAAGGAGCTGATAGGAGGCTTATAGTATTTGCTTCTTCGTTATTGACTCAGAGAGAGGAATGGTTGATGTAAATTAGTCTTTAGGATTAAATCCATTGGATGAATCACCAAATAATATGATGTATGTATAGCTTCCAAATAGAGGGGAAGTACAAGTCATGCATCTCCAGTTTAACGGAGTGATACGCACAGCAGCAGTGTGGCAATGGTGCTCAATCACTTTGTCTGGACTATAATATCTGATCTGTCTGTTGCATGGATTACCATGAACATGCTTGGTTTTCAGGGGATGTATCATAATAATGTTGTGAGCCTTGACACTTCATGTAGCATCATCACATTGATTTTTCCATTCTTTGGTTAATGGGTTTATGAGTACCTGCTAAACTCCAAAGACTCTATCACAAAGATAACTACACCAGATACCTACAGTACACCAGTGGTGTGGAATTATATTCCCTTCCTCTCTCCTAAGTGGATGTGGTCGCCTCCTGCCAATTCCCACTGGCCATTTTTAACACTAACACAATATTGGGGGCTATTGTTTGTCCATGTCAAAATAAAGCATCACTGGATACAGTAAAAAAAGAAAAAAACAAATCAATGTTTGCTCCTTATTTTGCTGCTACCTTAATATTATCACTACAGATCTCCAACACAGAGACGGCTCAAGAGAAAAGTTAATTTCTTGTGATTTGTGTCTGAAAAAAAGCCATTTTGGTGTCAGACTTTTGGGAGGTTATAATACTTGTGAAAAATTGACCCAATATTTACTTTGCTAACTCAGGGGCAAAAGTATTGGTCACAAACATGACACAGATACAGAATGTGAGCTGTCTCATTTCTGTTAATGGCTGTATCATTCATTTGTGCTATTTTAGCAAATGCTAGCATTCTTGTTAAATTAACATGATTCATATGGTAATCTATGGTAATGGTATGCTAACATTGCCGTTGTACGCATGTTAAAATGATACAGTTGGCATTTCGCTCACAGCACTGCTGTTACAGCCTCACAGAACAGTGCATGGCTGCAGACTCGTGAATTATTTTCAATTTATTTAGTATTGGTGATATTGGCATGACTGCCACTACTTCATCTACTACTCTTATTATGAATATGACAATTTTGGGCCTCACTAACAGGGACACATCACGGCAGCATTAAAGTTCTAATGTAAAGCAACATTTGTGGAGTGAATATGTGGGAATAAGCAGAAATGGGTTACTGCTGACATGGTTTGTTTGTTTGTTGGATTACTCAATAAATATGAACGGATTTTGATGAATTGATGATTTTGGTGCTGATCAAATCGTCATCTGGATTCAGGGTTTTGTTTTTTGTTTTTTATTTCAAAGAATTCTTTACCATAGGGGCAATTACAAGATTTTTGCTTGGACACAAATTAGACAATGACAACCATGTAAGATCTGCCACTCATCAACGTATGAGGATCCAAGTAATATCAAGAGTGTTTAAATTTATCAGGCTACTGTGAAATAACAAACAAGAATGAAATACTCAGAATCCTCACCACTGGTACATTTCACTGTGGAGAGACAGATGTCCCAGAAAACCTCATCTGAGACAAATCCCATTCGCTGAATGAGCCTGAGTTTGTCACCATGGAAGCACAAAACATTCAAACCATTGAAAGTTTTCAAATATCAAAAGGCACCACTTCAGTACCTGGTTGCTGTGTGTAGACAGTTTCATGAAAATATAATGAACAGAGACAAAAACCAATCACCAGAATGAGTCAAATATAACTTCTGAATTAAAATGGTCTGGTCAAAGCAGAGGGCCGCCCAGGAGTCGGGAACTGCTCAAGGTTTCTGACATGAAAACACAGTTTTTTCTCGCCAATGTCACCAAGTGCTGCTCATGGAGGATTGTTGGGTCTCTGTAGAATAAAGTCGGTCTAGACCTGCTCTTTTAGGAAAGTGCCTCGAGATAACTTTTGTTGACACGACAAACATCTCTAAACAACAGAAGGAGCCCCTTCAGTATTTGAATGTTGTGTGTAAAAGGTGTTGTTTTAAACTATTGAATGGTATTTGAGTTGTTCTCCAGAAACAAAACGTGACAGACCAACGGACAGACCCTGTTCCGATGTTCCCGTCCTCTTGTTTTTCGTGGTGGAGGATAATAATGATACAGACAAAGATCAAATTGTAGCTGAAACTTTGCTGATTCTATTAGTTGTCAGATTTACCAATTCCAGAGGTAAGTTTTCATGATTGATAAGGCATATTATGAGGGTAAAGCGGTCATGCTTTGAGGTGCAATGACACAATAGGGAAACTGAGCTGCCTTGGCAGAGGCTTACACACTTTCTGACTCTTTCTTCTTTACACAGAATTTCTGTCTCAGGTTTTTGAAAATAGTGGAGATAGCCCTGTTTTTTTTCATGCTCATCAAAGGGATACACAAGGTGCAGTTTGTTTCCATAATAACTAATCAATAATGGCTATACACCACAACACACACACACACACACACACACTCACACCGAATTTAGGGCTTTGTGAGTATCTGTACGCTTTAAGCCAGAATAAATGTGCAGACAGCAACAAAAGCTTTTGTGAGGAGAGCTGAGCACAATATGAAGCTGAAAGGACTGGAAAACAGGAATGCCATGCATACATCCCCCTCCTCCTCCCCGACTGCGTCCCTCCGTCTCATCTGTCCATCCCCTCTCCTCTTTTTCTCTTTCCCCCTTCCATCCCCATCTCTGTTCAAAAGGTTAGTAAATGTCAGATGGGAGTTGTCATCATCTTCAATGGCGTCATCTTTCTTTATGAAACACTGTTTCTGTGTGTGTGTGTGTGTGTATGTGTGTGTGTGTGTGTGTGTGTGTGTGTGTGTGTGCACGCGTGCTTGTGTGTGTGTGAGAGAGAGACAAATGAAACAAGGATAGAACAGGATATTGAAAATTGGAAATTACAGCTTTCAACATCGGGTGGACACACACACACACCCACATGTTCATGCAGGAAAACGTGAAATAGAGATGAGGATGTAAAGTACACACTGCACTGCACACTTCACTCTGTGTCCGTCTCTTTTGTTGTCTCTTCAATCTCTCTGTTCATTATTAAGACACAACAAAACTTAGAATTAGTGTAGCTGCCTGTGATTTATCCAATTTGCATACACACACACATTTGATGTGTTTCTGTCTCACCGCTGCATCTTCATCACAGCCTGATTTACCTCTCTATATATTATATGACTAATGGAAGGAGCAAGCCTTCGTGGTGATGACAAATCCCCACACTTAGACAGTTTTACTGCCCCTAAAGAGCCTTTTGACAAACAACTGGGCTGTAAGCCTAATATTCTAATGCTGCGTGTTATTTTAACGGTGTGTGTGTGCATGAAAGAATGTCTAAGAGATGTTCAGTGTTACTTATCTATTCCAATTATGAAAGCACTTTAGCTTCAAAAACAAATCTTAATATAGACGCATATATTACAAGCACACACATAGTGTAGTTTACTTACTGAGGATATGTCTCTGCTAATGGGCATATGTTCAGTAATAATAAGTGAAATATACACATTCTGCACGCATGCATGTACACACAAGGACTCGTGTATTCACTAATATATAAAGCCTGACATGTTTTTGTCCACATGGGTACCCTATTCTGTACCTTCATCTCCCGGTGAGTCGAGGGACCCTCCTCCTAAACACAATGCATAACCTTCTTATGGAAAGAGACCCCTGGTCCTGCTCTACTGCATTGTTTAATCCAAGGAAAACAGCTCTGAAAATGTCTTAATAAAAATGTATTTAAAGAGTGACTGAATAAACGTAAGAGTAAAAAATGAAATGCCAAAAAACAAAAACAAGCACATGACTTGAAAGTAACTTTAGAAACTAATGAGGGTTCCTTTCTTGCAGCGCGAATGACTGTGAAGCACCAACACCCACCTTCCCTGTCAGCTGCCAGCTACTGAGGCTGCATGTTTTATATACGGACACAACGCACCTGACTGCTTTGAATCTTTTGAAGTATACTGTGGGCAAGGACTAACTAACCTGTCCTGTCCAGCAACCTCAGCATGTAGTAGGAAGATCTGGGTGCCTTACAGCACCAGACAGATTTTGCTCTGCAAAGGAGGATCTATCATACTAGTCTATCGTACTCCTCCTGTTGCAAAATCTGCATTTTATTTATTATTGAATTAGACGAGGTGACCGGACCAGAAAGGGGGGGGGGGGGGGGAGAAACAGAAACAGCAAGGGGTTGGGGAGACAACCACAATAACAGCAAAACAAACAACAACAACAACAGCAGCGATATACATACAATAGCACACAGCCCCAAGACCCCACCCACCAGAGACCCGCCCAAACCCCCGTCACAAGGCCCGCCACGCAACGGAGAAGACAGACACACACACATACACACACACACCCCCGATAACCACATGTGTCTGTCGAATTTCAAGTGTTGTAATGATTACCATAGCATTACTTTTTCATTACTTCAAAACCGACACTCCTCGGAGAAGGGGGGGTAATGTAAGTAAATTTGTGGCCTACACAACAGGGGCGCTGGGTGTGAAAATGCTGGCCAGAAAATAAAGGTGACACTTGCTCTGGAGATGGAGTCCTTAGGCTGTTTATTTGTACTAATAATCATTTCATCTAATATCCCAGGGAATCAGACCTGGTGACAAGCATCAAGAATAACTGTGAAAAGTCGCAGTCTTCTTTGCTTGTATCAGCAGTATACTGTACAGCAGTGGTTCCCAAACTTTTAACAGTAATCTACATCCTCCTAAGAACCCCCAACCCCAGCGACGTCTCAATATAATGTTTTATTGTTCATAACTCTGCTGCATACATAAAAAGTAAACACATACATATATAATAAGCACATAAATATATGAGACAGAATAACCAATAAATCCTGCTCTTTAGTTTGATTTAGTTTTATTTTCTCTTATTTTTATTTTTAAACTTGTTTTTTCAAACCATACTTTACCCGCTGTACACACTTTATAATTAGAAAATAATTGGGCAGCAGAACATTTTGCATCAAGGTGTGAACTGGGCACATTATTGATCACAGAATGCCTCACCTCATCACAGATTAATGAGAGGGATGTGCTTGAATGTCCTCACATAATGCTGCTATTTGGAGTTGTATTGGAGACGATCTCATTCATAGATCATTTTCTACACATAGTCTGTTCCTGTAATTTGTCTTCATGCTAGCGAGTGCTGAGAGCTCAGTCTCACATAGGTATTAGTTGCAAAGGTCATCATGATCCTGATAGCATGAATTGCCATTTCAGGACAGGACAGGAAAATCCAGAAATCTGTCAGTGCTTTCGGACTGAATTCAATTTTCCTGCCCCATTTGTGGACAAGCTCTCTTTCTCAAACATAGGTAGGTGGCATGACTTGGAGGGAGAAGAGGGAAGAGGAATCCAGTAATCTCTGATGTCTGTCTCGTGGAAGTAGCTGTGTAATTGTGCAGCTGTCTTGTATAGGTGATTCTCAATGTTGCATTTGACACTGTCCACAAGTTTGAGTTTTTGTTACAGAAATGAGAAGTTTGTGCTCATTTGACCAGAATCATGTAATCATGTAATTCAAAGAGTATTCACCAACCCTTTGTCTGCATTGGGACACAGAAACGAGCTTGTTAGCAAATGTTGTCTACCCATTTGTAGTTGCAGAGCAATATTAGCATTCATTTGCAGCTATGTTTCTGGCACACCTAATGAATGCAAGTCCAATTTTCACTGGTCCAATATTAACTGTGTTTGAGCCTTTACTAACTCCTGGGGGAAATATCCAGTTTATAGCTGCATGTGTGTCAGCTAAATGCTAACTTTGTCTGTTTGGCATGTAGTCATTAGTGTACAGTGAGGTTTATCTGACATTCATTTGCTAAAATAGCTGCCTGGTGACTAGAAAAAGTGTTGAAAGTGCTATGAGTGAAACATAGTTGCTCCATTGTCACTTTAACCTTAACGATCAATAGTTTTTCAAGCAGAATCCTGATTATCAGAGATGAACCATGAATTATTAAAAAAAAATCTTGATAATGGAAACCTACTCCTAGCATTTAGAATCATGTGTTTATCATCTGTAGTTTATGCGTTATCAACAGATGTGATTTTTCATAATGAGGGATTCAGGCCTATTTCTCATCCAGACATTAACATGCAACTATGAGGTTTGGTAGTAAAGCCAGCAAAGATACTCTCTTTTACAGGGAATCCCTTTGCACAACACTTATTTGAGCATATGTGCTACATTCCAGAGCCTCTGACACTCGCAGCATTTCCACATTGTAGTTGCAGTCTTCATAACCTTTAGCTGCACAAGTGCACTTAGCTCCTGTTACTGTTTAATGTTATTAGGCTGGTAACAACTAAAGCAAAAGTGAACCTTCACTACATGTCAACAAAGTTACTTTTTGCAGTTAAAAATAAAAACAGTGATATTAGAGACTTTTATTCCGGACGATATGCAGTGTATTCCCAAAGCAATGGGATCACCATCATGTTATGGAACATTTCTTTACCTTATCTATGTATATAGTCGATTAAAATACAATCAAAACTTATTATTATAAACTATACACATCGGGAATATGATAAATCTACATAAAAAAAAACTAACAAGTGTTTGAAAATCAAGCACACAGTGTGTCCACTCATGATTCTCTTGTCAGTAGTGATATAACATTTAGCTTTGAGCTCAATGTGAATTGGCCCAGTCATGTTAAGACCTAATAAATCTTGAGTTTGTCAGTACGTCAAAAAGGCCTCAAGGCCCACAAGCTCAATCTTCCACTCATACATTCTCACAGCATATACTGTATGTCTCACCGCCTTTTCTTCCTTTACTCGCCCATAATCCCCTAATGGCTACACGCTGTTATTTCCCCTGAGGCCAAGAGAGCCCACACCACTGTGGGAATGCATTAAATTCAAGAGTTGTTGTCGCATGCTCAATAGAAAGCAATAACCTGTGCGGGGTCATTTTTCTCCCCATTTCCTTTCATTTTCTGAGGTCGAACAGAATTGCCTTTCAGTGTTAGCGTAATTATGTTCCGTTTAACATGGGATTTATGAGAATTACTCATATTAAGTATGATGCAGCATGTCTCGACAGAACTAAAAACAGCTACACTAGGAGGGAGAAAGACACAAAAGATGGGACGGAGCGTGGAAAACAGATGATAAACACGCAAGTTGACAGATTTAATAACATGCAACCTTAAGCGTTTTGAATATAAGTTACATTTTTATCTAGTTTTGCAAACAACAGTCTTGTGCTGGTTCTGTTTGAATACAAGTACAGAAACCCTAACTGTAAGATTGTACGTTTAGATTGATTTGCCTCAAGTTAGTAGTTGACAGTGTATATTTTATGCTAACAAGAGCCTCACCTCCACCTCCGCCACCGGCTGCCAGCTGCTAAACAATCCTGGCATGTCAGACAATGGGCCCTATTAAAGCAATCTAAGGTGCATGGCATACGTTTATTTAGGGCATCTCCAACTCCCTTTTGCTAGTAATAGGCTGCATGTGGGTGTAAAGACAGGCACAAGACACAAAGGGTGTGTATTTAGTCTCTTAATTATTCATAGCTGTGTTTTGGCCATACCACATATTAAAGACGGGTGCACTTGCAGCTGACATATTGCTGAACAGCCCCACTCGTCTTACTGATGGTATACATGTAAGCAGTCCTTGGCTGGTGGATCCTCTGGCCCTGCTGTCACCCAGGCCTCTGTCCCATGCATGTGAGCAAACAAACCGATACTGATGAGGAAAGGGAAGGCAGCTGTGCATCCCTGTGTGTGTGTAACAGATCTATTGATGCACATGGATTACAGTCTGCAGATCGGGCTGACTAGCCAGATCATAAAAATAATCATTCTAATCAATAGTGGATGGGATGCAGGTGGGTGCATAAATAAATCAATAATTAGGAGGGAAAAAAAGAATTACATTACCTGCAACATTCCCACAGCAGCAGAAAAAATAAGTGCATCTCCACATCCTAAAGGTCACAGTAGGTCCAGGTTCACAGTAAGTAAAGCAGCCATCCTCCTGATAAGAGGTGCAGTGAAACGCCCATGTGGGTGTGAGTCTTTAATTCAGAGAAAATAAGTTATTAAGGCGGATGGTTGGATGAAAATGTACATGCAGATTCAGGTGATGTCAGAGCCAATCCATGCACAGCTAGCACACCCATTCAATAGCAGGAAAAAAAACTGCCTCATTGACATTATACACTTTAAACGTTTTTGTTGATGAATGGAGAAATCTCTTCCTGCTGCCTCAAGATAGCAATGTGCTAACAATACGCCTGACCACTCCTCATTTTAAGACCAACACTCACATGGAGCATTTGCTTCTTGAACAGCGAAGCCACTGGGAATGAAGATGACACCTGTGTTGATTGGACACTGTCAGCGACACTTGCGCTCCGCTTTGTGTTGAGCAGATAATACAGCCCAATGTATTTAAGAAAATAAGATGCATAGTTCTTATGTAATTGTGCTACTCACCCATGAATATGAACATTGGAATTTTGCTCATCAATATCATCAATAAGCATGGAAAAGGTGGAAATTGCCTGACAACTATACCATATTGTGAAAGCCTGGTTGGTCAAACAGGCCTCAGTGAGAGGGGAAATCCCTGGTAACGTATCCCTGAGAGGCAGAAGCTACGTCCCCTGTGGGCCTCAACAGGCAGCTCCTAAATTAAACGACTGGTGAAAATGTCTTAAAGCCTCTGTCCCTCCAATACTAACTAACTTGATTATCATAATCAGAAGAGGAGCATTTTCAAGCCTCAGGCACAAGACAGTTAATTATAGACCTGCGACCGCTTTGTTACCCCGGCAACTCCCTGGGATTGATGCTTAATATGCTTTTTGTTTATTGAGAAAGAGGAAAAAAGGGGAGGAGAGGACAAACTAATTGAGCTTGTCCAATTATTGTCCTGATAGCCTCATGGCCTGTTTGATGACGAGCCGGCGAAGCAGAGATCCTCCCCGTGAGCAATTAGCGTTACATTTCCAACTCAGAACTGTCACAGGGACGGGGTTGTGTGTAATTGTTCCTGGCAGATGCACAGTCAACTTTTGGAGCATGGACAGAGCGGAGTCCTAACCCTCTGTGCATCTTGTCAGCAGAAAATCACTTTTCTTTATCTCCTTTCTCCTCTCCAATAAACCCAATTGGCAGTGATAATTGAATTCACACTCTCTCTCACACACACACACACACACATGCAATCGGCCCTCCTGGCTATTAGCATCTGAGTCAAAATAAACAGCATTAATATAGTGTCTCACACAGTAATTACAACCCAGTGTGTTTTCTTTCTGCTGTTTTGCCTTTTAATTGCTCCTCTCTCTTTTTACCAACCTTTTCTTATGTTTCCTCCTCCTCCTCTTTCCCTCTGTCGCTCCTCACCACACTACACTTGAAAAATTAGCCACGCTAACGTAGGCCCTAATTGGCTGTCACCATGTGCTCAGAAATGTGGAGCCACTTCCTCGGTATAATCATGTTTACACAGGAGTGCCGGGTGCCAGACTGCTGGGCTTGTCTCTATCATGCTTGTTTAGGAAGTAATTTACTGTAAAATTGGCTATGATAGTCAGTCACAGAAAAGGAGAGAGAGGCAGTAGCTGAGCCTGAGAAAAGCTGTTGGGCTTCCTTAGCACGCAGGTTATTTCTTTTCTTCTTGCTGGTCTTTTGGAGGAGGGCTCATACTCTGGTATCCACCGAGCTGAGCCTCATTATCAACATATTATCTTAATCAGTTTAGTTAAGTAAAACTGGTTTAACAGGCTATTACCATAACTAACAAATCACATAATATGCTTATTACAGGATGTCCATTTTCAGAAACAAGCAATATCATAATTTTCCTGGTACATTTGTTTAGTGCAACTTCTCTCTGCTACTTCAATTTATCACACTAATTGGGAGGGATAAAACATTTCAGAAAATAACAAATCAAGATGTAACTTGGGGAGAAAGAAAAAAAAAACACCGGTCCATAATTCATCTGTCGCTGCAATTCCACTCAGTACAAAAGATCTTGATGGCAAAATGATCAAATGTGTTAGCTCAAATAGAACAGTCACGCCTCATTGTTCACTTCTAACCAGTATCGTTTTCCATAAGTGTCACGAGGATTTCAGATTAAAAGCATCTTCATTTGGAAGCGAGCTGACCGGAGGGCAACTCTCCTAGGAGCACATTCCTTTTTACCGGTCCTGTTAATTCCCATTCCCAGCACAGCAAGGGTTCGGGGGCCACTTGAGAAGTCTGCACACTGTGAAGCAGACCTGACATTTTTCTCCTCTAATTGTGTTTTCTTCTCCCTTAGCTGGATTGCAGTGTTCGTTTATTTATCTTAGTGTGTGTGTGTGTGTGTGTGTGTGTGTGTGTGTAGCTGTGCAACAGAAACTGTATTTACAACACGTCTGTGTGTCCATATGCACAAGTATGCTTATTTATCTCACTGTGTGTGTGTGTGTTGTGAGTGTGCACGTGCGCGTGTGTGTGCGCAACAACAGTGTGTATGTTTTTGCCAATTAGGCACTCAATGACAGGACATGTGGCGAAGCAGCTCGTTGGGCTATTCATGGATCAGCAGTTATGAGAGGAAATTTCAAAATACCAATCGGCCACACACACACACACACACACACAGAGAGAGAGAGAGAGAGAGAGAGAGAGAGAGAGAGCTAAAGTAATTTGGAATGCTGAGTGTATGAAGCTGATCTTAGTGGCTCAGACAGCAGGACTCTGTCTGTCAATGCATCATGTGTTGACACAATTGTCTTGCTCCTCCAAACACACACATTTCTAATGTTTTGGCATGTGATGTCAAACAGAGTTCTTATTTCCATGCAATGAGGCAAGCAAAGGAATGAAATGAAATGTACTTGTTCGACATCTTACCTCTTGTCGAATGAGAAAAATGATAAAATATTTTTATCTTAGTGAGTTTCAGTCCATGTCTGGAACATCTTCAGCTCAGTTTACCGCCTAGTTACAGAGATGGGAAGTAGCAAAATACAAATAAATCATTATTGTGCTTCAGTAGAGTTTTCAGGCATCTCTTCTCAATTTAATTGTTAATTTTTCTGTTAACTTTTTTTTTAACACAAATATCTGTACTTTCTACATCTTACATTTTCAAAGAAGGTTCATTACCTTTGTACATTACTTTATTTTATTTTATTTTGTTTTATTTTTTTCCACCATTGCATGTTTTCCCGGGTCAAGACTCATCCATTGATGCATTTTCTCTAATAAATACCAATAAAAACCAATAAAAAGGCTAAAGCTACACAACCAGACACTCCAAGCAATCTAAAAACTATTAATCAATTAACAAAAACAACAAATGTTGTGCAATATTTGCACAATTTACTACAACTACCAGTGTCATGGCAGCTGGAACAAAACTGTTTTTGTAATTCTTGGTTTTGTTTATATGATTGCACACATTCCACTATTTGACCTTTCATGGTTGTGACATCATGTGTTTTTTTTAAATCACATATCTTTAGTGTTTAGATATGATTATTTGAAAATGTGAGTCCTCACATCACTTTGCAAAGCTCTGAATGATCGGGCCATGGCTGCTTTCATTGTCCTGGAGCAGACTTACAATGACAGACTCATTCACATACTTTATAATGGCCCTTTTTTCATATTAACTCTGACAAGTTTGTGTAAAGGATGAATAATAAAGGTGAGAGTACACATCCTTGTGGGGAGCCGGTGGAGGAGCAACGTTGGCCTGACATAACTCCATTTACCCTTACTCTCTGTGTCCTGTTAGGAAGTCCAGAATCGAACCCACAAGATTAATATTCAGATCAAATTGTTCCAGAAGCCGACTGGCTAACATGTGGGGTTGAACTGTGTTAAAAGAGAAAGAAGGAGAAGAAAGAGAAGTCAACAAAAAGAAATTGAGCATGAGACCCACTTCCCTCCAAGTGATTAAAAAGTTTTTCATTAGTTTTCATTAAAATCAGTTAAAGAGCAACAGGTCTAAAATCATTAAGAGTTTTAGGGCCACTGGATTTGGGAAGTGGGACTAAAACTTCAACCTTGCAGACATTTGATGCTGTGTCTGCAGGGACTTACTGAACATATAGTGGAATACAGGACTCAGCTCTCCAACACAGGATTTAAGGAGACAATCACAGATATTGTCTGGGCCACGAAGACATTGTCAACATCCTTCAGTGTTATGTTAGAGTGCTGATTGTCTTTGAGTTTGTGAAGAAGTTCCTGAATCTCATGACTAAAATCAAAAGTGTGAAAATGAGAATAAAAACAATTAGGAGCATTGGTGAACTTCGTATCAGACCTAAAACCCTCTAGAGAGAGAGCTGCTGTTGCATTTATTCTGAAGGCCTGTTATGGTTTCCATGCTGCACCAGGCTGAGCCCAAGTCCAAGCCACTCTATTCACAGCCATTCTATTCTCTTATAGTTCTGTTTTGCTCTTAAAATTTAAATTTTGAGCTCTTTGGTATAGCTGTATTCAAATCAGAGACTGCTCCCTGTTTAAAATTCTTGGACCTTTTCTTCTGTATAGAGGACCTGACAGATTTATTCACCCATGGTTTACTGGGAATGATCATGTCTGTATAGAAGACAGCATATGAACATGTTACATCAACCAGTTTATCCAAGTCCTCATCACAAGAATATATAAGCATGTCTCAGCCTGTGCAGTCCTAACACTCCTGCAGGCAGAGTGCAGATCCTTCAGTCCAGTTCTTTACTTCCTTTGTCTGTACTTTCTCCCTCTTTAAGACAGATTTATATGTGGGCAGAAGATGCACATAGTCATGGTCAGCAGAGCCCAGTGTTGGGGGGGCGTTGTCTTATCCCGCCTGGTTGGACAGGATACATATCGACAGAAGTTTGTGTCCCTTTAAGGGAGATATTATTAAAATCCCCCAGCACAATGTTGGTGCATCTAGAGAAATTGACTGTGAATATATTCTGTTGAGGATGCAGGCTGCCTTTTAATTCTTGGACTTTTTGTTGTTTTTCTTGGTGGCTAATGTTAGCATTCTTGACATCCGTGTTTGATGCTGCAGTGCCGCCGTAAATTGTATTCCTTGGGCACCGCCACTGCTTCGTAGAAAAGAAGACATACCGGCCTGTCTCCATTAAGCACAAACATGTATATATCTACCTCTAGACGTCATCAGTGTGCAGGTAACAAAATCGAGATGCTTTGTGGGACACGTAGTTTATGGACTGTTGCTGCAGCTAGCACCAACAGTCTCTGACTGATTTGCATCACTGCTAGCTACTAATGGTATTTTTTCAGCGCTGTTTTGTTATGAATAATCTAACATGGTAGATTGTTCTCCTGAATCCAGCATCCTCGAAAAGCAAGTTATGCTGTGGTTTAGGTGTTCAGGGTGGCTACTGAGACTCATCAGTAGGTGGCCGAAAATAAGTAAGGATACACACGCGGACAAAAACAGAAGTGCCTGTATTCAGTATTAATGAGTACAGGTCATTTTCAGGTGTTGAACTTGTATCACTCATCTGTCTCACCAAGTACAGTATTTTGAGACTCTGTATTGACTCAGACAAGACTCCATTTGTTTTGAATGAAACTCCTAACCCAATTTTCTGATTTAAGTTTTTTTTTTCTTACAAAAAATGTAATTAACATTGTTCTGTTCATTCTTTACAAGTATTTGTTTACATTCAGTCTCTCAGGCTCATCAGAGGCCTCCACCCTCAGGTGAGTTTGGTTTTCCACATCTTCCATTATCTAGCAGGAGTCGACCTGGAATTCATAGGTATTACTGTAACCCCCCTTCAACCCCCAGTTTTTCAATAACACTGCAGTATTAATGTTCCACAGTTTCTAGGCTGTAATCCCTCTCTGTATGATATCCATAGACTGAAGTAACCTGATTGCAGCTGTGATATATTAAGAGGAATATTCATTTTGACTCTGCTCGCACACATTTGTGCAATTACCTGTCATCACACTTCTCTCTCTTTCTTCAGAGTCATTATTTTTGAGCATCACTGGGTTGCTATATTTCTATATTTACTTCCCTTATTTTCTTCTGCTTGTCTAAATCTTGACTAAATCTTGACTTTGTCTTACTTGATCAGGAAACTGCTCAAACTTGTACACAAAGATATATACAGTGGGCTAGTATTTGGCAGGACGATCTTGAAGGATTAATCCAGTGCCAGGACATTAATTCAGTCCCAAGAGTCCTGGAACTACATTGAGCTGATCTTGAATCAACAAGAAACAAACAATCCAATGTCTCTCTCTCTCTTTCTCTCTCTCTTTCTCTCTCTCATGCCCACCTCAAGCCATGGTCTGCTTGAAGGTTTCTACCTGCTTTTATAGGAATTGCCATGGTATAACTTTTGTTGTGATTTGGTGCTATATAAATAAAAGTTAACTTGAATTACTTAATGAACATATTCACCCCCCACTCCCCCAATTGTTCCAACCTTCTCAATTGGTATATTTTTCATGTCTGGTCAGCAGTTTATTTGAGGTTTCAGCCAGTTCTTCAGTTAGAGTGGCTGATAATTGCCTGCAGATTACAGATTTTTTTAAAAGCAGCACACTGTTAAGGCAGAAAGGCAGGTCAAAATATCTCCAGCATGAAGCAAAAGATGAGCAGTGAGAGACAGAGATCTGACAGACCATATTTTTACTATTGCTCAGTATATATATATATATATATATATATAACCATCATCCCTCATACAACAGATGTATCCTGGTCTAAGAACCAATTCATTTTGGTTTGTCACTTCATATACTTGAGACTTTCCAGCTCAGTGTTTCTCAAAAACATTGATTGTTAAACTAGGGTAATAATTAAGGGACTAAATACAACCCTGTTGTATCTTCCACCTTACTTTGCATCCAGCTTATGCGTTGTTTAACAAACGTTGAAGGGAGTGGGACATGCCCTATTCTTCAAGCAATATCTGTTAGATGTGATATAGGTTTGTAATAAAGAGAAAGAAATCCAGCATGCCTCTGTCAGAACCAAGTATAAGACCTATCATGTCATTAAAAACAAACATAAAACGCCTTGAAGTTGTTCTACATACAGTAGGTGCTCCTCTCTGATCATTCCTGCAGAGCAGTCAGTGTTCATTATATTCTGCTTTTTACTCTGTAACTCCACGTCTATCACCTGCACTCCCCCATCACCTGAGCTCATAACACAAAATCAACACAGTCAGACTCTGCTTGGGACACAATTGTTCTCAGTCCAACGTGTCATGTGTGTCTGTTCTCTCTGTCAAAATATATATATAGTGCCTACAAAAGCATTCAATTTTAATTCAGTGTAGTCATTTTGGAATATGAATACAAAATGTCATGAAATATCCACATATTGAGTCTAACATCTATGAGAGGAGATGCACTGTGTTGTTCAGTCATTCAGTGTCAGTTGTATTTACGTATTTGTGTATTTGTCAGTTGTGTCACATTTTTCCCCTATGAATTGCACAATATTTTTGTTTTATTGATTTGGCCAAAATTTAATTTATTGTGAAACATGGAAGAAGCAGCCAAACAACAAATAGATTGTTGCAGTGTTTGATATTGGTCAGCTACAAGGCTGGATTGGTGCAAAAGAATTGGCAGGGGACATTTTGGTCCAGAGTGGTGCCCCACTATTGGCTGAATACCACACATCAGCACACCATCATTGGAGTCATGAGTATCTGAATAGTAAGTGCCATTGACCAGATCAGGTGGCCCATTTGATGATGCCCTGGTGATCAGAGGTAACTAAGTACATACTATCCATACTCAAGTAGAAGTACAAGTGATTTTCAAAGATAAGCTCTGCCAGAATTCAAAGTAACATTTCAAATTATTTGGCCATATTGAAGTACACAGAAACAATACCATCATAAATTCACTCTACAATGATTTTTTTATGCTGATTTGTATAGATTGTATAGTCACTCAAAAGACTGGATGGCCTTGTCAATTCCAGGAACAGTAAATGAACTGAAGAAGTGAGGGATCCTGAAAGGGCTACAAAGATATCCTCAAACAACAACTTTTAAAGAGTGAGGGGGAGACAGAGAGAGAATCTAAGATTTTTTTTAAATGATTGCCTCTATCTTTAATCTAGAAGAAAAATAGGGTCTAGGGCTCTATCTTCTGCCCAGTACAAAGTGGCTCACAGTCCAGCGCAAATGTTATGGCCAGTGTCCAATCCATTTTCACACCTAGCGCCTATTATGTTAAGTACCTTGCGCCCATCCATGAACCCATGTTGGTCTTAAAATGAGGTGTGGTTAAGTGTCAGGGATTCAAAAAAAGCAGGACCCAAGGATGCAGACAGCGTGGGGCAGAGTGCAGATCAATGATTTAATGATCATTTCAAAGTCCAAACATAACTGTCCACAATCACAAAAACACAAAAGGCAGAAACAAATCCAAAATGCAAAAGGTACCAAAAAAACCAAGAAACACTTACACTGAACAGTGGGAACACAAGGGAAGCAGGAGATCAAACATAGATGATGTAGACATGGCATCGACGACGAACTGACCACTCACAGAGGTCAGAGGTCACAGATCAGACAATCACACACTGGAGGGAAAATGAAGAGGAAAACATGGAGGATAGACTAATTATAAAATAACACGACCGAGAGTCTCTCTGTCTCACCTGGTGATCCAGAACATCCCACAGATGCTCTATTGGGTTGAGATCTGGTGAATATGCTGGCCAAGGAAGGACAGCAACATTGTTCTGGTCCAGGTAGGCTCCTCCTGACAGACATGAGCCACATGTGGTCTGGCATTGTCACGCATGAAGGTGATGCCTGATTGCTGTATCCTGGGAATGACATGTGGACCTAGGACCGTATCTCGCTAATGGATAGCTGTCAGAGTACTGCGGATGTGGACCATGTCTGACCGCCATCCATTAGTAATGACTCCCCACATCATGACATCACCACCAAAACGGTCCACTTCCTGGCTGTATGCTGCAGGATAGCGTTCCCCACGGCGACGATCACACGCCTACGACCATCAGCTCTGTGCAAGTTAAATCTGGACTTGTCACTAAATGTGATCTGCCTCCACTGTGCAATGAGCCATAACATCTGTAACATCTGTGCTACACGTGTCTGCAGAGTTCCGGCCATCAGCATCATCAGCATCCCAACTGCCTGGTCACATAAGTTTTGCGGAAGTCGTGGCATCATCATTTGTTTCAGTCGGATATTCATTTTAGCCAAGTTTTTATAGCCTTGGCCAGGTGTGTACAGTAATGTACAAAAAAATCTCACCAACACCATCATTTACTCTGAAATGCACCAATGACTCTCACTGAAAATGCTTTACTAATCGATGGTGATGCATGATTTAACATGTTTTGGTTTAGAGTAGTATAAGTAATTTTTATGTATCACATTGTTACGACCCCCAGTAAAGCTCAACCTTTACTCAAAAGAAGGACCAACATAAAAGAGTCAGGGTTTAGCCAAAAAGGAGATAACTTAAATTTATTTCAACATAGGTACATGAAATAATAAATCAACCTAAATAATCTAAACCAAGCATCTCAAGAACAAAAATAACTAGGCTGATGGGCCGGCCAAAATAAACAAAAGCAGGGCAGCCACCCAGGCCAACCCGCACATAGGGCCGCTGGACCTGGGCACTAGCCCTCTACCCTAAACAACAAAACAATGAAGCCACGAAAACAGGACTACCAGACCCACCAGAAAATAACAAACATAAAATGCAACTAAATCAAACTACATAAAGTCAGCCTCCTGACTGACTGCAGGTTCTCAAGCCAGGAAAAGGAAGAGAGAGGGAGAGGCAGGTCTCTTGCCCTCCTTTTATGGGCTGTTCCCTCCATCAGAGCAAATGAAGCTCACCTGAATAGGGAAGGAACACAGAACAATGAGAGACATGTGTGATCAGCCTCTAACCAGTAGGGAGGAGCATGTAACACACGTTTGTTTGTCTCAATAGATAAAGCAAAGTGAAAGGACGATAGTGAGTTCTTAAAAATCAGCTTTTTTAAAGTTGCTCAGTAAATCAGGAAACAATAAAATAATAAAGACAGAATAGTAACAAAGTCTTCATACAGTCAATCAATAAATGGTGACATAACAGGAGGTTTCAAAAGAGAAAATCTAAAGCTAGTAAAAGTAAAAATGTGTGTGTGTGTGCATGCATGTGTAGATGCATATTACCTTGTTATAGTGAATTAACAGATCGTCATGTTGAAGGCTGTAATGGAAATGCAATAACCTATTGTGATGACAGGGCGTCATATCACACATTTCTGATCGCTTGAATTTGTGCGTTGTGGCTGCATTATTGATTTGGAATCCATGAAGACCCACAATGCAATGGACGACACTGTGGCTGTCACAGCTGAGGTCATCTGCCTCTACAACAACAGGCCTGCTCCATGGCTAAATAAGATGGCATGACGTTGGCTTCAGTGTTGGGAGAGGTGTCCATTTTGAATTTAAAGACAGACATTGAAATATTTGACAATACTAAAACTGTACAGGACTAAAAAATAGTGATGTCACAGGCATCAATACTTGGGTACCAAGTTAATACCAACATTTAGTAGATGATGCCAGTAATCATGTTTTCAGTAGCAGAAGTATTGGTACAACTTGACATGTTACTGTAACTCACTGTGTCGCTCTTTTTAACACGGTTTCTTATTTTATTTATTTATTTATTTTATTTCAAAAAGAACAAGGTACAGTTGTGTAAATGTTTCCATTTGATGCACTGTATAGCTTCAAGCTAATTAGCATCTGTAGTCCCTCAGCAGGTCGTGACAAAAAAGAACCAGAACGCTGAGATCGCAACATGGCCAAGAGCAGCATCCAAATCACATCACTACATCCAAAATAATACAATCTGACCTCTGAGCCTGGACGCTCAGCCCCATCACAGAGTAAAACATACAGACTAATACACAAAAGGACACACAGGACAAGCTACACACATTGGAACATCACAAGTGTATGCTTACCTGGTAAAAGCACATCTTAAGAGCTTCAGATAGCATAGAATCAGTGAGCAGACATTTCAAAGCAGCTTTGAACATGTTAATAGGGCTGCAGCTCTTCACATAGTCAGGCAAGATGTTCCACTGATTGGTCTCTTTTACAGAGAAAGATGTTTTAAGTGTTTGTTTATACAAGGACTCAAGGGCTTTTATAGTTGTACCACCAGCCTGACCCCAACATGTAATGCAGTAAGACGTGAGAAAGGATCATAGCATGCATAAATGTCTTGGCTGCATCCAAATTAATGGTTTAAACCATTGATTTAATGTTTCTTGAAGTTCAACTTTGAGTCCAAGATCGTGCCGAGATATTTAAAGTCAGTGACTATGTCAGTCCTTTCACCGTTTACAGGAACATCAACATTAGGAGGTTGTACCAGGGATCTAAACACATACCTTTTTGTCTTATTTACATTTGCACTAAGACATTATTACTTAAGCCACTGTGAGATCCTTTTCAATGCAGTTGTTAGCTTGGCAGCTGCTAACGCAGTTGTTTTTACATGTGCGTATACAACAGTGTGATTCGATTCTAATGCAGCTTTAGCCTGTATGTTTAAATACTGGAAATGCTTTAAAGGAGCGTGTGAGATTTACGCTGATTTACTGGCAGAATATGGCAGAAATGGAATATAATAAGTATGACTTCATTAGTGTGTAATCACCTGAAAATAAGAATCATTGTTTTTGTTACGTCAGAATGAGTCCTTTATATCCACAGAGGGCGTGGCTCCTCTTCTATGGGGGCTGCCATGTTTCTACAATAGCCATAAACAGACGAACACTGGCTCTAGAGCAGCCTTTTGCATTTAGCAGGAGTTTAGAGGCCAGCATAGGTTCTCTACCAGTGTAGGTTCTCCTACCAGCGTAGGGTCTCCTACCGACCTAGGTTCTCCTGCCAGCGTAGGGTCTCCTACCGGCGTAGGTTCTCCTGCCAGCGTAGGGTCTCCTACCAGTGTAGGTTCTCTTACACGCTTAGAACGGGAGGGAGAGATGAGGTGTCTGCATGCTCACTGCCATATGCCACTAAATCCTACACACTGGTCCTTTACAGTTGTTCTTACAGGACTCCATAGTAAATTAGAGTGTATTATCATATTATTTTAATTGTTGATACATTAGGACGTTTCAGACAGCTTTATTTTTTGTTGCTTTTTGTAATGCTTAAAGGCTACAAGCCAGCGTTGCACTATGAAATACAGTTTATGTTCAGTTTCTTCTGTATGAGAGTTGAGGAGTGTGTGTGTGCTGGATGGAACTGTTTTCTGTGTTATTGGATCAATTATGGAAAAGTGTTGAATTTTACCATATTGATATTAAACTACTAAAAGTCTGGTATCATGATGCCTCTAACTGAACTAAAATAAAGCAGTGTACTGAGATTATAGTGTGGAGGAGGGCCATATATCTGGGAAAATAGTTTGGTTGAAGGAGGTGATATCTGGATCAGGATCAGCTTTAATGACCAAGTGGGCTTCTTCATACAATAGACTTAACTTGCATATATCACAATAAAGTTTTTAAAAAAAGGAAATAGAATAAGGTAACAATAGAATAATGGAGCTGAATGTATAAACATGTTCAGCATAAAAGTCATGGAACATAACAGGACAATGTCAGCATAGAGTGAAATATCAGGTTATATACTAGCAGCATGACTGACTTCAGGTAATCTTAGTTACTACAGTCACTTAGTTCCTTTGGGGGTATCAACAGTATATATAATGTAGAGAATAACAGTTGGCTAAAACGTCAGCCCTCTTGTTTTTAGCCTATATGTGTTTATATTTTGGTGACTTGCCACCATTAAAAGTATGCAGTGTTAGCTGTTAGCAGTCCTGTTCACAATGTAGGCCTGGATGTTCAGCCAACCATCACTGGATCACAGTGATACTGAGGAAAACTTCAAAACCTGACGATTCTCAGGAAAGTTCTGGAGCTATAAGGAGATACATTTTTCTATTATTATAATTTCTGTTTATTGATGATGACATCAGAGATATGATATCCCAGCATCACACTGAATCTAAAGATATGTGTATCATGTCTGACTCCAGGGACTTTACTGCCATGAAAACAGCCTTTGTTATTATAGTAAGAAGTAAAACTACGTTATAATTATTTATACTTAAAGGTGATTGAATTGAAATTGGATTTTAACACAAACACATAAACATTATTCACAAGAAAAGCATTCAACTTTTGAGGCTTTGGATGGGATTCGAACTCAGTTGGTGAACACATCATACATAGGGTTTTCTTGTTTGGGGTGGTGATTTGAAAACACCTGCATCATAGTGAGCTTGACAACACAATCACAGGAGAAATGGAGGAACGATTACAATCAACTCTGTGTTACATAAATATGGTGATAAATTTTGATCTAGAATTGGTGGAATTTCCTGAAAGGTGTGCAAAAAGTTGTGGCATTTAAATGTTATGATACTACAAGACCAAATAGGCAACGTATGGAGCTGTTTCACCACAATGATGACAACTATTAGGTGTTTACACAGTTAACAGATCACCCTTTTTGTTTTATGTCATTGTTCACAGAGGAGGAATAGACTTGTGTGTAATTAATCCAGGCTATGTATTTTTTGTACGGGGGAGTTTTAGCTAGTTCAACTTTCTGGCTCATGCATCTCTCATGAGAAAATGCATGTTTAATGTACAGCAGCACTAAACAGTTTGACATACTGGACTGCTGGAGAAAGGTCTAGAACACTAGGCCCACGTTACCCAACAAATAGCAGTAAACCAGACCACACAGTAACAGAAAAAAGGTTTAGAGTCAGCAGCTTAGATCTGAGGCCATGAGGCCAGGCTCTCTCTGGGTTGGACTGAGTTGCTGCTTCAAGCAAAGGTGTTTAAGTATCTCGGGGTCTTGTTTAAGAGTGATGGAGCATGAAATGTCCAGGTGGTGCACTGTGTCATCAGCAGTAGTGTGGCTGATGTATCTGACTGCTGTTGTGAAGAGAGAGGTGGGGGCTCTTTTCAAGTCGATCTACATTCTAAGCCTGTGAGTTCTGGGTTGTGACTGGAAAAATGAGACTGTAGATACCAGCGACAAAAATAAGCTTCCTCAGCAACCATGCCACCCACCTGCTCCTCCTCCTGCTCCTCTGCCTGGTAGTGGTTATGGCCAGCCACCTCTTCTCCCACCACCTGTTGCTGCATAATGGTGGGTACTGCTGACGCCGTAGATGTTGAACAAACTGCTACAGCCCCTTGAGAAACATATTTTTCCCATTTAGCAGCATCCGCATCTCTTAATTTGTTTTGGTCAGCAACTTCTCCACATCCTCTTCTTTCATTTGTGCTTATCCATGTTGACAATTGACTGTAACTATTGATGATTCCATAGAGTCTAGGATGGACTTCATCCCATATCTGCTGTAGTGTAAATGCAAATGTATCCTGGTGTGTTCAAGGACAAGGACATCAGTACAGGACGTGGTGGTTGTTTTGGCGATGGTGTACCAATGCTCAAAAAATGGAGAGGAGCAACCAAAAGTAGCAACATTCCAAACATGTTTTTTGGTTCTAATGTTAGGTCAGGATTGTCTTTTTATTTTAACTGTATTTTATGAAGCTAAACAAATCCAGGATGTATCAGACAAAAGAAATAAATGTTGTCACTGTCCACTAGACTGGAGCTGTGCTATTGCTATTACCTTTGTGGTGCAGGTCTTTTATTGTGCAATAGTTCTAAGACTAGGAGCCAATAAGACAGACATTTGATACGTAGTTTTTACCTTTGAAGAAAGCCTGTTTTTAAAGAGTCAGTATTCATATACTTTCATGACACTTTCACTTTGCTTTTTTGATATAAAACAGACCTCATATATTCCTCATATGCATAAACTCAAGTATTGAAGCATTTACGTCTCATATGCACCTAGATGTTGTGTTATATTGTGTAGTGTTGTGAATATGTACTTTACCATATTTGCTTTTGACAAGACAAGGACTTACATAATTTGTCTGTCTCTGTGTCTGCAAATTTTGTTTGAGTGACAAAGGGTGAGGTGAAGGCAAGGGCTTTAGGGACTCTGTGTCAGATGGTAGCGATCAAGCTATCATTGATGTGTCTGCATTTGTGCAAATGTGTGACCTGAGAAATGCGTGAGTGTGATAGAGGTCAGAGGTTATCTGTCATTGGGACAAAGAAAATGTGGGTCTGTTCTTTTTCTCCTGTCTAGATGTCAGTCCGTTTCTCTGTCCATTGGTTATTCTTGTTGGCTGTCGATCTGCCTTCATGCCCATCTGGCTGGAGTGAGAGGGCAGTGGGAAAAAGTGTGTATGGCAGCAGGAAGTGAGAGAGCGTGAGCGTGTGCATACTCTTGGCAACTGTAACTAAGTGTGTGGACATTTCCATAGAGCTGAAAATATAATGCTGCATCAGACTCAGCTGTCAGCTTTCTGTTGACATTGAGAGGAGAGGTGAGGAAGAAGAAAGGGAACAAAGAGGAGGAAAATATAGTACTGCAGAAAAGATGGGGAGGACACCTCCCCCAACACACACACACATTTGTTTGTTATGCTGTGACCTGCAGCAGACAATTATGCTTCTATGCTCTGCCACAATCAAATTACAGATAGAGGACAAGGCCTCTGGAGAGACCTGCTGTTGTGAAGGAAATTAACACACATACACAAACACACATTCCCTCTATGCCATACACACACATCCCATTGTAGACCATAAACCTACATTGTTGTAGTGGGCCCTTATACCCGATTTATTCCTATTTTTTTTAGTTTCAATCAAAGTTTGAATTGGACTACCTGACTAGTCTAAGCACAATTAACTACAATGTAATTTGTAAAGTTAAACATTTAAAACTGTTTATCATATTCTTCAACTAGATGGGCACTAGAAGAGCACATACCTCCGCCAGGGCTCCAAAATGTTTCCTGGATTTGCTTATTGATCTAGATCAGGGGTCACCTATTAGCAGGCGAGAGGCTTCTATCCAGGCTGTGCAGCCTTTTGACATAATGTGAAAAAAATCCAGCCTATTTTTAACTTTTGACATTAAAGGGTTTTGAAAGGCATGATGCAGCCAGCTCAGCAGAGATCCATGGGTCCTAATGGGTCCTACAGCTACGTACGCCTTTATGAATGTTCAGCAATGTGAGGCACAGAGGCACACAACATGCACAAAAGATGGGATTATAAAAAAACAGATGACTGGAAAAGAAAAAATGTGGATTTATTCATCCTGCAATGAGCTGTAGGAGGCCGGTGTCCCTGCAGAGAGACTGTTGCGTTTGTCAAAAGTGCAAGTGTTAAATGTCATTATAAAGCTAAACACGGACACTTAGAAGAAACTTATCTGCAAACTTCTGAGGCCAGACAGTTTGCTCAGTTTTTGGAAGGTGAGAGGAAAATGGATATTACAGCCTGGTTGACATGACATCACACCTAAATGACTTTAACTTAAAATTACAAGGTAAAAACAACTGCATGTGGGATAGCAGCCCAGGCTTTACAGAGGAAGTTGAACATTTATGGATAAGCAAGATGACTGAATACATTTCCACGTAATGAAACAAATTCAGATGTTTCCTCTCACGTTGAAACTGATTGGACACGTGGAGAGCAGCTCATTCTTTTCATTCAGAATCCCTTTTTGGTCAGAAACATCTCTAACAGATCTACAGGTGGGTAGATACTGGATCTCTACAGATGGAACTTTTTGATCTGCAAGCAAATGTGGCATTAAGAGAACAGTGTGGATTAATTTCCCACTGAACTTTGGAATGTAACAGACAATGCATATGAATGAACATATGGATGTGAGTTGAGATATTTGATTTCTTTTTTAAGAAAAGGAGCTTGTGTTCCCAGCTAAGTGATTGTTAAGCTCAATTTAGCCTAAAAGAGCACTTTATTTAGTTCTCCTCTGAGGATGTTGTGTTTTTATGGATTGAAAGGTATCCTATTACTCATCTAGAGCATTACGCTCCCAGGACGCAGGGTTACATGTGATCCCTAGAGTTTCCAAAAGTAGAACAGGAGCCAGAGCCTTCAGTTTTCAGGCTCCTCTCCAGTGGAACCATCTTCCAGTCTGGGTCCAGGAGGCAGACACCCTCTCTACATTTAAAAGTAGGCTTCAAACTTTCCTTTTTGACAAAGCTTAGAATTAAGGCTGGCTTAGGCTAGTCTTTAGCTCTGCTGCTATAGACCTAGACTGATGGGGGACTTCCCATGATGCACTGAGCTCCTCTCCCCTCCTCTCCCTCTTCTTCTTCACACATTCATGTCTCATTAATTCATATTACTAATTTGACTTCTTTTTGTCTTTGTGCTTTCTCATCCCGCAGGTTACTGTTGACTGTGATTGGATCTACTGCTGAGATCATGGTTGAAACCCAATGACATCATCATTATTATCGTCATTATCATCATCATTATTATTATTACTATTACTATTATTATCATCATTATTATTTTCATTATTATTATCAGTGTTGTTATTGTAGTAGTGCTTATAAATACTACAAATTGTAATCTTTCTATTATAATGGCTGTTATCGTTATTGTGGTTGAACATGTCTGTCCCTCCTCCTCACTCCCTCTGCCTCTCCACCTATCCTCCACATCTCTCCCCCCCCCCCCCCCCATATATGTCCCAGTCTTCCTCTCTCTCTATCTCTCTCACCCCAACCGGTCAAAGCAGAGGTGTGCAGAGAGTGCTTGGTGATGGGGGATTGTTGGGTGTCTGCAGAATAAAGAGTCGGTCTAGACCTGCTCTTCTTGGAAAGTGCCTTGATAGAACTTTTGTTGTGATTTGGCGCTATATAAATAAATTAAATACAATTGAAAGGAATTTATTTACAATGCACATTTAGAGATGAAGAGTTATACATGTATGATACATTATATCATACAGTTTTTCCCTCTGAATTTTGGAAGGAAAGATAATGCATATGAATGAACATGGGAATGTGAGTTGTGATGTTTGATTTGTTTATTAAGATAATAAGTTTGTGCATCCATCTTTAAGAGTCTAATTTCAGCCTAAAAAGGCACTTTATGCAGTTCTCCTGTGAGGATTTTATGTTTGTTTTTTGTTTTTTTGACTGAAAGGCATTTATTTACAATCCAGATTTAGAGATGAAGAGTTCATTGCATTGTTTATTAAGTGTTTTTGACCGATTTCTCCAGTCTGGCAAAAAGCACAAACCTGTCAGACCTCAGCAGTGGCAGGGAGGGTTGACTTCTTCTCTTACAGTTTTAATTGAAGACTCCTGACTCCTCCTCTAGATCTTCCCCAAAATCTAATCATCTCTTCCCCATTCCAAGGACCACCTCTACAAAATTTGATTGGAGCCTGTTAAGAACTTTTTTAAATATTCTGATTACTAACAAGGAAACAAACAGACAAAGAGTGAAAACATAACCTCCTTAAAATCTGGAAGGACTGCAAAGACAATACCCCTAATAGCATCTAATAAAAGAGTCTTACTTATGGTTCTTATCTTTGATGGAATACGTATTGCTCACTGTTTATGTTCTACAATGTGTTTCATGTAAGAATCCATAATCATTTTCCATAAATCTACATAGTCAAACATTTCACCAATACAACAACCCAGTTTTAGCCTAGGGCATGTGAAACCAATGTGATTTCCTTCACATGGTCCTACATGTAAATTAATACAATGATAGTAGGCTAACACATTGAACCCACCAGTATTAATGGTGCGACTACTCAGGTTAATAATAATTAATCCACTATTTCACTAATCGTGCACATCCCTAATGGCGATTAACAAATTAATTTAAAAAAGAAAATGTATTGTCATAAATATAGAAATGATCGCTTTATTATAAAACTTAATGTCTTTATGTAGCACTTTTTTTTGGATAGAGAAGATAAGAAACTGTGTAATTAAAAGAAATATGGTTCATTTAGAAGCTTTGAAACTATTGAGATATGTCAGTATCTCTGCCTCTGTCTTTCTCTTTCCCAATGGAAGAAAGAGTGTCATGAGGACAGCTGTGATTAATTTGGTATAGTGCTGCTGACATGAGTATTACCATTGATTTCTTTTTCTTTTCTTTTCTTTTTTTACAGAATCAGGTAAGTAAAACATGATTGATTTCTTGTTTCATATGTTTATAGTAGTGCACGTTAAAGGGTTCCTGTGGGCCAACATCATGGAACAAATACATTTTGATATAGTTGTCTTTTGTCAGGGCATTGTGTGGCTCCCAGATGCTTTGTGGGTTGTTTTCCACTCATGATAAAATAAGTGGGATAAAAGAAGCAGTGGTTGTTATGCTCAATGCTCATTTTAATTCCTGTAGATCTTCATCTGTGAGGTTGGGCCATCTGTCGGGTCGGGCCATTACTGGGCAGATGTCATACAGTCTACTTAAGTGACATAAAACTGGCAGGCAATAAGAGGCATTACTATCATCTCATATGAGTAACCACATTTATGATAATAAATCGTCAATAGACGTAGCCACGTGAATGGCACTTATTGATTATTAATATCATTTACAGGGAAGGTCTAATATAGAAATGTTCATTTAGTTCTGGGTGGTTTTCTGAGTAAGATTATTAACGACATGGTAAGTGATTTTTTATTTTATTTTGTTTTTTTAATATGTTGTATTTGCTAATGTAATTGATGGCAGAGCTCATAAAGGGAGTACTTTTGATCTCTAGGCCTAATGCTGACACGCTGTAGCTGTACTAAATCTTTTTGGTGGTCCCCTTACCCTACAACCATTTTTACTGCATCAAAAATAGTATTAGCCAGCGCGGCTACGTATTTAGCAACATTGCTGTCTCGGAAGCAGACATTTGAGTTTTACCAAAGTACCGTTTATTTTTATACAAGGTTGAGCTGAGAGCCGTTGCTATACTATCCATTTCCTGTATAAACAAAAGGAGAGTTTTGTTCATATTCTCTGCACTAAGTCTAGCTTGTTTTCGGTGTGTCTTTGACTCCGCCAAGGTTGCCCATGGTCTCCTATCATGATTGTGACATTCATGGATAGGATCTCAATGTGCAGTTGGGGTGAGGAGTTGGGGTGCTCCTTGCAATTGAAGTTGTACTGTTGGCTTCATTAGCCAGTGAACTTCAGCACACACTGGAGGGGTATGCAGCTGGTGGACTCCTCTCTCCAGGTTGTTGCCTCAAGTGAAGGCGTTTGAATATCTCAGGGTCTTATTTACAAGTGATAGGAAAATAGAGAACAAGATTGATATGGACACGTGGTTTACTGCACCATTAGGAGTAATATGAGCATTGTATCAGACCATCATGGTGAAGAGGGAGTCAAGTTTGTTTTAAGCCTCACCTGAAGTCATGAGCTCTTGTGACCTAAAGAATGAGATCATGGATAAAAGCGACTGGAAAGAGCTGGGCTGGGCTCCTATGACGTGGTGTGGGCATCTGATTTGGAAGCCTTCTTGGCTCCTTCCTTTGGAGGTCTTCAAGACAGGTCTAACTGCTAGGAGACCCTAGGGTATACACAAAGCTATATATCTCATCTAGCCTGAGAGCACCTCGGGATCCCCCAGGACGATCTGGAAAGGATCTGAATGGAAGTATGAAAATGTCCTCTAAGATTTAAAACAATCGCTTGATTAATTAAATCATTTATCTGCAAAAAAAATGCCAACAATTTTTGATTTCCAGCCTCTGATTTAACCATTTTGGACATTAAAAAAAGGATTTGGACACATGGCCACTTGCTTGTTCTTGACAAGGACTGACCTCGCCACAAAAATAGCAGGATTGGGCATCTGTTAACACATAAGAGAAGAGTCTGACGTTTTAGGAAGTCCACTTATTCACTTTCTTGATTACAAAAGTTATAGAGAAGCTGATACTACTCTAGTAAATACAGTATAAGGCTACAGCCAACAGCTTGTCAATTTAGCTTAGCATAAAGTCTAGACCAAAATGGCCCCAAGTGGAGCGTATACCCTGGTCAAGGCTAAACAATCCTATATGCCTATCTAGCTCTAATAACATAACATTTAAATAACAAAATAGTAGATCACTTAAAACCCCATTATATCAACTACACATTGGTGGTAGTACGTGGTAGTAGTATTGGTGGTACGCATCATTTCAATCCAACTGGTCAAAGTGGAAGGCTGCCCACCTTGAGGATCTGCTCGGGGCTTCTGCCTGTTAAAAAGCTGTTTTTTCTCACCACTGTCAACACGATTAAGTTTGGTCTCTGTATAATAAAGAGTATGGTCTCTATGGAAAATGCCTTGAGATAACTTCTGTTGCGATTTGGTGCCATAGAAATAAAATTTACTTGATTTGCCCTATTTGTTATCGTCTAGCAGCTGCATAAAGAACAACTCTAGAAATACCTATTTGATCCAGCAGATCTGGATTATTATTAGGATCTGCATCACACTGTACATGCTCATTGCTATCAACAGCATAAATATTTATGATTTTTACATCACGATTTATGGATTATTTCCAGTGAAAGAAAGAGGTAGCCTATATTATTCACTGTTTGTGAAATATGACATGTTTTCGATGAATAAAATGTTGTTTTTAATAAATTTGGTGTACATGGGGAAATCAATTGAAACTGTTTTCAAACAGCTGCTGAATTATTTTCTATTTTGAATGTATTTGGTGTTTAGAGTGATACCACAAAAAAAGAGAAAAAAACCTCATGCTCAACATTGAATTTAAAGGCATGGATGATGTTGAAATTGACAAAACCATTTTGCAAATTTTGCAAAATTTGCAAAAGTTTTTCCTTATTAAGCGACTCTTAAAATTGCTTGATTTTTAATGGGAGATAGGGGTATTGTGGTTTCAGGGATGAAATCAACTGAAACAGATAAATTGTTCACAAACATCTATTGATTCCCTTGACAGGTTTCACTTGAGTCGGTGGTCCTTCTATGATGTCAAGACCACCTCTGAATGTAGCCTGATTGATCGGATCTCAAATGCATCCTCAATATAACTTGGCTACATTCACACCTGTACTTTGAGCTGTCAACTTGTGATTGGATCACCCAGGACGGATGTTCATACCAGGTCATAACAGGCTCAGTGACAGTGAGAGAGACAGAGTGCTGGAGGGTACCCCGCTGAAAGTTAGACTATTCCACTTTTTTCCAAAGTAATTGCAAATAGAAAAATTGTGTCCAAGGATATAGATGCCCCTGGAAAAAAACAATTTATGGATAGACCCTAACCTCTAGGGTTATGCAAGCAAACGTAAAAATCTTTTTTTTTTTAAACATAAAGATCGCCTAAGTTCAAATGTGGCTGAAAAAAATTGAAGAAACCATTTATGAGTTGCACACCTTTCTGGTCGATACAAAGCATGTGTGGAATTTCTCTGAGTTCTCTGTAGTGGTTTTTGTAGACAAAAAATTCCATGTTGTGTGTGTGCATAAAGATGGGCAGATGATAGACAGATGGATTTAGGAACAGACAAGGATCATCCTATGCGTCCTTTGGTATATTTAGTCCAGCTGCCTTACTACAGACACCTGCAGACGACACAATTTATTTATTATAGGATATAAAGGATTATAGTGTGGTGCTAGGCAACACCGTTTCCAGTATATGATGTAAAGACCACACCATGAAAATCTAATGTAAACCAAATTACATTTGTCACAAACAACGTATTTCCTGTTGGCAGAGGGTGGTGCTATGACTGTAACTGCATATTGTCATGTCTTCAGGACTCTTATCCAAAATATGTTTGTAAGTTTGCCAGAGATTGGACCAAGAATACTCGATTATAACAACTTCCTGTTTCTTAGTGACTCATCAAACGTCTCCATGAACACACCTTTAGTTATATGAGACCCTTTTCATCATTAAGGTGCTCCGATTGTACTGATTGTACAGATAGATAGACAGACAGACAGACAGAGAGATAGACAGATAGATAGATAGATAGATAGATAGATAGATAGATAGATAGATAGATAGATAGATGAACAGAGACGGACAGACAGATACATAGATGGACAGACAGACAGATAGATGGATAGACAGATAGATACGCAGACAGACAGATAGATGGATAGATAGACAGACAGACAGACAGACAGATAGATAGATAGATAGATAGATAGATAGATAGACAGATGAACAGAGACGGACAGACAGATACATAGATGGACAGACAGACAGATAGATGGATAGACAGATAGATACGCAGACAGACAGATAGATGGATAGATAGACAGACAGACAGACAGACAGATAGATAGATAGATAGGCAGACAGACAGATAGATAGACAGACAGACAGACAGACAGATAGATAGATAGGCAGACAGACAGATAGATAGATGGACAGATGGTCAGAGATAGACAGATGGACGGACAGACAGATAGACAGACAGACAGACAGACAGATAGATAGATAGAAAGATAGGTACAGACAGACAGATAGATAGATAGATGGATAGATGGATAGATAAATATACTGTAGATAGATAGATAGATGGATAGACAGACAGACAGACAGATAGATAGATAGATAGATAGATAGATAGATAGATGGATAGACAGACAGACAGACAGATAGATAGATAGATAGATAGATAGATAGATGGATAGACAGACAGACAAGACAGATAGATAGATAGATAGATAGATAGATAGATAGATAGATAGATGATAAATCTGGACCAGAGGTCTTTTTCAGAGCCACACACACAGCAATATAAGTTTGTCATATTTTCAATTAATTTTGCCAGAGCAGTTCCTGTATCCCATATTTGATGATAACATTTACCACCTCTGATGAGTGCGCCCGTTTTGGGGAGTTTCTGAGCATCCCTGGCCTCTCAACAGCAACTTCCTGTTTTATGATGAAAATAAATAGATAGATAGATAAATAAGCTACACCGGGTAAGCCTCAAAATCTAATCACCTGCTCCCCTCCCCGGGGCCCACCCTGGAGACAAAATTCAGCTCCAGTGAATTTTCATTGAAATTTCATTGAAATCCATTCAAAACATTTTGAGTTATCTTGCTTATAAACACACACACACACACACACACACACACACACACACACACACACACACACACACACAGAGAGAGAGACACAAACGGCACCGATCACATAATCTCCTCCTACTCTGATGGAAGTAAAAAGGAGAATTGAAGTCAGATGAAGGAGAGAAAGAAGGTAGAACAGGAGGATGGAGGGATCTGGAGGAAGTAGGGAGACAATGTTGATGTTTCTTTATTAATCCAGCTATAATTTTCCCCCTGGAGCTCATTATGAGTCTGGAGAGAAATGAACCACAAAATCTTAAAAACCAACAGAGTGGAGAGAGGGAGAGAGGCGGGGGTGGGTGGGGGTTGCATCCAATGGAAAAAAAAACCCATAAAATTGGAAAAGGAGGAAGAGACAGTTTAGGGGGACCAGAACACAGAGGGAAAGAGGAGGAAAAGACACAAGGAATCCTTATTCAGAGAGAAAAGAGAGGGAAAAAATAGGGAAAAGATACCGTGAAGCGCGCAGTAAATATGGAGGAGGACACACGTCAACACACCTGGGGTTGTGTTGGTTGTTTTCAGACGTTAAGCCAGCTTCAACGAAATAAACTGCGAGGCCAGGCTTAAAGGAGGTTTAAGAAAAATAAAAGTACAATTTAAATTTTATTGATTTCATCAGAGCAAATAAATAAGAAAACAGTAGATAAAATCATTTGATTGATTGATAATAATAATAATTATTAAAGTAAATAAAAGTCTTGATAGCTGTAGGATTTTTTCATATAAGTACTAGCCTCAGCTTTACAACCACAACTTGGTTTGACCCTAAACAAAAACAAGAAGCATGTTTATTAATCAGAAGAGCAGAACAGCAGCCTCAGATTTTAACACACAATCACTACTAAGATTTGCTTAGAATATTTTTCTTTCATATAACACTGAAATACGGAAATACAGATGTTATGGTCATCAACCAGATTCAGTTTTCAGTATTTGTATTCTAATTATTATCATCAATATACAAGTAGAATAGAAATAGTCACTTAGATTTCAATATATATATATATATATATATATATATATATATATATATATATATATATATATATATATATATATATATTTATTTATATATAAATACCTGTGGTGTGTGTGTATATGCGCACACACACACACACATATATATATATATATATTTATATATATATATATATATATATATATATATATATATATATATATATATATATATATATATATAAAACACAGCTTGTGTTTTTATTGTAAGTTGGTTTGTTGGTTCAGTGTCCAAAGTCCAACATTGAAGAAAAGCGAGGAAGGATATGTGCTGGGAGGCAAACAAGTGCAGCAGCAGATAACAGACATGAACAAGAAAGAGGAGGGAGATGGACCATGAGGAGAGAGGAAGAGAGAGAGGAGAGGGGAAAACAGAGGAAGAACAGGAAGAGACAGAACTTTGCACTTGTGGGTAAATAGCATAGTTGAAGAGAAGAGGAACTTGGAGAGGGAGAGAAAAAGACAAAGATGGGGGACGAAGGTGTGGAGAGTGGATGGGATGATACTGGAGATGCAGAATGGAATGTTAGTGAGGCTGCCAGAGAGCTGGACAAAACAAAACAAAGTACAGGAATACTTTTTGTGTGATTTGTTCATTAGAACCAGCGACAGGAGTCACCGTTGGTATTTGTTCATATTGATTACATGACTGGAGAATGGGTAATGATTTTATGACATCTACATTAAACTGTCCTTTTGAGATCCGTGTGGTAGCCTGTGATATTTATACTCGTGTTTTCAGTCCAGTGAAAAAGTTAAAATTGCATTTTCATGTCACTTTTTAGTCGGCCTACATTGTTTTCGTAGCTCTCAGCTTATTCATGTCAAATCTAACAGAATCAGAGGGCAACCCTTTTTTTAGCAAGGTTAGCAGGTATACACTTGTTTGTTTGTCCAGGTGCATTTTACACAGAAATGTAATTGCTGCCTGAATTATGTGTACAAAGCACTTCATTTATACATGCGTTGTGTGGTGGAGGTCGACAAGGCATTTCTGTGCCTACAAAGAAACAAAAAGTGTTGCCTGTAAAGATATATATCACCTGAAGGTGCAGCCGATTGTTTAAGCCGTCATGTCCACACATTGCCTCATTTTTAGCTAGAAAGCTAAACACATTACACAACTTGCTAAGCACTAAACAGACACAGTTAGCAACTAGCTAGTGAACCTAGAGGGCTAAGAATCAGATGCTTCCTTCAGAAGTTGGTGGAGAACAAAAACAGAGCTAAAAAAAACTGTGACACTTGGACACTCTAGTGGGAATGAACAGTATACTGTAAATAATCTAGATTAGTGGGTATTGAATGATAATGAAATTACAGTATAGCCCAATACAAAGCTAATAATTCAAAGCCAAATTGGTTTCACTGACTGAGCACACTCCTATACAGCTGGTGGCATAGATTATTAAATTAATCTACTGTGACAGGACTCTGTCAATCAACTCTTCATAATTCATATTTTCATCCAACTACTTTGCTATGAATCATGAAGTATTCAATAGAAAAGAAAAAAGAAAAAAAGATTGAGAACTGCAAATCTGAAAAGGAGGAACACAGCTTCAGTAGTTTAAATTATGCCAAGAACCGTGCTGCAAAGCTTTCACATTAGGAGACATTAAATACATTAATACTGTCATTGTGGTAAATATCTAACTGATCCATAGAGGCTGCTAGAGTATAGTATACAGTAAAGCAGTATTTGCAAGCATGACTGTCTCCAACTACAAAAGGCTATGTTGTGCATGTTTCAAATACCAGCACAAATGGAGATAGGCATAACTGTCCAACTACCACACTTCACCCAGGCTGACAAGTCACCCCGGCTGGGGTAACAGGAGCTCTCCTCTCTCCTTCACATCAGGGAGACCAGGAAGCTGCAAGGACAATAGGTCACCCTCCAGCCGACCAGAGCAGGAGACCGCCTGGGTGTTGTGTTGTTTCCCTGCCAGTTTGGACAGTATTGCAGGCATTTTTTTTTGTTTGAGGTTAAACTATCACCTACATGGGAGGCTAAGCTGTGGCCGGTGTCTTGCATGCTCTATGGCAGGGAGAGTGGACTTATACTGACTCCACTAATTGTCTTTAGGACATTTCTAACTAAATTAAACCGGACTTTAATTATTATATTTTTCCGTTGGTTTTATTTTGCTCTGCTATTTATTTGCATTATAATCTATATTGAGAGCCCCTTGTTCTCCTCCTGCAGAAATGTGCAGGGGTGTGTTGTAAACCAAAGTGACCGGATGTGTCAGTCTGATGATAAAGATAAAGAACCGGTGTGGCAGGTGGTACTCATGATGTCAAACCGCTGCACTATACTCGAGCCAAGCATGTTGTTTCCAATGTGAAGGTTGTTTTTTACAGTTGCACAACACAGCTGCAATTTAAAATGCATGTTCCGCAAGGGTTCAGAGGACAAAGTCTTATTACACAACAAATCTTATCAGAGCTATGAAATATTAAATCATCCATCTCTGCTCACTACATCTTAACCTGTCTCACCCTCATGTATGCATAAACTACAGGTTATCCTTTTTATTATCCCCAAACAGAAAAATCACTGAGGGATATAGTCTTCAGTATGTTCATTCCTCCTTTCATAATAATGTTTTAGTCCGGAGCATGTCTTGCAAACTATACATCCTAGCTTCACCAAACTTTGCACATGCAGCATAGTAACCATGATAAATAGTTTTGCCTGTTGCTATTTTGAATTGTCTTCAATTTTTTTTTATTGTTGCTTACATACAAACATGATTTTTAAGGTGAGTCTGAAGAGCGGTCAACTATACATTCTGTCTTCAACAAACCATACACTCATACCAACCATATTATGACGTGGTGCCTTTTGTTTTGTTTGTTTTATACTAATTTCATTTTGTGCGGTTTTCATGTAACTATGTTGTTTTAGGTGACTCTGCATGGCCGTCATTTTGTCCAGAGCATATCTTGCAAACTACTGTTTGTTGCTTCACTAACCTAACACACATAAATTAACCATGAAAAGTAGTTGTGTGTTTTAATATTTTGAGTTTTCTACAAATCTCATTTTGAAGACTAATGGTAACATGTTCTGTAGTTGCTGGATGTGTATGAGCAACCAATAGCTGCCCAAAACAAAGGTGACAATATGTCAGTGATCACAACTTATTTCCAAAAAAACCCATTATTGCTCGTTTAACGATGATCTTATACCAGGAGTGATGAGCGCTTAAAACTAACCATAAAAAGGTACTACATGCAAATATTGTTGGGTTACCTACAATATCTACATTTTGAAAACATGGAGTTCATTACATTGATTTCCTTTTTATCATTATAAAAAACTTGTTTTGGGCAGCAGTACCTTCCTATCAAAACGTTGTTGTTGCACAGAAACAGTTACCATTAAAATATCATGGTTTATATTTTGTGTGTTATTTGCACCCGTCATTGATTCATATGTTGTATCAGCTGTGTAGTTTTCCATTTGTAGCCATTCAGCTTTTACCTGTCCGTCATTGATGGAAGCCAGGGTTGACTGTCACCGCTGGTGAGCGTGCTGTTAGCATTAGCTAGTTGTAACAAATAGTCATGTGATTTGTCAAGTGCAAAGATCAGAATACGAGAAATAGTTATGAGAGCAGATGAGGCTGTCATGAACACAGTTTAAAATCCAATAAATACAATGAGGCCTATAACACACAGCTGATATGAAATGTAAATGTGTGTTGAGCACCTGATTTTGTGAACAGAGTTGTGTGTCTTCCCAGATAAAAATTGTAGTTTGCCTTTGCAGGAGAGGCTGATCCAAAATCAGTGCAATTTATCTCAAGCATTAAAAAAAAACTACAAATATGGCCACAGTAAACGGGAGATGTGGGGAACAGTTCTGAGTGAAACATTCTTTAAAGCTTATGTTGATAGAGATGGATGGAGTAATGACTGCATGGATGTTTAGGGAGGGAGGGGAGGTTACACTGAGGCTTTAGAATACTCTGGAACATAGAAATGATCGATTGCCTCTTTCAGCAGAGAATAAAAAAATGTTTTGGCTGTCCAAAGCTGCAGTCAAGCAACAGAGAAAACAGAGGGAGGAGAGGATGGATGAAAGGAGGGCTTTCATACACTGGCTCCATTCTATTTATTTACCCTCATTTAATCATTTGGTGTCATGCTCTTACATCTATCTAACATCTCTCATCTCTCCTCTTCCCTCCTCTCTCTGCAGCGTCCCAAACATGGTCGGTTGTCCTCTTCTTTCTTTTTCATCTTATTCACATCATTTTCTCTTTCCCATGCTGTTCTTCTTGCTCCATCTGCCTTTTCATCATCACCATCATCATCATTCTTTCCGTCCTCTACCAGCTCCCCCTCTTTCGTTTCCACCCCCCCCAGCTCCTCCTCCTCCGCCTCTTCTCCTACATAGGGAACACCAGGAAGCCGGAGAAGGTGGAGTATTTCCATCCTCCCATTAGGTTTCCTCTCTCCAGTTTGAGGTAGGCCCGGTCACCCTTCTCCATCTGGATCAAAACACCATTACTGGCCGCCTCACGCGTCACGTCCTGGTCGCCGGCAAAGGCCGAAATCACCGGCCAGCCGTTGTGCATCAGGCTCACCTGGATAAGACAGAAGAGGACAGATAGTTGACAGAATGAAACAGACAAAACAAACACAGACACTCTCACAAACTAGCAGGGAAATGAAGGGGATCTTATACCAGGAGCAAAGAGGAGCAATGCACAGTGCAAGTATTTTATAGTATAGTATAGTATAGTATTATAGTATAGTAGTATTGCTAGTTTACAAAACGTACTAAGTGCTGAAGTCAATGGCACTGTCCTACTATTAGAAGGGCACATCTGATAGTTGGATGCACCATCTAGGCTGGTTCACAACACGTGTATCCTGTTGTTACATCCATGAGCATCAAGTCAAGACAATTTTATTTGTATAGCACTAAATCACAACAAAAGTTATCTCAAGGCACTTTCCAAAAAGACCATGTCTTGACTGTACTCTTTATTCTACAGAGACCCAAAACTCCACCATGAGCAATCACTGAGGTGGTGAGAAAGAAAAGCCTTTTAACAAGCAGAAACCTCAACAGATCCCAACTCAGGGTGGAGAGACCTCTGCTTTGACCAGTTGGGTTGAGAGAGAGAGAGAGGCAGGTAGAGATATAGGGGAATTGAGGAACAGAGTAACATGCATATAAATGCTAAATGGACTGTACTTATAGCACCTTTCTAGTCTGACAGACCATCCGCAAAGTGGAATGAATGCCGTCTCTCCTAATCAGACTCGGTCTTTCCCAGAAAATCTGCCAATTATCTACAAAACCCACATGGTTCACTGGTTCACTTTTACACACACAGGGATGTGCAGCAGCCCTCCTTCTCCTCCTCAGTTAAATATCTGTGCATTGATATGGTAAAGGTGCATCAGGGTTTTAAGGTGAATGGGAAATGACACGTTGCGCCTTATGGCCCTTGTCCACTGCGTAGGACCACCATTTTCTGCCGGTCGTTTTTCCAAGGCCGATGGTACCTTCTCAGGGTAGATCGGGGCTGTGCAAAACTGCCGTGGTGTAGTCTTTAACGCAACACACCTCTTGTGATCCTATCATCAGCTGTTTAAGACAGGAACGTCTGCACCTCCTCAAATATAGCGGCTGCTATAAATTACGGCCGTTAAAGTAGCTTCGCTGTTTGAGGGTGGCGGCCATTGATTTTTGCTATGCATGTACTCCGTGTGTGCCGGGCATCGACCAATCAGTGGTCTGTAACGTTTCACCTGACCTTTTAGTACCTGCTCGGCTCACTTGGAACCGCAGCAGAGCAGGTACTAAAAAAGTAGTACCAGGTACCCGGTACTTTTTACCTAGTGGAAATGCAAAAAAAAGCTTGTACTATTCAGTGGAAAAGGGGGTTTTACTTTGCACAATGATTGTGCACAATTTAGCAAACAAAAGGGAGTTGGCCACACCCAAAATGAAGTCGTGCCATGGATTTTAAACAATGCTCTTTAAATCCTTTGGATAGGGCCTTCATATCAAGGTGATGCTTTCATGTGGATTCAGTCAGATGTTATAAGTCATAAAAAAATCTGTGTGACTAATTAGGTAAAACATTTTTTACCAAAAAGCATGTAATTCAGTGTCTCCAGCCTCTAGAACAACATAACAGGATTTTCTGATCCGAGGTCTGGACATCATTGTATTTTCTCTCACTAAACAGTTACAGATCCCTAAATGCAAGACTTATCTCTGGAGTGTTTGAGTATGGAGTGTTTTGTTTCCTCAGGTTAGGCGTGTTGTCCTGGCCAGCTTTGCATTCATTACAGAGGCTGTCTTTGTTTTGAAAAGACTCCTACAGGAGTGACCTAATCTCACTCTCTGTCTCTATTGTGTTCTCACTCAGTTGTGTTCTCAGCTACAGGAATTTGGCACTGACTGATTTAACATTTAGTCGGTCCCCTGAAGAAAACCAAGTACGGTACCAATCTCTACAGAGCACAGCCGGTGTGTGTTAGCATTGTTTCTTTATACATTATTTACACAACATGGAGGGTTTTCAAGGTTCATCATCTGACAGACATCTGAGCTCTAAATACGTCAAACATGTTTCTGAACAACCTGGAAAGAAGTCATCGTAAAACTGTTACTAAGTGATGGAACACAGTCATACACATAACATAATTATACACTTACCCACCTCATCCTACCTGAGGGTCAGGACAGAGGTGTGTGTGTGTGTGTGTGTGTGTGTGTGTGTGTGTGTGCGCTGCAGATGGAGAGCCTGTCAGAGTCAAGAGCACTCTTGGCCAGGCACTCCTCTTAATAGCAAAATGAATGTAGCGACTCAGACTGTGTGTGTGTGTGTGTGTGTGTGTGTCTGTGTGTGTGTGTGTGTGTGTGTGTGTCTGTGTGTGTGTGTGTGTGTGTGTGTGTGTGTGTGTGTGTGTGTTTGTCTGTGTGTGTGTGTGTGTGTTTCTGTGTGTGTCTGTGTGTGTGTGTGTGTGTGTGGCTCTGAGCAGCAAGCCCGTGAATTTGATGGGAACACTCAGACTATACTTAAACTAATCTGTTTTAATAATCAGGATTGAAACACGGCACAGGTCGTAGTAAAAATGTTCATGTCTCAATGTGGAAATTTTATTTGATGCTGCAACGTTTTTGTAAAACACTTAATACTGTGGGGCTGGGAGATACATTCAAAATCATGACAACACATATCCAAAATCCTAGGAGATATCGAGACTCATACCACAATATAATATCAATATATTGGCCTGTCCTATTGTGCTGTATTTAAATCTTATGCAGACCACATCCAGCCTTCTGACTATTAATGAATTACCAGCAGAGCTACATAGTCTGATTCTTGTCCTACTAGATCGTCTCTACTCCACCGACCCACCATAAACCACCCAGCCCATGTTTCTCCTACCATTCATTTGAGGGGGTGCACGTATGTAGTTACGTTTTATATGTGTACTCGTTTCATTTCATGAGTGGCTTTTATGTGCTGTCCTGACCAATGATTCAAGTCTCCTCTGCTCTGGTCTGGTGTTCGACACAGACACAGACATAGAGGAGACAGGCTGAGTGACAGTAATCCGAGTTCAGGACAAAGTCCGTTCGTTACATGCAATAAAAATTCCCTGAAAACCAAAGATGGACAAACATCGACCCAAAAGTGCAAACCAGGCCAAAATATCTGCGTTTTTCAAACGTGCCGTTGCGCCACCAGTCGCCACCCAACCAAACCAAACCCAACCAAACCAAACCAAAACATGTTAAATCATGCTCAACCATCAACTAGTAAAGCATTTTTATTAACAGTCATCGGTGCATTTCAGAGTAAACAATGATGTTGATGAGATTTTTTTGTGCATGGTTGAAAACACCTGGCCAAGGCAATAAAATCCTGGGTCTAATTAATGTCCTACTGGAACAACTGATGATGTTATGACTTCCGCAAAGCTTACATGACCAGGCAGTTGGGATGTTGATGATGCTGATGGTCTGAACTCTGCAGACACGTGTAGCACAGATGTTACAGATTACAGTTATGGCTCATTGCACAGTGGAGGCAGATCACATTTAGTGACCAGTCCAGATTTAACTTGACTGATGGTCCTAGGCGTTTGTATCGTTGCCGTGGGGAACACTATCCTGCAGCATACATCCAGGAAGTGGACCATTTTGATGGTGGTGTCATGATGTGGGGAGCCATTGCTAATGGATGGCAGTCAGACCTTATCCACATCCACGGTACACTGACAGCTACCTGTTACCAAGACACAGTCCTAGGTCCACATGTCATTCCCAGGATACAGCAATCAGGCATCACCTTCATGCATGACAATGCCAGACCACATGTGGTTCATGTCTGTCAGGAGTAGCCTACCTGGACCAGAACAATGTTGCTGTCCTTCCTTGGCCAGCATATTCACCAGATCTCAACCCAATAGAGCATCAGTGGGATGTTCTGGATGACCAGGTGAGACAGAGAGATCCTGATCCAGCAACACATGAACAACTTGTCACAGTACTGCAGGAAGAATGGCATGTCATCCTACAAGTACAGACTAACCATCTTATCCATTCAGGAGATGTGAAGCAGCGATAAATGCTAGAGGTGGTCACACGCGGTACTGACTGTTGTTGTTCTCTGTATCCCCATCCACACTTTTGGACCTGTAAACACTAAGGCAACAACCACTAATTTGTACAAAAATGATTTTTCTGTACCACTAAAGGGTGAATAACATTGTATAATTTGCCTTTGATATTTAATATGAAAAGGATTGCATGAAATACTGAAAGATAACCTGTAATAATTAGTGAATGCAGTAAAAACACCACATTAGGACACTATGATCTATTTTACTTTACTGCAAATAAAACACTGTTCCATTATTCAATCAGTGATAGATGAGCATAAATGATTTTTACTTTTGGGAAAAAATACTTTTCAACAAGTGTAAGTGCAAATATTATGAAAGTATGATTATAACAGTTACAGTAACATAAAAAACAGATTAAAACATAACACATAATACATAATACAGCACATTCAACTCTCTCTTGAGGTGCAGAAGATAATTCTAAAAAGATAAAATACTTCCTCTCTTTGCCTAAAATGTGAGCCCAAGCTGAGCCCAATATTCTTCAATGACATATTATGGACATTTAGCCTAACAAGAACATTGTATGTGGAGAGGTGCAACCAAAGGTTTCAGGTTAGCCTCATTAACCTACAGACCGTAATATGAAAAAGGAAGGAAGAAGAACAGCAGCACAGATACATAACAATGTCAAATAAATGGGAGAGTCAATGAAAGGGGGGGTTTAGCAAGAGTGGCAGAAAGGGAGACAGAAAAGGGAGATGGGAAGGGGCAGGTATGGTTCCTGTCCAGTGTGCATGTAATGCTTCCAAAGAGAGACAGAGGCAGCAGACAAAGGAGACCTGCATCACTCACACAAGCACAAAATCCAGCCTCTCACCAGCCCAAGCTTTCAACCAAGTCACCATGTGGAACTCAGAAGTCCCCCCAATACATATGTTTTCATTCTCCACAAATATGCACATAACCTCTATTTGTTGTCATCGATTATTCCAACAGGTTTCCTCGCTGCCTTGCTCATTTAAACATCAGTCATACCTGGAATCTGCTGGGCTCATCTGTCAGTTCAAATGCTTTTTTTGTTGGCTGCAGGTCTCTGTTGCAGAGGAGAGACACTTTGACTCTGTTACAGCATGATGGGGCTGTTAACAGACAGAGCCACAGTGCTTGTGTGATGTTTGGCTTTTGCGGCAGTTTGTTTGTATTATATAAAAGACAATGGATTGTTTACTGCAACATCCCACTGAGCTGCCTTGTTTAGAGGGCTGTTCTACGGAGGGAGTTTAAAATGCTTGCAACTCGCAAGTCATCAAGAAAGCTGACAAACTCTCTCGAACTGAACCAGCCACAGCGTCACAATGACACCTCAGTGTGTGCGTTCGCAGTGTATGCCGGCATTCTGCAACGACGATACAACAGCGAACATAAAACCTGATGTATTTCACGATCTCTCCAGTTTAGCGGTCATTTCCTGTGCTTGTTCTTCAAATAACGGACTTCCTGTTGCTACCGCATCATTAAGTCCGCCAGGATAGGTTCACACCTCAACATATTACTGCAACGTCACACCTGTTCCACAACGCCGTGGCACTTCATTCATACAAATGCCTGTTTCTGCACTGTTACTACCTCCTGAGGCATCACAGAAGTGGAACAAACTGACACCCCATTACGCCTTCATTGCATTCAGACAGACGTCGGGGCGGAATAAAGGCGCAACAGGCCCGGAATGAAAACGCTGTCTGAATGGGGCTATTGTCTAATTCAGTGTCAAACAGTAAAACGATGGCAAAAATGTCATCAAGGGAAGTGAGGCACACTCTCATCATTAAAATCAGTATTAAACGGTACGACGACGGTGAAAAAGACACTGGTTAGTTGATTCTGTGTCGACTTAATTGGAGTCAATGCTCATTCCAATAATAGGAGATTGATCAGCAATGTAGGCAGAGTTTTTCCATTATATCTCATATCTCATATAAGAATATGAGATGATAGGAGATGATGAGTTCAAAGAAACATTACATTACTGGCACAGTGTTCTTTTTATATGTTCTTAACTTCACTTTATAGACTATGTATGGTGCAAAGGTAAACAGGGCATATGTAGGTGATTAAAAAAAATCTAGATATTCCAAGAAAAAAACTCAGAATTTCCAAGATTAAAGCGGAAAATTTACAGGAAAAAAACAACACAAATTTATGAGAGAAAAGAGAATATTTCTGACATTACAGTCACAAATTCATGAGAACAAAACAAGTATTTTTTTCTGAACCACATTGCTTCACTTTGCAAGGTGGGGGCAACCTCACCAAACCACAGACACCACCACCTCCTGTGTATTATGTAAGCAGTGGATTACTGTACATAGAATTTAGAATTTAGAAAATATATATTTATTATTATTATTATCATGTTATTGTTATTATTATTATTATATTTTAGCCCACAATCACCAGATTATAACATATATATATGACTTTACAGTTAAATGGGCCTCTTCAGGAAAAAACAATATACAGATGTAAATTCACTATTATTTAGTTCATTTTTTGTTACCTACAATGTCCCTAAAACACCACTATAATATGAAAAACATATAACTTGTTAAAATACTTGATGATAAAATTAAATGATAAAAAGCAGCTAGTTTTGTAGAGCTACCAGTATGACTGCAGACGTAGATAACATCGAGTTTACCATAATAACCTGCTCAGAGCAGTTTAGAAATGCAGTGTGTACCTTTGGTAAAATGTATCCACCTTTCATAGTATAGTGGGTTAATTCTGAAGTTAGAACTGACAACACCAAATTAGTCTTGAAGGTACCTGAGGCATTTTTTAAGGACCTAATTTAAATTTACTAAAGGCCATAAGATTAATTTGAGATTTTATCTAGAAGCGTCTCGTTGACTTTTTTCTTAAAGGCTTGCAGGTTCTGCAACTCTTTTATTGCTAGAGACAGTTTGTTCCACCAGAAGAGATAAATGTTTTTAAACTTATAAATGTTCACATTTTCTACCCTAGCTCTTGAATTGTGATTGTCAACTTCTTCTAGCCTTTTAAAGGTGATTGCTGAGGTGGGAAGGGGCTCTGCCATTTAAGATCCTATGGACCATACAGAGTTGGTTTTGACCAGCTCTCCTAAACTTGGGGCTAATGTGGCTGCGACAAGTAAAAGGAGCTCTTTAATTTGAACACTGTAACAAAGTCCAGTCATTTTTCCACTAAGGTAGAGTCGTTTACAAGTTACAAGTAAAGAACTAAATTCTTTAGTGTCATCTGCTGCTTTATAATGATCACTGTGATTTGTCCATAATCTTGTATGTGTTTCAGGGCTGCTGGTTTCAGCATTGACTTTGGTCTCAGCATTGACTTTGCTGAAACCAAAGTCAGTGCCAATGCTTTGTGTTCTTGGATACACACAGCGTGCTGCTATTGACTGACATGCAGCAAGTACCTCTCAGAGTGGCCAGTGTTGTATGGTCACGGGTTTAGAGAGGCATACACCAGCTATACTCTGGGCATTAGATATCGCTGTAAAGTCTGTCATTGTAGCCATGTTGTTGTGTCTGTGTCAAAGGGAGGAATAATCAGCACAATATCTGTTCTTGTCCGCTGGAGTTTCTCTAGAGTTGCTACAGTGGAGTCAGTGGTATAACACACACACACACACACACACACAAACACACCACCTATTGGAAACTCAATCAAAATGTGCTTGATTTGTTTTTGCAGTTTGTACATTTGATGTATGTTTTATTGCCACTTGGTATTTTTTGTTTTTTGGTTTGACGAAACTGTTTCATTTTTATTTTAAGTATCATTTGTCAGAGACGACTCTGAGTGGTAGCCGCCCTCATTTAAAAGTGTCAGACCAACTACAATTCTAGAATGATTACAAATAGACCATTTCAAATATTGAGGTGAAATTCCCTGAATTTTTCATATCACAATATATCACTGAAAAGAAAAATGTCATGTCAGCTTTTCCCAATATCTTGCAGCCTTAGTGTGTTACTATTGGCAATGTGACAGCGTCTGTTCATACCTGAGGGATGTAGAAAATTGCCAGACTGACCTTTAAGGAAAAATTATATTATTTTCGAACATGATGTGAAAATGTAAAATTGGTAGTGCACTTACAGAAGTCTGAGCAAATAGGAAACAGATGCAAATCTTTCTCTTTTGCCTTGTTTCTCTCTCAGACAGACACACACAGTCCTACATTGGGTCAGCACGTGGTGTGTCCCAGTGATGTATAGCTCCAATAAAGCTGTGACAGTTGCCTTAGAAGGATGACACTGTAGTCACTACACACACACACACACACACACACACACACACACACACAGACACACAGACACACACCTGTGAGGAATACAGAACATGTATTGGTTTTGCCCAAGACCAATCACACACATCCACCCAAACTGTCAGCTACACCCTTACAATTACTATCCATAAATAAAAAAGCATGATAATGGGGCTGCAGAATGTGTCAGACCACAACCGATCTGCATTCATTAATGCTTAAGCACCAATTAACTGGCTGAGTAACAGAGACAGAATATCTCAAAGAGAGAGACGGATAAGCGGAGGAGACAAAACAACAGAGACAGAATAACAGAGACAGAATAACACAGAGACAGAATAACAGAGAGACAGAATAACAGAGAGACAGAATAACACAGAGAGACAGAATAACACAGAGACAGAATAACACAGAGACAGAATAACACAGAGAGACAGAATAACACAGAGAGACAGAATAACACAGAGAGACGGAATAACACAAAGATAGAATAACAGAGAGACAGAATAACACAGAGAGACAGAATAACAGAGACAGAATAACACAGAGACAGAATAACACAGAGACAGAATAACACAGAGACAGAATAACACAAAGATAGAATAACAGAGAGACAGAATAACACAGAGACAGAATAACAGAGAGACAGAATAACAGAGAGACAGAATAACACAGAGAGACAGAATAACACAGAGACAGAATAACACAGAGACAGAATAACACAGAGACAGAATAACACAGAGAGACAGAATAACACAGAGATAGAATAACACAAAGTTAGAATAACACAGAGAGACAGAATAACACAAAGATAGAATAACACAGAGACAGAATAACAGAGAGACAGAATAACAGAGAGACAGAATAACACAGAGAGACAGAATAACACAGAGACAGAATAACACAGAGACAGAATAACACAGAGAGACAGAATAACACAGAGATAGAATAACACAAAGTTAGAATAACACAGAGAGACAGAATAACACAAAGATAGAATAACACAGAGACAGAATAACAGAGAGACAGAATAACAGAGAGACAGAATAACACAGAGACAGAATAACACAGAGACAGAATAACACAGAGAGACAGAATAACACAGAGAGACGGAATAACACAAAGATAGAATAACAGAGAGACAGAAAAACACAAAGATAGAATAACAGAGAGACAGAATAACACAGAGAGACAGAATAACACAGAGACAGAATAACACAGAGAGACAGAATAACACAGAGAGACAGAATAACACAGAGACAGAATAACACAGAGAGACAGAATAACACAGAGAGACAGAATAACACACAGAGACAGAATAACACAGAGACAGAATAACACAGAGAGACGGAATAACACAAAGATAGAATAACAGAGAGACAGAATAACACAGAGAGACAGAATAACAGAGACAGAATAACACAGAGACAGAATAACACAGAGACAGAATAACACAGAGACAGAATAACACAAAGATAGAATAACAGAGAGACAGAATAACACAGAGACAGAATAACAGAGAGACAGAATAACAGAGAGACAGAATAACACAGAGAGACAGAATAACACAGAGACAGAATAACACAGAGACAGAATAACACAGAGACAGAATAACACAGAGACAGAATAACACAGAGATAGAATAACACAAAGTTAGAATAACACAGAGAGACAGAATAACACAAAGATAGAATAACACAGAGACAGAATAACAGAGAGACAGAATAACAGAGAGACAGAATAACACAGAGAGACAGAATAACACAGAGACAGAATAACACAGAGACAGAATAACACAGAGACAGAATAACACAGAGAGACAGAATAACACAGAGATAGAATAACACAAAGTTAGAATAACACAGAGAGACAGAATAACACAAAGATAGAATAACACAGAGACAGAATAACAGAGAGACAGAATAACAGAGAGACAGAATAACACAGAGACAGAATAACACAGAGACAGAATAACACAGAGAGACAGAATAACACAGAGAGACGGAATAACACAAAGATAGAATAACAGAGAGACAGAAAAACACAAAGATAGAATAACAGAGAGACAGAATAACACAGAGAGACAGAATAACACAGAGACAGAATAACACAGAGAGACAGAATAACACAGAGAGACAAAATAACAGAGGCAGAATAACACAGAGACAGAATAACACAAAGACAGAATAACACAGAGACAGAATAACACAGAGATAGAATAACACAAAGATAGAATAACACAGAGAGACAGAATAACACAAAGATAGAATAACACAGAGACAGAATAACACAGAGAGACAGAATAACACAGAGATAGAATAACACAAAGATAGAATAACACAGAGAGACAGAATAACACAAAGATAGAATAACACAGAGACAGAATAACACAGAGAGACAGAATAACACAGAGATAGAATAACACAAAGATAGAATAACACAGAGAGACAGAATAACACAAAGATAGAATAATACAGAGAGACAGAATAACACAGAGAGACAGAATAACACAGAGAGACAGAATAACACAGAGAGACAGAATAACACAGAGATAGAATAACACAGAGACAGAATAACACAGAGATAGAATAACACAAAGATAGAATAACACAGAGATAGAATAACACAGAGACAGAATAACACAGAGAGACAGAATAACAAAAAGATAGAATAACACAAAGATAAAATAACACAGAGACAGAATAACAGAGACGGAATAACACAAAGATAAAATAAAACAAAGATAGAATAACACAGAGACAGAATAACACAAAGATAGAATAACAGAGAGACAGAATAACACACAGAGACAGAATAACGCAGAGACAGAATAACACAAAGATAGAATAACACAGAGACAGAATAACACAAAGATAGAATAACACAGAGACAGAATAACACAGAGACAGAATAACACAGAGACAGAATAAATCAGAGACAGAATAAGACAAAGATAGAAGATAAGATAAGATAAGATATCCCTTTATTAGTCCCACAGTGAGGAAATTTACATAAGACAAAGATAGAATAACACAGACACAGAATAACACAGAGACAGAATAACACAAACACAGAATAACACAAAGATAAAATAACACAGAGAAAGAATAACACAAAGATAGAATAAGACAAAGGTAGAATAACACAGAGACAGAATAACACAAAGATAGAATAACACAGAGACAGAATAACACAAAGATAGAATAACACAGAGACAGAATAACACAAACACAGAATAACACAAAGATAGAATAACACAGAGACAGAATAACACAAAGATAGAATAACACAGAGATAGAATAACACAAAGATAGAAAAACACAAAGATAGAATAACACAAAGATAGAATAACACAAAGATAGAATAACACAAAGATAGAATAACACAGAGACAGAATAACACAAAGATAGAATAACACAGAGACAGAATAACACAAAGATAGAATAACACAGAGACAGAATAACACAGAGACAGAATAACACAGAGACAGAATAACACAAAGAGAGAATAACACAGAGACAGAATAACACAGAGACAGTATAACACAAAGATAGAATAACACAAAGATAGAATAACACAAAGATAGAATAACACAGAGACAGAATAACACAAAGATAGAATAACACAGAGACAGAATAAATCAGAGACAGAATAACACAGGGAGACAGAATTGAATTGAATTGAATAGAATTGATTTCATTTCATATGTATATAATCTATATGTTCCATACATTGAGGGGCAGAGTCAGGGCTACAAGCAGCGTCATTAGTTTATATAGATCTCTCTGTAGCATGGTGGTAGCCACAGGTGGTCAGTGATTTCTGAATCAAATATGTTTTTCTTAGTTGTTTAATTAATTCTGCTGCTGTCACTAGAACTGCAAAGGATCAGTAAGTGATGCTAACGCCATACACAGACATCAATGTGACGCTGACAGGACCATGGCCATGTAAAGGTGACATCATGTACCAATCCTAGGGCTGAAGTCAGAGACATCTGTCCTGCATGGGGATACAGAGATGCTATGGTGCTATAGGTAAATATCTATCTATCTATCTATCTAACTATATATTTATGTATCTATCTATCTATCTATGTATCTATCTATGTATCTTTCTATCTATCTATCTATGTATCTTTCTATCTATCTATCTATCTATCTATCTATCTATCTATCTATGTATCTATCTATCTATCTATCTATCTATGTATCTATCTATGTATCTTTCTATCTATCTATCTATGTATCTTTCTATCTATCTATCTATCTATCTATCTATCTATCTATCTATCTATCTATCTATCTATCTATCTATGTATCTATCTATGTATCTTTCTATCTATCAATCTTTCTATCTATCTATCTATGTATCTATCTATGTATCTATCTATTTATCTATCTATGTATCTTTCTATGTATCTTTCTATCTATCTATCTTTCTATCTACCTATCTTTCTATCTACCTATCTATGTATCTATGTATCTATCTATCTATCTATCTATCTATCTATGTATCTATGTCTCTATCTATGTATCTTTCTATGTATCGATCTATCTATCTATCTATCTATCTATCTATCTATCTATCTATCTATCTATGTATCTTTCTATCTATCTATCTACAGTATCTATCTATCTATGTATCTATCTATGTATCTATCTATGTATCTTTCTATGTATCTTTCTATCTATCTATCTTTCTATCTACCTATCTTTCTATCTACCTATCTATGTATCTATGTATCTATCTATCTATCTATCTATCTATCTATGTATCTATGTCTCTATCTATGTATCTTTCTATGTATCGATCTATCTATCTATCTATCTATCTATCTATCTATCTATCTATCTATGTATCTTTCTATCTATCTATCTATCTATCTTTCTATCTATCTATGTATCTATCTATGTATCTTTCTATGTATCTATCTATCGAACTTGCAGTTTTTTTAAAGGTACACAACCTATTCTGGCTGGGACCAATCAGAGGCAGACACCCAGATCCTGGTCTACAGCCTTCAGTTCACACAAATGCATCGTCAAGAATGGTAAGAGAATTGCAATGGCCCTACTTGAAACTATTGGGTATTCCCTCTCCACTGATATCCAAAACCCATCGAAAGCCATGTTGAATTTTCTTTTTAATGTGAGACATTCCCTAATGTCTGCCACTTGCTCCAGAGCCAGCAGTGACAAGTCTTTCCCCTGACACTTCATCATCACTTGCACTTGTCGGTTGTGTTGACTTCTCAAGCGAATAAAATACTCCACATCCTTACTGACTATTGACGGACGGTTTGTTGTCAGGTGTCTTTAAAGTTTGCTCTGAACTATTGTTTGTTTTGACAATTTCATAGCACTCACAAGGCACATAGTAAGAGAGGATGATGGATCCCCAGTAAAGATGAGGCCATACGACAAGTAGCTGTCATTGTACTGTCTTTCCTTTATTTTGCTGCTGGCTCCTACTTCCATTGCTGCTAAGATACCCCTGGATGAATCTGAATTTGATGGCTCAGATTCTGAGTTATCTGATTCTGGGGCATTTCTTTAAAAAAAAAACCTGTTGCATGTTAGTCTGTTTGCATATTCTGGTTGACCATACACTGAGTCATACTGTACATTGATGTTATGACAAGAGGAAAGGGGCGTGTAGGACAAGTTTTGATCAGCATTTGCTTACTGCAGCAAATGAAAAGAGCAAAAACGATATGGTTCCTCATGGAGAAATGCTGTTTGAGTGACAGGTCTGCTGGAATATAGTAATCAATAAAGCAATACTGTACACATGGGATTATAGTGGTGTTACTTCTCAATGAATGTCGTGTAAACAACAAGATGGAAATCTTATTTACCAACAACTACTCATCAGGTAGAAACTAGTTTTTAGTAACAGACAGACGAACGGATGGACATACTGACGACTATATCCTATTGGTCCAATATGTCTCGGTGTAGGTTTATTATTCGTATTAGTGGTAGTAGTAGTAGTGGTAGTATTTACAATGACCCCTAAGGGAATGAAAACAGACTTTTTTCTTTGGTTGAACAAATGCTTCAAACTGGAAACTTGAAACTATTTTATTGTGGGCGTATTGTTAAAGAGTCTCGTCTTTTAAAATGAATGAAATTAAAAAGCTGTGCTTCTCCTGTCTGAAAGTAAATTAGGAGGAAAAAAGGAACAGGATCTTTAAAAAATGTCATCTATGTAAAGCAGGATTGAACTCGAGGTGCAGCTCGTTGAACGAACAGTCAATGACGATGTCGCTGCAGAGGATGAAGAAAATGATCTTCATGCACATTTTATGAATGACATTTAGATGGAAACTCAGGGATTTTTTTTTTACCTGAGCCATCAAATGTAATCCTATGGGGAAGTAATGGACATAACAGTATATTATAATAGTATAATAATTTATAGGCTCAGTTAAGTGTTTGACAGCATGGTAAAGGATCCTACAGAGCTACACCTGTCTCTGTGTGTCTCAGTCTGTCTGTCTGTCTGATTTAGATAGAAAATAAACTGATTTTCATCATTTTTGTCCCTCTAGTCGTATGAATGTTCTGGTTGAACATGATACTTTGTTAGGGATTAAAGTCATGAATGGGGACACATACTGTGATCTGACAGACGGACGATGTTCGTGAAGAACAGGTTGGACGTGTCTCCTCCTTTAGCAGCTGCTAACGCTGCTGCTGCACATTTTTCACACACTAGGTATCGAGGACAAATCCTTGTTGGGTTTTTTGGATATCCAAAGTAGTCCCAGGTTACAGATTTTATTTTAGTTTTTTTTGGGGGGGGGGGTTGAGATGTGTGACAGGCAGTCGAGGAGTAATCGAGATTCTCTGTTTGTCTTTTTTCATAAAACCGGTAACAAGCAAATGTTCATGGTATGTTAACCATCAAATCTGATACTGTGACATACCGTGAAACCGGTAACCGCTGCAACCCTACTCTGTGATTGGAGGATGATATGAATAATTTGTCTGAATGTATCCACTAGGTGTCAGTACTTTCCTTTCAGCCAAGTAAAGCCCTTGCACTGTACAAGCAGCTCTGCAGTTATCCATGTTGATACAGCATGAGTCACAGCTTCGATTGACAGAGAGAGAGAGAAGTCATGGCTGGGCCTCAGCATGTGTACTGCTGGTGACAACAGTATTAGGTAGGTGAGCAGGTCTCAAGCACTGAATCGCTGTTTCAGTTTGAAGTAACATTTGTGCATTAAGTATTGTAATAATAAACTTGATATTGGTAAAGTCATAATTTTAGGGTCTGCTCTGTCTCCCAGTCTGTAAGGTGCTGGGGTGCTGACCTGCTTATGTCTCCCTAGACTCTATTAATACTGAACCTATCTATTACACTGTACACTATAGAGGCCTGTAACTGAGCCCCAACCTAAACCCTGTTAAAAACCAGTGGGGTTGGTTGAGTGAGCGACTGCAGCAGCGTGAACAGCCTCCACTTAGCTGTAATCAATGCTGATGGGGGATATAGTAACTACTGTTTGTGTAAAATATTGTATACTTCAGAAGTGTCACTTAAGGAATTAATGGTGCCTAAATTTTAAGTGTTTAGTATATCTTTTAAATATCAAAATTAGTTCATACATAGTTAAGTGATTATAGGTTATTGTAAAGCAAACTCCACTCTAGTGTCCGCTATTTATTTACACTTAACGGAGCATCATTGCTTCCGCAGGCAACATCATACGGTAAGGTGATCATGACCATAAAGTTGTGTTTATGCACTTCTTTTTCCTAGTGAGGGAAACCAGAGCACACTGACATTGAATCAAACCCAGGGCCTTGTAGGAGGCACCAGAGGTGCCACCTCTGAGCCACTGTGCAGCCAAATCTAATGCTCTGGCAAAACTTCCTGTATCCTCTGACTCAGCTGCAGCTGTAAATCAACTGCTGTCTGGCGTCTGCAGCATTAACACAGCCTGCCGAGCAAGATTCACTTTGTAGACAAGCACAGTTCTAATATACACATGCTGCACCTCAGCTCTTCTAGCTGACTGACTGTGGCTGTAAACTGCATTGACAAAACTGTCGTCTTTAAAACATGGCAATAAACTACCAGTTGTAAACAGAATATCCCAAAGCCTGTTGATATTTACAGAAGCACATTGCATTCACCAAATTTAAAACAATATAAAACAATTTAAAGAACTTATCTCGTAATTACAAGAAAATATCTGATAATTACGAGATGTGGATCTCATCATTACGAGGAAATATCTCATAATTACGAGATGAGGATCTGGTAATTATAAGGTTCTCGTAATTATGAGATCCTGAAAAGTCCTTTGTGCTATATTGCTGCTCAGTAGGACAACTGCAGGCCACGGAAAATAAATGCTCATCTTTGTTAGTTTGATATAATGTGGAGGCTAATGGTCTTTTCATTTCTAGTCAGCATAACATTGGTTGCAATTGTGTTCATGACTGTGCTTTTTGTCATAGTGTTCAACGAGGTGTCATTACCATGGTAATGGAGATGCAGGAAAAGAGCGACTTCCAGAGCGTCAGACTGGCCGATTCGCCTGAACAATCCCAGTGATTTGAGACGCCTGCGCAGTGTTGACACACCCATAATAACGCCATTCTCATTTATAAGTAACATTAATTTCCCAGTGTCTCATACTGAGAAGGAAATAAAAGCAGATTACGTTTGATAAGCGCCATCATTGCTGTTTCATCATACGTCCATGTAAGAGATGATTGAGAATTGTGTGATCCTGATCTCGTAATTACGTAATTACGAGATATTTTCTTATAATTACGAGATAAGTTGTCTAATTTTTTTTATTTGGTGAATGCAATATGCTTCCGTAGATTCCCATGTCTTTGGTAATGTTTGAAAGTAGGTGTGTTTCTCATTCTGACCAGAAATGTGGGTGTTTCTTTTCCCATGCATCTCCACCAGAGAGGATCTATGTCTCTACCACAGATGACAGTAAACAATGGGCTGTGTGTAAAAACCCGACATGAAACACATATTCTGAATGTCCAAAGAATTCTCTTAAAACCTGAATTATATTATTGGTATATCTCACATCTCATCTCTTAATAGGAAAATGCTCCATTCAGAAAAAGGTCAAACTCTGAATTTCCAAATGCAATATGCTGTTCACATGACACCAATCCAATTAAGAGTATTGTCATATTTGGAATAATAGTGGAATTTTAGTGTGCATGGTAACACTGAGTTAAAACAATACAGAGGTGTGTGTTTATTTGACAAGGGAAGTCACTTTTTCTATTAATAATGAAAAAAAATTGTTCTTAAGTGTCATACAGTGGGTCAAAAGTTGATAAAAACTTACACGACCAAAATGCAATGATGAGACAACGTCTAGTTTACAATTAAATCAACTTTTACAACTTTAAATTTAGAATGGAAATAAAAGTAGTCATCATTTAACTCATGTTTTTAAGGCAGCTGGGAAATTTAGGTTTTCAATTTAAAGCCTTGAAATGTTTTTATAGGGGGCAGCACAGGTCCTGGGTTCAAATCCACCTGAGGACCTGGGACTTTTCTGTGTGGAGAATGTTCTCCCCGTGTCTGCGTGGGTTCCCTCTGGGTTCTTTGGCTTCCTCCCACCAAAAACATGCAAAACAGGTGAATTGGTGACTCTAAATTGCCCATAGGTGTGAATGTGACTGTGAATGGTTGTTTGTCCTTCTATGTGTTCCTGTGATGAACTGATGACTTGTCCAGGGTGGACTTTTTGATAAATGATAGTCAACCAGAACTGAAGAAACAGTCTGATGAGAATGCTACTAAACATACAGATCAGGGGAAATCTTTTCTCTCCACTGACTGTGTATTTTGTGTACAGTAGGTACCTCCTCATCACTTCTGTCTTCTAGCAAACAACAGAAGAAAGTGTCATGGCTACAGTAACAGATTTAAGTTCTATAAAAGCTGCCAAACTGAAAATGAAAATAAATCTACTGTCAGCTGCTGTAGAGATGGTTTGTTATAGAGTGATTTGTTAAACTCACCACGATGACGGCAGAAAGGCCGTCCACCTTGAGTTGGGAGCTGCTTGAGGTTTCTGCCCATTAAAAGGCTATTTTTTTCTCGCCACTGTTGCCAAGTGCTTGCTCATTTGGGAATTGTTAAGTCTCTGGAGAATAGAGTGCTCCTTTCATTCAACTTCTGTTGTGATTTGGCGGTATGAGAAAATTGACTTCACTTGACTCACTAGCTTATGGGTTCATAAGAAATGTCTGTGGTGGAACTTGTTGGGCTACGGAAAACTCAATAATTTCTCTCTTTAAGTAATGTCTCAATCTTATTGCCACATTGTTGGGTGTGAGAGACTTCATATGAGTCTATTGTTAGAATAAATGGCTCTTTGAAGTCAAAAAGTGATGGTTGTACCTGATTCATCACACGAGGCAAGAGTAGACAGTAGAATTCCTACAATGCCTTTTGTACATCTGAGTGTGATTTGGACAGTGGCCAGATTTCTTTTCTTTTCCTCAGGATACTGCTGGTCAACAAGATCTCTTGAGCAAAAGTGCACTTTCAGCAGATGTTCCAGCTCTGTCTTACCAACTTGGCTACAAACTGGAGGTGATGCAACAGCAAGGCTCATAAACAATGTTTCCACTAAAGTGCTCTTGTTCTAGTACCCTTGGAATCTCTATGTAACCAAAACTAAATGTACCAAAACACTACATGTGTTCAGCATTTCCCCCACAGACAGTGCTCTTAAATATAGACAGGGTTGTTACTGTTTTCACTTCTCCATCACTTGGAAAACATCAGAGGAGATATTTCTTGCCTTTAGAAGCCTTTAGGCCTGTGTTAGGCTTTCTGATAGCCTGATGCCAAATGTCCGTACTTTAATTGCAAAAGCTTCCTCTAACTTTTACCGGCAATAAAATATTAACCTTTTTGAAGGATGCAGAGAAATCTTTAATTGATTTAGTTAAACATTGCTTTAGGCCTGAAGAGCTATAAATGTTAAAAAATTAAATATAAATGCTCTCACTTTTTGGGGGTCTAATGAATATTTAAAAATATTTGCTTTCACATCTCCCCTGTTTTACACATGAACACAAACCAGCACAATTTTCTGTAAACTGCCAAACTAAAGGAGACTGAGCACAGGTTGATTGGACACCATACATCTTGTAGACTGTTGGCTTGTATACGCTATGTGTTATTGTGTGTACACACACCAACACACACACACACACACACACACACACACACACATACACACATATATATATATATATATATATATATATATATATATATATATATATATATATATATATACTGTATATATATACACACACACACACACACACACATAGTATTTATTTATTTATTTACACTCTGACCTAGGAAGGAATGCAATGAGATAATTCAACTTATGAATGGATGGATGATTTTAATGGACACCCCCAGCCCCCCGCCCCCAACATAAAATCCATTAAAATGTCACATTAGACCAAAGATACAATGGTGTAATGTGCGCTGAAATGTGAGTTTTTATGTTTGACATTTGGACGGTTGTTTAATATTATTCATTTCCAGATTTCTAAAGATGTGGGAAGACCATCAATGAATTTCACTCAAATGTAAAAATCATCTGGACCACGACAGGCTTCCATCCAGACTGTAAAGCCTTTGGACATGATGAGATTTGATAGAAGTTATTGGCATGATTGCACTTTACCAGACGCAGAATCAATAGCCATTGAAGGCAGAAAATAAAACATTATTTTCGGCCCGTTTAAATGAAAATGATTTTAATAACAACAGAAGTTTATCCTTTGCATTTAAAAAAAGTTCTGTGTTCATATGATTCATATGTTTGTCCTTGTGCACATGGATCCGCAAAAACGTTGAAAACATTGCATACATGTACACAAGCCAAGCCAGGCCAGTAGTTGGCTGTACAACTTTTCAAAATCAACAACACGTTCTATCCGGCTATAGCTATTACCTTGAAAACATAAGATCCAGGCGCCAAGTGGAGCCGTGTCATCGCAGTTTCCACAAGAACTGCATTCTGCCAGTTTACACAATGACTGTAATGGTAGATTAAACTCTTATCAAAAGTTTTCCTTTTCAGACTCCTAAACAGCTGTTGTCATGTAAAGGAGATGCCAAACCTCAACAAAAGTTATCGTTGTACACAAAAACACATTGTCGTGTACAGCCCCATAAACTGACAGATATTTTGTCACACTGAAATAAAGGAATTTCAAAATAAAGCCAGGCTGAGTGGGAGATGATACACCTGAAGTTATGTCATTTCAAAATGCAAGATCTGATTCATCCAAATTGTGTGTGAAAGAAGGCAGGGGGTTCATCATAATGTCTTAAAAAACAGAATATGAATATGTTGATGCACTGTGGAAATACAGTACAACAAACACACAAATACAGTCAAACCTGGTGGGCCGACCATCTCCGCAAGACGACCCTCATAACGGCCGCTTTTTCACGGTCCTGTTAATATTTCCCATTGACATAAACATTTAGTGTCCTATAAGACACCCGTCTGTCCCATTCACCAATCACTGCCAATAACGACCAGGTGGAAAATACTGTGCAATGTTGTTTTCTACGTTCAGTCATTTTTGATTTCGTAAGGACACAATGGCAGAGAGGTGAAGTGGAGAAGAAGCCGTTGACGCTGGATGAGATCATGTAAACAACAAACATGCTGCACATACTGTGCGTATGATGTACGCTCAAAATGTTAATCTGTGATTGTTGTTTAATTTGTATTTTTGTATAGACTTGAGTGAATGTTTTTTCAAAAGGCATTCTTTAATCCTGATCAGTGTTTCCTGATCACCTACATGTGTAATACACATACTGTCTTTAAGGGAGTATAGATAGATAGACAGACAGACTTATACTGTAAATAAAGTAAATATTAAATAATGCATAAATGTAATACCTGTGATTTAGAAATGGTGACAGAAAAGGCACAAAACCAATACCTACATACTTGACCCACAAAAGTTTAGCCTACCTACTATCTACTAAGATAAGATATTTAAATGTATTATTGTTTTCCTAATATGTAAAACCATTAAAGCACTTTACCTGGGAAACTGTTATGCCGTGAGTCTGTCTGCCCTCTCTGTAAGACGACCACCTGTCAAACATGATCCCTCGATTGGTCGTCTTAGCAGTGTTTGACTGTCTATGATGAATGTATTCAATTACTTTAAAGTGGCTTTGACTGGCATAGTCCAAGAAACACCAAGCAGGGTTTTCTGTAAAGGTAGTACTGTGCTGAATCTACCAATATATGGTATGTAGCTGTAGCAGGTATGGTCAGTGGTCTACATTAAAACATTATCACATGTTCCAAGAGAAAATAAATGGCCATAAACAGCAGGTCTGCTGTTAAAAATGCACTTTTAAGTATGAATCTAACAAAACAAACACAAAACATCCCTTTGTATTGATTTATTTTTCGCTTTCTCCTTATTTTAATTGCAGCATGTCACTCATCCACATTATCCTAACAAAATGTATTGTATTTTATCATTCAGGAAAGTGCATGAGCAAAACACTGCATGTCAATCCAATTGAAAGGCACTGGCATTTTCCGTAGCCAAAGAATGTCCAGCCTTTTCCAATGGGATTCCAGAGAAGTGGCTTTGGAAGATGACTATGCTCTGAAAACATTTCCTTGAAAACATCTTCAGGTGGTGGGAGTTGTTGGGCTGATGCATCGGTTGTAGAAGCTGAAATGTGTCACAGCTCATCAAAGCATCACGGTGCTGGACTTCCGTTGTGTGGAGAACAGGTTTTCTAGCCTCAGACAAAGCTCCTTCCAAGCTGCTAGATAACCCCAAGTTCAACATTCCTTAAAAATGAACAAGGTGAGTCTTCAGCTTTCTAAAAGTAGCTGTCTTTTTAGTCTTTTGTCTTTAGCTTCTCTTTAAAAGCTACCTGTGGTGTCACAGCCTGCAAGGATGTGGCATGCAGGCAGACAATCAGAGAATTAAACTTAGCATTGAAGCTTAAGTGAAAGCACAGTTTTCTACACGTGGCTGACCATCTTCACCTTCTCACTATTTTCAAAGTCTCCTGCCAAAACAAAGGTCTTCCCTAATTAGATTCTCTGTGGCCCTGGATCCACTTGCTGATACAGCTACATGATGCAGTTTTGTTACCACTGCACATCAGATACAGTTAGCCCTTCCTTGAAGAGACACATGTAGGTCTTAGGCCTAGGTCATATAGCAACATAGTAGAAGCCCATCGTTCCTGTTAAGGCTGCAGTCGTCTCCCAGATGCTCTTATGTAAGTCATTGAATGCCTGAAAGTCTGAGTGGTGGAGGCCCTGCAAGAAGAGCCATTCCATTTTTGCTGAATCTCCTCAACTACAGCCTCAATTTTCTTTGCAAAGTCAGCCTTAGTTGCTTTTGTCATGCCTCCATCATGACTAATCAATGATGTGGGAACAGCAGCAAGTTCATGAGACATCACAGTTTCCATCGATACATCCCTCTGCTTGGAAACAGCTGGAGGCTTTCAAAAGAGGACATCTGAATCCATATGACCCTATTTTGTGCTGGCCTAAAATGACTTTTTCCTGTCTATGAAAGTTACACGAAGTTTTCTGTTTTCAGAGTCCCAAAAGTGCTGCGATCCTGTGGACGTTGCTGATCGTTCATCAATAAAAACTATGTTTTGCTTTGCACCATCTTGGAGGAAAACATGCAAGCTCCTTTTTAAGCTTCGCAGAAGCAAGCTGACGTGACTAGGGCTGTGGTGTAATGGAACTTTTTTCATACCACAGTGAAAAAGCAATATATAACCACAGCACTGCAGTTAAGTTTGCACCCTCTCCACATAATAGCAACACAAAATAGTAGCAACACAAGCACATTAGGAGGCTACCCTTGAAATAGGAGAAATAAAACATTACATTTGATATAAAATATGTAAAACCTGCTGTCTGAGTAGGTCTCTTAAGCGCTGGCCGAATATTCCAGTTTGCAATGGGGCTCCTGGCATCTTCTTTATAAGAACCTGACTAGACACAAGCAATGACAAGTCATGCCTATATGAGCTGACCATGAAGGCTAAAATGACACAAAGTGCTGCCACACATATAACATACCATATGCACTCCTGTAGCTTTCACCTGCCAAAAAGAAAGAAATGTGTTCCTCTGTCACTGTTGAAATGATCTTTTGGTATCCTTCCATGTGAAGAGGGTGGTTTGCTCCATAGGATCTGTTGTGCTTTGCTACAGATAGCATGGTCTGCAGTCACAAGCATGTGATTGCTAAAAGCCATATAATTGCTGTATACATTGTGGACAGTTCCGAATTAGATTCCCTTATGAGAGTACTGTAGAGTAGATGGACTGTACTTATATAGCGCCGTTCTAGTCTGACTGACAACTCAAGGCACTTTACAATACAAGCCAGCATTCACATACCATTCAAGGCGCTTGGGATCAAACCACCAACCTTCTGAAAATCTGGACAAGCTTCCATACCAGAACTCTTCTGTCTGCTGCTAGTCCATGCACTGGCCTTGGTGAGCTGAGATGCATTTTGATATCCACAACCGATGCATGAGTGACACAACTTCCCGCAACTGAAGATGATTTCAAGCAACACGTTTTGAGAGCAATGTATCGGACAGTAGTGTGGCATAACTGCCATCTTCCAAAGCTACTTCTCTGGAATCCCTTTGTATAAGGATGGACAGTCAGAGAAGACAGATCCATTGAGGCAACAATGCTTCAGAAACCAGCTGCTGCAGAAGAGCTCAGAAACATCATTCACCTGTACTGCAGTGATGCACTGACTGGCTAAAATGCCAGCGCCTTTCAGTTTGATTGACATGCAGTGTTTTGCTCATGTCGCTTTCCTGAGTGATGAAATATGATACATTTAGTTAGAGAGGATAATGTGGATGAGTGACATGCTGCATATGGAAAACACAAGGAAAAATACAGAGAAAGAATTTCCCCCCTGTGGGATTCATAAAGTCTCTAAAATAAAAAATAAAAACAATAAAAATAAAATCATATGAGTTCAGTTATTTTGCACATCTTTTATTTATGGGGACTGTCTATTTAACCATGTATTTAGTAAATATTTTATCAAACAATAATCCCTTTCATATGTGGGAAACATTGCTGTCTGAAAACAGAAAACTATGAAAATGAGAGTTATCTGTCAGACAGAGGTGTGAGGTTTGGGCAGGAAAGTGTTCCTGTATCGGTCCTTGTGACAGCAGAGCTGGATCAGTCAGTTAGAGAATGAGATCCACTGTCTGTCCAGTGGTCAGGATTATCCAGAATGGATAGCAGTTTGTTCCGTGTCCTCCTCTCCACCACAGCTTCAATAGTTTCCAGTTTGCAACAGAGCCGGCCTTCTTGATCACTTTGTTGAGTCTGTTGGTGTTGTGGGCTTTGTAGCTACTCCCCCAGCAGACCACAGGAAAGTACAGTGAAGCTGGCCTCAGACTGGTAAAATGAGTTCTATTCAGTTCCTGCATCACCAACGTGTTGTTCTGCTTTTTCACTAGCTTGCTGTGCCACTGGACCAGGCTAGTTTCCACACGTCCACCGTGTTCTGATGCATCACGTCCATATTGGCCAGAATGCATCACCTGATGGTCCTTTCATCCTCGAGGATGACATCCCATCTGGATACAACATATTATAGACTATTCAGTGTAGTCCTTCGTCTGATTGATATCATCTGCACCATCATAATGCTTTTTGCATCAAGCAACCTACATGCATACTAATGACTGAATTATGCTACATGTACTAAATTTGCTCTACTTTACCTTCTGATAGAGGTCATGCCATTTGTGCTGCCTTGGAGATGGTCTATTGCCTGCTCCAGAGGGCAAAGCCCCAGAACTTGCACTTAACCTCAGCCTCCTCATACACTCGTCATCTGCCATAGTCTTGAGACTTTTAGGCTCAGTGCTCATCTAAAGATATCATGGAAATAATAAATAATAGTTATCACTGTGTATTACAGCATACTAAACAAGTGTATAGTCATGAGTACAGTACAGCCCTGTCGTAACAACAGATAAAGACTATAGACTGAACTTGTCATATAACCTACATGGCAATTTAACGGAAAAATGAAAACAAATTAATGATTACTTACTTTGACGAGTTTTCTTGCACTGAGAAGTACCTGTGTTACTTGAGTTAGCTTAGCGCTGCCAGTAGCTCATTGAGGAGATGATGTAAACAAGTGCTGTCAATTAGGACATTGATTGGAACATCACACTGGATTCGAAGACAACCTTTGGCCTCCCACACTGAATTCACAGAAACCGACCATCCTGAACCAGGTGGGGCCAGAGCTTAAGTTTCTAAACTGCATAATATCTTTTGAAATCATCAGCATGTCAGGGCCTCTGGAGATGTGGATTCGCCCGTTAGGTTTGCTTTTGGTTGCTTTTTTTAATGTTTAAAAAAAAAGTCACCATCTTCCACAGTTGTTTAAGAGAATGCTGAAACCCAGTTTTGTTGCGAAGATCCATAAATGTTCTGCGGACTTTACATCGGCATGGGGGGGGGGAGATAATGACTAGAGGTGCATGGCTGGATGATTTACTGGTGTGTACTTTGCTGTGATCAGTGATCAGTCTCCGTACGGCCAGCTCCGTGCAAGTTACACACATATGCCGCACGATGGTTTGCGCTGCACAAGTACACACACAACAAGAAGGACCTACAATTGCTACAAACAAGCCATCACCAGTGTGGTATTTTTTATCCGTGAATAAAGAAAGCACAAAACTCCAATTTTGTAATACCTGTAAGGCCAAAATATGCCACGAAGGATCAACCCCAAAAACATTTGGAACAACTAAGTTAATCAGACACTTAAAAAATAACCACCCAGAGGAACATATTCAAGAACCTAACATTAGCAGAGGTATCAAACATTGCAAGCTTTTTGCACCAGTTTTCATTTGAAAAACTAAATACTGCACTTTTAGTTGGAGGTCCTGTGATCTGGTGCATTTGTAAAAGTTTTGTTACATAGATTTGTTGCACCTATTTTCTATTGGGGAAGTACAACATGTTAGATTACGTGGGATATTATATGCTACACAATAATACAATATTTTTAAAGTTTGGTGAAGCTACTATGCATAGTTGGGAAGATATGCTCCAGACAATGACCACCATTAAGGCTCACCTTAAAAATGCTTCAATGGAAAGTTTGTAGAACGGTCACAGGGTCAAAAAGTACACCTACTTACTTACTATACAGTATGTACAGAGTTTGGTGAAGCTAGTATGCAGTTTGCAAGATATGCTCGGGACAAAAAACGATTACAGACGGACAGACAGATGGATGGACGGATGTAATAAACACTATCCCCTTGTAATTTTTTTGTCAGGGTGATAAAAAAAAATTGTACAACAAAGGCATCAGTATATGACATATTGGTGAGCCTAGTGTAGTGAGCATTGTTTTGGATGTATGCTATGGAGGAGATGATCAACCTTCAGAGTCACCTTAAATGCATCTTTTCATGGAAAACTAAAAAATATGATTTATAGAAAAGTCAAATTATTAAAAGGCACAGCTATTTATCATGGCTAATCTATGAGTGAATCCCCTCTGCTGTTGAAACAGATTGGAATGAAGTTGTTGATTGCCATAATTTTTTAACCAATCAGATTGCAAGTCTGCCATGTTGGGTGTATTCTTTGACATGCCGGAGCCTTCTAGCTTTTCTAGCTGCTTCTGTGATAATTTTTCCCAGCATTGGTGGAGTGATCGGATGGTGGACTAACTTAACCAAAACAGGCTAGTCTAGACCTCGATGTAGAGCGTTAGACTTCTTGTTATAATTTTTATGTCACCCTGTAGTTTTTGTAATGCACAGCAGCTGAAAAAGGAAGAGAAATAGACTTGAACTTGAACAAGAAATATGACTGGGCAGGCTTGGATGTCAGCACTCAATAATGAGAGCGGCTAAACAACACATACTCCAGTACTAAACAACCCTAAGGTGAAGGAAATAACTTGGTGCCCAGTCAGTTCCTGGGCCTGTTCAGTGTCTTTCCCTGGAGCTAAAGGTCCAGCAGAGAGCCTGCTCTCCACTGCTGGAGACATCATGTTGATAACATAGCAGAGCACTCCGCCTCACCCTAGTTTCTTATTCTCAAACAGGAAGGAGAATGTTAAATTTATTGACAAAATCATTAATTCAATAACGACTTTTTTGAAAAAAGGCTGTGGACCATTTATTTTGTGTATCAGTTATGTTTCACATTGTATATTGGCAGTATACCGGAGCAAAAGACTGTCAAAAGTAACCCCCTATTTACGTATTCAGTCAAGAATCAATTCTGAATTGAATCATCGTCAACTTATCATGATGTCATCTTATTGGGAGATAAGAATATCGTCCAAAGCCTAATTTTTAAGATATTATGAATTAAACTCACAGTCAAAATGGTTGAAAATGTCACCAGCGACATCTTTTGTTTTAGCCTGCACTGGCTCCCCATCCAAAAAGAAAAATAAGACACCCCCATTGCTGGACCCGGTTAAATGATACTTGCCACCAAACAACATTTCTGGAGGAAACTATGTATAGCTATATAGCTGTATATGTATATGCTGTTAGCATTAAGAGGTACTTTTACGTTTAAGTTTAAGAGGTTTACTGAAGTTTTTCCATTTTTGCTACTTTATACTTTATATCAGTATATTGTACTTTTTACTACATTCAGATTATTAATACAACAGAATCTGATTAAGATGAGATGAGATAAGATGTACCTTTATTGATCCACTGTGGGGAAGATTGGATTTGAGACAGCAGTAAAAGGGAAGAGGTAGAAGCATGAAAAACTAAGAATAAAAGTACAATAAATTTAAAATAAATAAATAAATAAATAAAACTTAATACTAATTAACAACAACAACAATAATAATGATAATAATAATAATAATCTAATTTATTGTTATTGTTATTATCATTAATATATATATATATATATATATATATATATATATATATATATATACACACGTTACTACTATTATAAACAATTACTTTCAAATTAATTAATTTTATCAGCAATGAGACAAAAACACTGATACCAATAACAGTAAAAATGCTGAATATTGGATCTGATAATCATCCAGGCTGTTATTCTGGCTATCCTTGACAATCTTCTTGCACTACAATGAACAGGGATAGCCCAACTCCAGGTGTTTGAAAACAGAGTGTGAACTGTTTATTGTAAATAAGTAAGGCAGTACATTGTTTCATAGGCCTGTGTTCTTTTTTGTTTGCACTACTAATACTTTTTCCTGTCACAGTTGATGGTGTTACATTGGGGTCTAATAACTGAAGATAGATTACAACCCTGCTATCTAGCTGTTGACAGTTTAGATAGAACACAAAACTAGATGGCAATTAGAGAGCGCATAACTCCTCCAACGTAGGTCTGGATTTTAACGATTCTGATCCTGGTTCCGATTCTGCCTTCCAGTTTCGGTTCTAGACGCTTCGCAAATCTGGTTCTGGGGGGGGGGGCACTTATTTCACGGAAGAAAAATGTATTTAAATAAAAACCTCCATACAAGCCATTCTGTGTAATGAATGTATTATTTATTGTAAATGCTTTTCTATAAATGTTCTATGTTTATGACAAATAAATAATAATTACTTTAATAGAGTTCATGATTTCATGTAATAAATAAACTTAAAATCTGATTTGATGTACAGTAATTCATTTGTTCAGGTTAAAAAGCAAGAAGGAACAAATGTATCTCCTACACTACACACACATGTATCTCCCACACTACACACACATGTATCTCCTACACTACACACACATGTATCTCCTACACTACACACACATGTATCTCCTACACTACACACACATGTATCTCCTACACTACACACACATGTATCTCCTACACTACACACACATGTATCTCCTACACTACACACACATGTATCTCCCACACTACACACATGTATCTCCTACACTACACACACATGTATCTCCCACACTACACACAAATGTATCTCCTACACTACACACAAATGTATCTCCTACACTACACACACATGTATCTCCTACACTACACACACATGTATCTCCTACACTACACACACATGTATCTCCTACACTACACACACATGTATCTCCTACACTACACACACATGTATCTCCTACACTACACACATGTATCTCCTACACTACACACAAATGTATCTCCTACACTACACACACATGTATCTCCTACACTACACACACATGTATCTCCTACACTACACACACATGTATCTCCTACACTACACACACATGTATCTCCTACACTACACACACATGTATCTCCTACACTACACACACATGTATCTCCTACACTACGCACACATGTATCTCCTACACTACGCACACATGTATCTCCTACACTACACACATATGTATCTCCTACACTACGCACACATGTATCTCCTACACTACACACACATGTATCTCCTACACTACACACACATGTATCTCCTACACTACACACACATGTATCTCCTACACTACACACACATGTATCTCCTACACTACACACATGTATCTCCTACACTACGCACATATGTATCTCCTACACTACACACACATGTATCTCCTACACTACACACACATGTATCTCCTACACTACACACACATGTATCTCCTACACTACACACATATGTATCTCCTACACTACACACACATGTATCTCCTACACTACACACAAATGTATCTCCTACACTACGCACACATGTATCTCCTACACTACACACACATGTATCTCCTACACTACACACAAATGTATCTCCTACACTACACACATATGTATCTCCTACACTACACACAAATGTATCTCCTACACTACGCACACATGTATCTCCTACACTACGCACACATGTATCTCCTACACTACACACACATGTATCTCCTACACTACGCACACATGTATCTCCTACACTACGCACACATGTATCTCCTACACTACGCACACATGTATCTCCTACACTACACACACATGTATCTCCTACACTACGCACACATGTATCTCCTACACTACACACACATGTATCTCCTACACTACGCACACATGTATCTCCTACACTACGCACACATGTATCTCCTACACTACACACAAATGTATCTCCTACACTACACACACATGTATCTCCTACACTACACACAAATGTATCTCCTACACTACACACAAATGTATCTCCTACACTACACACACATGTATCTCCTACACTACGCACACATGTATCTCCTACACTACACACAAATGTATCTCCTACACTACGCACACATGTATCTCCTACACTACACACAAATGTATCTCCTACACTACGCACACATGTATCTCCTACACTACACACACATGTATCTCCTACACTACGCACACATGTATCTCCTACACTACACACACATGTATCTCCTACACTACGCACACATGTATCTCCTACACTACACACACATGTATCTCCTACACTACGCACACATGTATCTCCTACACTACGCACACATGTATCTCCTACACACTCCTACACTATTGTTTTGGTCATGTCTCTATTATAAAGCTCTGCTATTAGATATTCATCTTATAACTGTCAATCTCTGAAGCAGACAAAGAAAGAAACTCAGAAAACTTTCTAAGTACTTTTCAAGGACTTTCAAACCTCTTTTCATGACAAGCAGACACCGAGGTAATTAACCTGTACGCCTTTTCTTCTATGTTAGTGCTGTTTAGTGTTCCTATTTGTTTTCATCTCATGCATTGATTTAGAGGCACTACGTTAGTTCACAGCTATAGTTCTCACTGCGTTACTGAGGTGTGGATGCAGACAGGATGAGCCCGTTTGTGCAGTAAACACTCGTTGTGTTTGTGTTGTTGTGAAGAGAGATATATTGACTCATTCATATGTTCGTGTCACGTTGTGGGATCACTGCCACTAACTTTGACAAGTATAAGTACAAGTATAATATAACAGGCGCAGCACGTTGGACCACGGTACAATCGCTGATTTGTACACCGTGTAAGACGAAGGTGTTTAGTCGTGTTCGCTGTGCAATCCTTCCTTGCATGAAATAAGTTAGGTGTACAAATAAGGTGTAGCACTGTGCCGACTCTGCATTATTCAGGGAAAAATGAAGCCACACTTTTGAATGCTGTTTGCTGTGGTCCATGACGGACCCCGGCTCAAAGTACACATCCAACCTGTGAGGAGGAAACTAGGGACGCTGCATGTCACCAGCACGGAAACAGAAACTTAACGTGAGCACAGGTGAGATGGATCTCAAGACCTCTCAACGATTCCAATGGAATTGAAGCTTTAGAACTGGTTCCAAATTGGTTCTCGACGCACAACCCTACTCCAACGCCATTGTCATTAAAACTGGAGGAATCAAGAAATAGTTTATAGTCAATAGGTGATAGATTTAATCACTATTTTCCATCAGTCTTTTGCACAGTTTGGGTTTATTTGTGCTGGAAAGCACAAAAGACTTGCCACTGTGGCCACAGGAGCAAATGGCAGAGATCAGTTAAAATCGTACATTAAAAATAAAATTTGAAGACATGGCTTTGGATATGTTTTGGATGTTACTGGAGAAGCAGTACCCAATACTTTGAAGTAGCACCATTGCAATTATGCTACCGTTCTCAATGTCATGCAAACTGAGGTTTTTGATTCTAACTTACATCAAGAAGAAGCACTGGGAGGGACAGAATGCCTGCCTGAATGTGGTGTTTGTGTGCATCGGCCCAGGCTCAGGTTTCCATCTTAAACTAAGACACATTTAAGCCCCCTCTCTCAATAACTACTTGTGTGTGTGCATGTTTGTCTGTGCATGCGTTGGCCATCAGAGGGATGCAGAGTGTACAATTTTAAATACATTTAAGACTGGGGTGACGTGAGATTTTGCATACTTTTAAAGGGTGCCGTCGCTGAAACAAAGGTTGAGAAATGCTAGTGTAGCCCATGCATCCATCCATTTTATAATACAATAATATTTTAATTCTATTAAAGGAAATACCATCTTGTTTGGACTAGTTGGATTATTATATCCTCAATTTTATTATTATATCTTCAATTTGGTTTCAGGGAGAGAGAGAGAGAGAGAGAGAGAGAGAACTTGACTGCTGGGTGAGCTACAATGACTTCTAACAAGAGAGAGAGTGGTGCACTGCACTGTCAAGGCGATTTGAAGGTTTCCAGCTCTACCTGCCATCTTGCCTATGTTGTTTTCTAGGTTCTTCTAGTCTCAATGGGAAAAGGATCAGCAGGGATGAAATTAAGTGACTATTTTTTTATTCTAGCAACACATTAAAAACAGCTGGAAACCGACATCATTCTGGGTCTTTATAAATGTTGACTCATAACAATGGATTCAATTAGATGTAGACTTCAATATCGGATTTTTTTTTTTTTCATCATCTCCAGTAGAGCTACCTGTAGAGTCACAGTAGCCACAAGACATGTTTGATCCACGCTGGAACTGGTGAGACACCAGTGCTACTGGTTTAGGGTTAGTGAAGAGGGAGTGTCATTTAGTACAGCTGGACCTTTCTCCCGATCATGATCTCCGTATGGTGATGTGCCTGGGCCGATGTTAAAAGGACTGTTTAACAGGTGAGAGACAGGATTATAGGGATGAAGCCCGAATGATCACAGTTTTCCCCTTTAGAAACACGGCCAAAAAACTGCAACCCTCGATTAACAATCATTTTTACCATGTTTTTTTTTTTGTATCAGATTATCTCCCACCAGTTTGCTTCTCAACCAGGTGTGCAGATTGAGCCAGGAGGGACAGCTTGACTTGACAGTGTCAGGACTGTATGATGCTTCTTTCATTGTTTGATGATATGGTGGACTGTGTTCAGAGACTGACACCATGTTTTGTACATTTGTCACATCGTCATTAGGGTTTGAGCCCCCCCTAAAGGTCTAATCCTAGAACTGAACCTGATGTACAGTACCTGGAATTCAATAATGGTACTTTTCTACTGTAACAAAAATGTAAGTACAGAAACGAGAAAAATAAATGATAAAAAATAAGTCACCAAATATGTTGTAATAGCAGCATTGCTTCAAAAGAGGAAGCTGTTCAAAGACCTGGCAGCAACTGGAGAAAATAATTTCACTCTGCACATTTTACTCATCATGAATAATTAGATTAAAATAACGAAACAGATGGAATATCAGCACAAAATTAAAAAAATATTTTTAAAAAACTGTCTAAAAGGATCATTATTAACAAACCGGCAGCAATGCATTATTTTAACATCTAGTCTGCTTTGTACTGATGAAGTGGAAGAAACGCCAGCATCACCTGTCTGTGATGTGGTTCACAACCACAGTGATCACTGCAATATTTACCCATAGATAGCGTGCACTTCACATTACTACTGGTCTGACAACTGGGAACAAGTGCAGCACCGGCTGCAGACGTGCAGCTGCTGCAGTGGACTCGGCTGTCAGGCCATCGCACTCTTCAGCTTTTAAATATATTTAGTGTTTGACCAGGTGTTTCCTTCCTTGGCCAGGAACATCACAGATATTACGTGTGTCGAGTTGTGAAAAGTGTCGCACACACTTAGAGGGGTGACAGAGTCTCCCGTTTCCCTCCCTCTCTCTATCTATCTCAGGTACTGAAATTTGACACCAATTAATTTAATGTGAATAAATAATTAATTCAGTCTGTACACTACAAAGCTCCAAATTTGCGACCCTGCTGCCCACATATTTATGGAGCCCCTCACACTGTGGAGAACTGATATCCTATCAGCACCTCATCTGTTTGTCTTCCTAATCTCTGAACTCTTTGTTCCAAGCTGCAGGTACAAGATGTTCACTGATGGAGTCAGAATTCATTTGTTCCAGTTTCATTCCAAATAGAGCACAGAGGTATGTGTAGGTACATTCAATAAAGTCCTGTAACTACAGACAGTAAGGTATTTCGGGTAGTGAAGTGGAGTCAAAGTCAAAGGATATGTATTTAATTTGCAATACTTGTATTTAATTGCTGTGCAATCACACACACACACACACACACACACACACACACACCCCTTACAGATACACAGATCCTTTAACTAGGAAAGGACTGATGAGAGGAGGAACAAACTGTTTTTCATTTCCTTTGTCATCTACATCTACTCAGCATCCACTGATCAATAGTTCCATATGATGTCTGGATTTCTTCCTTTCTCTCTCCTCACCTGCGTCGCCGCTCTTTTTTTCTTTTTTTTCTCCCACCTGTCCATCCTTTGTTCTTCACACTGTACTCCTCCCTTAGTTCTCCCACCTTTTCACTTCACCGTTTGTGAAAGTCTTTTCCCTCTTTCCTTTTGTTTTACATCCCCTCTCATCCTTTCTTTTTTTTTTTCCTCTTCCAACTCCATCCCCACTGCTGTCCTTTCCCTGCTGTCTCTCATCTCTCGCATGCGCCACAGCAGCAGCCTCTAAGGCAATCAAACAGTGGGAGTTTTCAACACAGCAGATGTGCTGGATGGATGGCATGATGAGTGGGAGAGGTTGAAGGTCAACAGCGGGGAGAGGACAACCTAAACCTGTCTGTTTCCTATCGGAAATGAGACATTTTTTTTTAACTGTCTCAAGTTTCAAATCCAGCTCTTTAAAAATGTTTATCTGACCTGTAAGTGTTGTACACTTGCTTAAAAATTCTGGTTGTAAATGTAGCCGCTTGTGTTTGAGTCCGTCGTTCACTGTTTCACTGTTAACGACTCTCAAAGCAATACTGCAATTTGATATGAAGGAACCCTGAAAGCACACAGCACACACACATTATAGTGCTTACATTAATAAGTACATAAATTAAGTTATTATCTCTATCTCCAATGTGATCTGCATGTGATGACAGCCTGAATTAACTATACCTCCAGTCAAGTGTTTGCCATCCATTGCCTACTTGTGTTTAGTCACACCAAGATGAAGGGGGGGGGTGCACCGGGCCTGTCGTAGCCGTTCCCTCTCCTTGTCGTTGTTGTTATTGTTACTGCTGCCACGCTAATTCATTCAAGACTCTGATAATAAAGTGTAAGTAGCAAAACATAATGCCAAAGCCCCAGGCAGCCAGCAGCATAATTACACAACTGTTTCATTTGCGAGAAATACATTGTAAATTAATGCTGTGTGGCTTATAAAGCGCCGTCACGTGCATGTTAAATTCTGGAAAACTGGCTTAAGACTGCTCAAGTGCTTCCTATCGCTTGACACATCAAAAGAATATGGAGACCGCATTAGTGCGCAGTGAACGTGGTTCGTTAGTAGGATGAAAGGAGCTTTCTTCAGGCAGTGTGTGTGTGTGTGTGTGTGTGTGTGTGTGTGTGTGTGTGTGTGTGTGTGTGTGTGTGTGTGTGTGTGTGTGTGTGTGTGTGTGTGTGTGTGCGAGAAACAAATAAGTGTTGTTTCTATTAAGCCCATGTGATTGTGTGGAAAATTAAAATCTCTGTTTGTGCTGTTCTAATTGTACTTGTTTTAATATTCTAAATAATTGTACAATTTAAAAAAAAATGTAAAAACTTTTGTCAGTCTGCTGCCTCTTTTCATGATGGTGAAAGTAAAGCTGCTGGAGCTTTGGGCTCACCGCAGGACCCCATCCTCCTGCCGGCTACACACACTTAATTTGGCCGTGTCCTCTGTGCATGTATTGATTAATTATAATTGGGTGGGTGGCAGGCAACTAGCTTTAATATGCTGAAGCCCACCTCCGTGGTTGTCTCCTGAGAATGACATCTCAAACATCTACAAAATGACTACCGCTGCAGGTGAGATTACGAGGGGGAAACAGCATGGAGGCGCCTGGTATGGTCCACACATAAAGCACACACAAATACCTGTATAGTCTGGCGGTTGTAGACCTTGACTACATGGAAGTTAAAACTGTAAATCCCTTTGCGTGGTGCGATGAAATTACTTCTCTCCTCGTCAAAATTCTTTCCAATGTTTACAAGAACCTGAAAGAACAAAAGAAAGAGAGAAAGAAAGACTTTCACTGATAAAACTGCTTTATGTTTTTCACAACACCCAGTCACTCCCAGATTACATAAAACATTTATCATAAGGCAAACAAACAACATTAACAATCCAAACCATAATCTCAAATGTTTTCGTGGAAAACCAAATAACTTTATCATTTTGTATTGAATTGTCAACTTTTCTAGGAGCGACTGAAACACATAGCCTACATGTTCTTATTCTACATTTCTGTTCAGAAGCATCTCCAGGACAGGCGGATGGGATGGACTTCCTTTTTTTGATAGAGGACTCTAAAGGGCCCCTCTGATCCTGGACCATACATCCACATTCATGGACACAGAGGAATAACTGCTTTCTTCTTAGTTTTTTCCCCTTTCAGTAATTCCAAACTTTATATGCAATGAACTTAATCAATATTTCAAATGAAATTTTCAATCATGCATTTCTGCAGCCAAATGTCTGTTTTTATGGACGGTGGTGAACTACGCGTGAAATTGAGCGGCAGTTTGAGGGAGAATTAACCTTTAAGGCAGGCGGCTGGGACCTCGCCCTCTCGACCCGCCGTTACTAAATGATTTGCCGAGATGTCAGCTCCGATATTCCATATAGTCAGCTCAGAAAAAGTTGAAATATTCAAATGTCTTGCCTGCCAGGTTATACTTGCGCCGCTACTTTGGAAACGCATTATCAAGACTGATATCACTCGTCTCTGCTGCCCACAGACCAGTGGCCGTATGTCTATAGCCAATGTAACCTTTGTAAATAAATCCATCCTGGTTTTATCCAGCTTTTACAAACATGCTCATATAATAGATTCATTACTATTATTATTGCATTACGAGTTTTTGTCACGAGGATGGAATAAAAAGACCAACGACCCAGCCCTCGGATCTTTATTTAATGAGCTACTGCGCAGAAAAAAACACCTCTTTTATTCTATTTTCCCTTGAAATATGTGAGTTTACTTTTTCACCCATTGACAACTCGAATTGTCTGTAACCTGTCGGCTATTACAGCTGCGGGAAAATGAAATAAATAAACAGCATTTGAAACTTCACACGTGCGCTGATCTACATCGTTCTCCCTTCATGTGGCATTCCGTTAAAATAAAACAAACGTAAAGACCTACTAAAACAGTTTTCCTCCTACCCGGTCGAAGTAGATGACCATGGTCCGGTTGCTCATCTCGGAGGGCTCATGGTTCGTGTTCCGTACTGCGGAGAACGCCACCTTAGCGCTGCCCGAGCGCACCGAGATCCCGAGCGCAGTGCCCGTGGGGTCCGAGGTCGGGTTGGAGTCGCACACCACCAGGCACTTCCCCTCCAGCACAATTGGTTCCGTCTCGTTCTGAGCACGGGTCGGGCTCGCCACGAGCCACACGGCACTCAGCAGGCAAAACGCCAGCATACTGGACCAGAACGACGAACTTCTTCGGTCGTCTTCACACCTTAAACTGTGGGTCTAGTCCCCTTTAAAAAGTGAGGTAGCAGGAGTTTCCAGGTGTTGCCCGACGTACCTTCAGAAGGTTTAACTAGTGAACACCACTCCGTTCTCCTGGCTCTAATGACGCCAAACACTTTCTCCCACACGGAGTAAGAGATTGGAAAAACCAGACGGTTTATTTTAAGGCTTCTTTCCGGGTTTTTTTTTTTTTTTTTTTCTATCAGCCTATCTCCGGTGGATTCGCCAGGTTTCAACTGTTCACTCTTTTCTCACTTCTCAGCCTCTTCTCTGTCACTTGGAAACACAATAGATGGGAGTAGCGCGCGGTGCGGAGGGGCCCGGTGCGAGTGACGATGCAGCAGCACTCATAGCGCGCAGGGGGAGCTCCGGCTGCTCTCTCTCTCTCGCGAGCGCTTGAATTATTGATATGGCGAGATATGAGAGTTTCGAACACAAAAGGCTCGGGAGGAGACGCGGCGCGCGAGCGCAAGATGCTCCCGCCCTCTTCTACAGACTCAAGTAACGCAGAGCCATCATCGCATTAGCGAGAGCGCGTCTGCGATAGTTTCCAATCACTGCGTGTCGACCGCCCCCTCCCCGCCTTACTACTCTACCCCCATCCTCTCCCTCTCTCTCTTTGATCATATCTATCTATCTATCTATCTATCTATCTATCTATCTATCTATCTATCTATCTGTCTGTCTTACTCATATCTTTGCTTACTCTTCTCCTTCTTATTTGTCTCCTATCTTCTCAGCAGTTTACAGGTGAATCAGAGTCATAAGCACATGTTCCAGGCAGCTCATTATCACCTTTATTGTCACTATCATTGTCCTGCAAGCGTGATAGTTGCCTGAAAATGTGAGTTTTGAAACCTTCTCTGCAGCCATCCAGAAGTCTTATTAGGTGTGTAAATTAAACGTCTCCAGTCTGAATCTCCTCTAACATCTGAGCATTTACAGAGGGAATTAATTAAAGCTGCGAACTGGTGCAAACAGTCATGGTCTCTGCAGCAATGCAGAAAGTGTGCCAAATGAGGACCACTGGGAATCAAACCAGCAGGGACACACCAACACGACAAGCATTATTTTCAGTATTAGTCATTACACAATGGAGCAGGAGGCAAGAAATCCTGACTTTTAGTCCCTCGGGTCAAGATATAAAAAACTGTATGCTACGCATCTCAAAATGAAACTCAATAGTATCTTAGCAGCTGCATCACCTGTGCCTTTTAAATTCCACACTTTTATTTTTGGACAGGTTTTGAAGTATGAAATATGAAATTTGAAGGTTGAAACCAAATCATGTAACCGTTGTGTGGTTTTCATGTTATTGTTACTCAGTAATGTTTGAGGGTCTGGTGGACCCATTGGGATTTAATTCAATACAGCCATGACCATTTATACTTAAAAATACATAACAGATGTTCACATTATCGTAGTTACAAGCAAAATAGAACATACGGTTCATAATTGTCATTAACCTTTGCTCGATCACATTTATAAATAAAGGTATAATTTGTCCCTAATGGGACTTACGTAAAAGAAAAAGAAAAAAAAACGGTACACGGGTGAAATAAGTCATGTTTATCTTACAAACATAAATAAAACATGTTTTTCATCAATATTAATGTTTACTTCTTTGAAATTAACTAATTAGAAGCTTGGCATGCACACACACACACACACACACACACACACACACACACACACACACACACTAACAGTAGGCCCAGCAAACCTATTTCTTTTAGTTTCACCAGATGAACTTATTTTCCCCACCTGTTGGAGTGTAATGGTGGTTTCGTTGGAGCTGACCCACACTTTACACAGTTTAATTACCCCGTATCACCACATGTAGTATAAATGTGTTCTTTTACACGTTCTTCACAGACAACGAGCTAAGCATGTGAATATAAATATATCCAAATTCCATGAGCACGTCATGCAACTGCAGAATTATGGTCCAGTTCAGGCAGTGGCAACATTACAAGAGAGTACAATTAATTTAAAATCCATTATGTGCAGTATGTATTCTGAATAGTCACATTATGTTTACGTAGAAGTTCCTCTTAAAGGAACAGTTTATCAAAAAGTTAAAATAAAAGTTTCTGTCTTAAGCTTCACAGCAAAACAGCATCATAGCAGCAAATAAAATGTATTTTTATTATTATTTTCCTAACCAACTAGAGAAGACGGGGAACTTGTTGTACAATTAAAATAAACAAAGGCAAACATAATATAAAATTGATGTACACAGCTCGTATGTCATAATCGACATCTGAAGCATATGTCAGGGTTTACCATGAGTTCACATTGATCTTGTCTAGCAGCCTTGAACACGTGTTCTAGCTGGTGCACCGTCCTCAGACAGGAAGCTTGTAAACACTTTAGTTCTACAGTGAAGATTTCATCTTGCAAAGGGGGAAATGACTCTTTTCAGATCAGTTTGGGATCTCTTGGTTTCTGGAAACGTACTTTATGATATTTTATGTATTTTATGAGCTTTATGGAGTCATTTTGTGTTTGTTTTCTGTAGTTTTTGTGCACATTTTGAAACAAGTGTCTATCTTTTTCAGATGTTTAGGAATGCTGTTTTGTTGTGAAGCTACAGAAAGGGTTTGTGGACTAATAAAAAACTCAACTTTACACCAGCGTAGAAGTGAGTCGATAAGGACAGACTTGTAATTTTTGGATGAATTTGTCATTTAACGTTGTATGCAATAATGAAAACATAATGTTTATGTATTTAATTTAATCAGTTATTTAATGTATTCATATTGACTGTGCGTGATAGAGAAGCATCGCATTAAATGTGACCTTTCATTTTGAATTCATGTAATAACATTTGATGGAAGTTTTATACCTATTAAAGTACTTAAAGTCAACATTTCATTTTTTTTTTTTAGTTAAGTAGGCTGAAAAAATATCGATGTAATAAATTTGATAAACTTTTATTTACCACTGATGTTTCTGGCCTTGACACTTTGTCTTTCTTTTATCATTCCTTTCCACTTCTTTTTTTTAAATTTCTTCCAGTTCTTTCCTCTCTTTCTTTTTTTACCAGCCTTTATTGTTTTGTATAACCGTTGATTTCATTTTTGGCCCCTACCTCTCCTGTCTGTGCTCCTTGGTCCTGCCTCTCCATTTCTCAATCATTCTGTCTCCTCCCTCTTTTTCTTGACTGCACCTTTCTCTCATGGATTATTGTCTCCCTGTCTTTGTCCTCCTCTGCTTCCCCTCCCTCCCCCTGCCGTTCCTGTGGTTTACCTCCCTGTCTCCACGTTGCTGTTTCTCTCTCCCAGGGGTTTCCTTCAGCATCTAATACAAGCTGACGATGAATGACAGGCCAAAAGGACTTCTCTCAGATGCAGATTGCAGGGGAAGAGCCACATGTATTCTCTGTATCTCTCTCTGTGCTACACACACACACACAGACACACACACACACACACACACACACACACTCTCTCTCTCTCTCTCTCTCTCTCTCTCACCACTCAAATCTTCATTTCCCTCTTTTTCTAACCACGTATGTCTGCCTGTGTGTGTGTGTGTGTGTGTGTGTGTGTGTGTGTGTGTGTGTGTGTGTCTGCCTGTGTGTGTGTGTGTGTCTGCCTGTGTGTGTGTGTGTGTTAGCTCTCTCAGACTGTCACTGGCACACTGGAGGAAAAGAGCTCATTGTTTCTCAGGGTGATGCTGGCCGGACTGCGGTTTACCTGGACTGACAGACAGGGACAAGCTGCCACCACACACATACGTTGTCCACATGTGTTTTTTGTGTGTGTTGTACATCCATCTGTCTGTGTGTCGTTTGTGTTCAGCAGAGATTTACAGAGTGATCACGGATATCACATTCATCGCCCCTGGACCACGAGGCCTGTCTTCTCTCCTGACTAATTACCTGTCTGTCTCTCGTGTCCAGCTGTCTGTCCAGCTGTCTGCCTGCTGGCCGATGATGCTCTCTTAGCCTCAGACTCTGAGGCTGCGCAGTGCTGCTGTGACATTTAGGAGGAGAGATCGCCAGAGTTCATCTTTGTGAGGGGGGGGGAGAAGGACGTACAGAAAATAATCGAATCAAACCTAATGTGAGGTAAACACACATTCCTCTAATCATCATTACAAAGATACATTAGGGAACACAGATTAATCAACAGTCAGTGTAATAGGTAGAATATATGACTCTAGTTAATTGGAATATTTGGAAGCCAAATATTCCTGATGAGCAGGTGGCGCCTTGCATGCATGGTAGCCTCTGTCTGTGAATGTTGGCTTGTGTTTTAAAGCACTTTAAGTGGTCAATCAGACTAGAGAGGCGTAACATAAGTACAGTCTATTTACCATTTACTTTACTTTATTAATCCCCACAGGGGGAAATTCTTCCTCTCCATTTGACCCATCCCTGAGGAGCAGTGCGCTACCATTGAAATTGGGGTTCAGTATCTTGCCCAAGGATACTTGGACATGTAGAGTTGCAGGAGCTGGGGATCGAAGGAGGAGGTGAAACTTTGCTCGGTGCTGATGTTTGGCCCAGATTATTTGGTAATGTGATGCTTCTCACAGACCCAGTCTTAAACCTCCTGATCTGCCCATAAACTCATCGCAGCCACCCTGCTGCAGTTTTGCTCTTGCTTCCGTGTGTGTGTTTTCACTCATGACGTTTATGACAGTCTTTATTACACAAATCACAAACTAAACTTAAACATAGATGTCCAACTTTTCAGACGGGATGCACCTCCAGTCTTTACAGGCGGTCTCCAGCAGGCAAACCGCTCCAGGTCCATCATGCTGCAACATGAGGGAGAGAGCAATCAGTTCAATACAAAACACCTGCAATGATTAGCTCTCTCCCTGGCACCATTCCCCAAATCCACCCCTACTCTCCCTCTCACTCTTTATCCCGTGCTAACCATAACCTCACTGCCACACACCCCTATTAATATCAACACGTTTGATATTTAGGATGTTTAAAATCTTAAATCTCTGAGGGGGACTACAATAGCCAATGAGAGACACTCCGAATCTGATGGTGCTGCTAAGCAACAGTAAACAATACAGCCTCTGAGGCTGATGTTACCATGCATCCTGAAACTCACATCCAGTTCTCGCTGAAGAATGGCAGTTCTTGACGAGCATATTTATGATCATTTTATTTTTTTTATTTTATTTTATCATTGTAAAGCATGACTCCAGCGAGGTGTTGCAGCACATCAGCCTCCATTTTCTTTACATCTGCCTCCCCATGTGATAAAGTCAGATCACATTAGGTGTTGCTCCGTCTGACACAATCTTAATAATATCCTGCAGTGTGTGATGCACCATTATTTTCAAATCATCAAGTGTTTCCGTGTTTGAGATTAGAGAGAAAGAAATTTGTGATGATTCTACTTATGTGCCTGATGCCACTTGGTTTCAAATTCAGTTCAGATTTTAAAGCCCCTGCAGTCTGAGTCTGAAGCCAGCTTTAAGGAACCCTGAATAAAATGACATCATAGAGAGGGCTTCCTCACTTTCAAATGCACCGTTAAGTAGATGTGGAACTGTTGAGGAAATACATCTCCCAACAACTGTCCTCCCTTTAGTCATAATAACAGAAGATTTGAAAGGATGCGACTTTAAGAGACGGAGCCTGTGGGAAGTTGAACAATTAATGTTTTTATTTTTTACTCAGACTTAGTATCAATTTAACAATAATAATAATAATTAATAATAATAATAATTTTGTACAGCTCTTATCAAGTTTTAACTAGAGGGGCATTCGGAGAGCACGTATCTCCTACATCTCCTAAAATACGCAAATATGCAAATGAAACTACTTTATATCTCGATGTTTTTCCTAGTATTATAATTATGTACGCATAAGGTTGTGCGAAGCTGAAGTGGCAGCATCACCTCTCAGTTATCAATTATAACCCACTTGAAGTGTACAGTGGTGACTGCAGAGCTGAATTTTCTTCTTTGTCTTCTTCCTGGTTGAGCCTTCACAAGCAGCCACTAATAAACATACAGTGTAATTCTGATGTAGCCAGGCACATAAAATAAGAGAATAAACAACAGACCACTGAAAATGTTCAGTTGTTGCTAGACAAAAAGAACGGATGTCACCTTGAACAGTGTATTTGTACAACAAACCGACAACCCTAGAAATGCTCTAAATGAAACGAAAATGTTTATTTCATTGAAGCAGCATTTGTTAAAGTGAATCCACCAGTTTTGATTTACATCATTATCATCTTCATGTCTTTGTTAATGTTTTCTGTTATGTATCACTTTTAATTCAGAAGTGCGACATATTTTCTCAAATTCCACCAAAAATATTCAGTGTGTTCACACTGAAAATGGACCAACATTTGCTGCTTGAAGGTATGAAGTTAATTATAGACACGGTGTGGAGAGAAAGTGTGAACAAAACTTTATCAAACACACAATTAAACAGTTGCACTCATGTACAAAGACACACACAGACACACACACACCTACAGACACACACATTATGAATTTTCCTCAGTTAAAAAGAAGATGTCAGAGGAGAAATCTGAGGTCCCACAGTTTCCTGTAAAACAACACACCCACACATGCTTGCACACACAGACTAACCTCACATAGAGACAGAGGCAGTCCCAGAAACTGTGCACATACATAACACACTGAGACATAGCAAGGTAAACAAAGGGATCAGGGTTAACATGGCATCAGTGGGATGTGCTGTCTGGTGATGGCTAACCTCCCTCCAGAGACCCTGGTTTTGTGTTTGTGTCTGTGTGTCTGTGTGTCTGTGTGTGTGGTGTGTGTGTGTGTGTGTGTGTGTGTGTGTGTGTGTGTGTGGTGTGTGTGTGTGTGTGTGTGTGTCCCCACTGTCTCAAATAGATGGAAACACAAAGAATAAGGCTCCAGTTCTGCCATCTGTCTGCCCTCTTTTTGATTTATTTTGGAACTTGATCTCTGCTTTCTGTCTGTACATTTCATACATCGCTAAGAAATGTGGACGACTTAAAAAAAAAAAAAAGAGAGAGCGAAAAGGGGCCGAGGATGCAGTTGACCAGCGGGATAATAAACAAGCATTTCAGGAGCCACTGACAGAGTAGGCATAGAGGCAGTCGACAAAATGGTGTCACGTCCCAATCATTCCACAAGCTGGTGCACACTCTCCTGTTTGCATGCACTGAACTGTCCTTCAATTTCTGCATGCCCTGCCTCATTAAAGGGGAGGCTGAAATAGTTGTGTACGACAGAAAAGACAAAATCACAAATGCTGCATTCTTACAGAGCTAGTGGCATCTAGATTATTCATGATTGAATGTTGAGGTGTAACTACTACCTGGACCAGACTAAGCAGGGAACGAGATGTAAACCATTCAATAAAGCACCAGCTTATCCACCTCCACCACAGAGGTTAGGTTTGGACCCATGACCCATGACCCATGTTTGTTGGTTTGTCAGCAGGATTATGCAAAAACCACTGAACGGCTTTCCATGAAATGTGGTGTGAGGGATGGTGTTGGGCCAAAATAGGCCCAATTCAATTTTGTGCAGGTCTGGATAAAGGGGCAGATTCAGGATTTTGTTTTCTCTTTTTTAAACATTACAAAATAGTAATGTCAGGAAATAATTAATGGATTTTGATGAGAAAAATCAGGCCTATTTAGGGGGTTGGTATCTATGGGTGTGTGCAATTTGATGTAGATCCAAATAAAAATCCATACGCACCAGATTTAAAGATGTTTTCATAGGGGTCGTCTTTTCCTAGCTGCTGCACTGCAGGGCTGAATTTGATTTTGGAGAGGGCTTGGTTGAATTAAAGGGACTGTTGAGCCTTGGCATTGGTATGCACTCTACTGAGTGACATTCTAGTTTTAGGAATTCATAGCCAATCATCCTGGAAAGTTAACATCTGAGTATAATGCTGCTGAGCATGGAATATAAGTATCTAACTAAGTAGTTGGTTAGTTAAGTAGAATTACATAAAAATAAAGATTTCATTGAATTTAGGTATAGAAGAATGGGGCATGGACCAGGAAAGAACACATTAAATTGTCCAGATAAAGGTTCGATCCAGGATGTTTTTTCCCAAGAGGATGGTTTTCAATATTTTCCTTAATTATGCAAAGACTACAAACCAATTTCCTAAAACCTTGTGTAGGGGTGGAGCATGAGTCAGGCTTGTGTAGGATTATGTGTTCTACTGAGTGTTATTCTTGTCATGAAAATGAATTTGTGGCTTGTACAACTTTTGTTGAGTTCCCTGTCTTCTGTCAGTTCTATTTTCCGGTGCAAAGTGGAGCAAAGCACAGTGAAAGTGTCACTGCTCGTGTATGATTAATACAGTTGTCATTTTCATGCCCAGGACCCACATTGTGTATGTAGTAAATTGAAGCTATCTGTGCACCCATGGGCATGTTGGCATTATAATGAGGTGTGGACAGGTGCATTGTTGGTACATTGCTATCTGGAGGCAGCAGAAAGTGATTGAAGCAATGACCAACAAAAACCTGGTCTAACATGCACAGTGTTTTAACAACTATTTAATGAGAGCATTATTTAGATCACACTGTCACTCTATATGTCTCTATGACACACTGGGTGTTTATCATTCACAGAAATCTCAGTGAACACAGCAGCTGTGGGCGCAGTGCTAAAGCTGTGGCTCCTTCCTGTAGGTCCAGCACACTGACGGTGCTTCAGCCCCAAATGTCCTGAGACTAGCCTGGAATATTTCTGGTCCTCAGAGCTGATAGTTAATGTAACAGAGCCAAACTAAAAATGGAGCGCCAGAGGAAGAGGAAATAAGGAGCTACACATTCCGTTGGCTCAGTGTTTGAGTTGATGTCATCCATGCTGCTTTGCATGCGTCTTCGTTCTGAGTGAACATAAACAAACAGGATGGAGGCACATGGCTGAACCTAGTATATTTTTAAAAGTGAGAGGTTGTAAATGTCATTTTTCAGTTATCTTTGGTTACTTGCAGCCCTACCTCCCAATATAAACGTGCAAATCTACACATGCATGGATGCAGCTGTAATAATCTTCACATGTACCTCTATAGATTCTCTGTAGTAATCCTTTATGTAAATATAATTATGGCAGCAGAATAGAGCTGAGGATTGTTGAGTGTAATTTATGGAATTTTTCAAGTTTTTTTAAATTTTTTTTGTATAGCTGATTGTTGTTCCATGGAAGGGTTAGTTGTTGTGCCAAATCCAACCATTGTGAGATTTTCTTATCTTATGTTATTGTTGTCATGGTATAAGTTTTTTTTTATAGAATAACAAGATAATCCGTGAGAGTAATGGGGCGGGGCAGTGGTGTGGTGCTTAGCTCTGTCACAGCAACAAGGTTCTGGGTTCTGTGTGGAGTTCCTCCCACATGCAGTGAGATGACTTGGCGATTCTAACTTGCCCATAGGTGTAAATGTGAGCATAAATGTTTGTCTCTCTATATGTCGGCCCGGTGATGAACTGCATCCTGTCCAGGGTGTACCCCACCTCTCACCCAATGATGCCGGGTTAGAATGTAAGTGTTGTCTTTGTGGTTGCTGTTGATGTGAGTATAGTAGGCTGTAAGAAAAAGAAGAAAAATGAAGCTCTAAAGAGCATCAACAAAGCTAAATGCCAGTCCATGTGACTAAACAGTTATACACTTCTACTTACAAATTATTTATTGTCTAAAGTAATCATCTGAATGATTTTAATCTTGCTGTGGCCTCACTCCTGACCTTGTTATAAATCACTGTGCAGTGTGATTTTCCTGATTTTATTGATGTATCAAGGCTCTGATGCAGCAGGATGGCACATATCTAATCTAATATCTAGTTATTTTATAGAGAGTTGTCCTGGCATAAGACTAATTAACATAAACTCTGGCTATTTATAGACATATTTTTAAAGATGGGATGCCATTAAGTGAATTATCGTCTGTCAGTGCATCCAGCACCTCTGTTGAAATAATCAAATCAGATATGTAAAATGCAGCCTATAATCTCATTTCCTAAACCTGATTACATTTTGTTGACAGGGCATTGGTGGGTCTGATGGTTGCTGGGTGTGACAGTCAAGTGCACTGCAAGGTTGTCATGTCCTATATAAAATGTGCTCAGTAATTTTCACAACCGTTGGGCCAATGGAAAAACAGTAAACAGTTGCATATGTGTTACATTTTCAAAATAAAAGCACTCACCCTCTTTTCCACCTTTTTATTGTCATTCAACTTGTTGACAATTCCTTCAACAAATTGCTTTTGTTTTTAATCCTTGCAACTTCACTGTTTTGATTCAGTCACACCATTCTCATCCAGCTAATTTAGCCCTAGCAGGCTGACCCAGCTGTTTTCAGTGTAGAGGCTCCTATAATTCAACTACTGTGTGCCCAGTAGGTGGTGGACACAAAAATAGGTTTAAAGAGACAGTGAATATATAATTCGTTTAGTGGTGAGGGACTTCAAATGAAGGCAAATATTGTTTGTTGTGTGCAGGATATGTAAACAGGCGACTGTTAACAGCGTTGCCATTTCAACTCTAATAATATTCCATATTGTCTCTACCTCCAAAATATCCACCAGAGCAGAGGGGTGTACTAAGAGGCGAGATTAATGGGTAAGTGTTGAGTCTAAAGCCAGAGTTTTCAATGTCATGAAGGTGTCTCTCTTTTAACCTGGCCAGATCACCATGGTAACTGATGCTGCCCACCTAACCTGATCCAGGGAGGGTTATGTTTAGAGCTCTGGATTAAATTGGCTATAAAAAGTGCCGTTCTATCCCTATATTTTTCCTGATGATATTCTCTATACATTAATAATGTCAAAATCTGTTGTAGAGCGGCACAGAATCCTACATGCAGGATATCTCCCATATTTGCCTCAGGTAATATTAACACTTTTATACAGCGTAGTATTCATACACTCGAAGAGTAATGAAGGCACAGCAAATATAGACCACTTTGGATTATATTTCTGCTGATATTGCAATTAGAAGATCAATTTGAAAATTGTTATTTATCATACATAATACTGAATTGATAAAATACATTTCGCTCTGATTTAGTTAAAAACTAAATTTCCACATCTCCATTTAAGGACAGTGTCAGACCTAAATGCAGTTCTTGAGTATACAATAAAATCTGCTATATCAAGTTTAAAGTGTAAGAGCTCTGCAATGTGCAGTTGTCATGTTAGAAATAAATAGGAGGCACTGAGAGTGCATCTGGTGGTATATTTGAACTTGTAAATGTGCACAATGAGGATTTTTTTCTGCCATAATTTCTCTGTCTTATTTGCAGCAACAGTGTTGATTTTTGCTTTTAATATTTTTCATATACCAAGGTATAAGTCTGGGGTAACAGAAGAGTGCTAGGTTTTGTCCAGCCCACTAACACAACCTGACCATGTTGAACTAGCTTTGTACATCTCTTTGGTTTATGCTTTACAAAAGCATTTTGTGATTAAACCCTGTGTACAGTGTATTATTTTGAGCTGATGGCCACATCAAATGTATGTATATTTAAGTACGCTGCATCATAGTCTGCAGCTGTTTTTTATGCCCCTGAACAGAGCAGGTTTTTAGTACAGTAATTTAGTCTCCCATAGCATGACTGACTGTGCATATGCTGGAATATCTACAGTGCTATATCTGTTTCATATTTGATGTGGTAATCAGTATTTCCAAACACTCATACACACACAGCTTTAACATTCTTACCTACCATACAACGTAAGGCACAATATGGAAAGCAGATTTCCAGTGGTCTTTTTCCTTTAGAGTAATTTACAGTTGAGGGCAAAAGGGTAAGAAATCCTTTACACATTAATGCAACTCTGTGAAAAGACAGTATTTCTATCTTTTACTGTATCTACAAACTCATTGTTTGGAATTGAAGGGGCTTGTAGAAGTGAATGAGGTAGAAATGATGCTGGCAACAGCAAAGTTCAAACATCGGGTTAGTGGTTTCTTCCTGTTATTGTGTTTTTGGGCTGGGTGCAGTTAATGTATGATGTTAGATTTTTGGAGAATGCCTTTGTCATCTGTGCTCTGTGCTCCTTTTTATCCTGGAGAGAGCACTCAGCAGAAACAAGGAACAAACTCTCTGGGAAATCTGACATCAATATTACATGACATCCATTTACTATCAACGACAAAGTAAAACCACTCAGAGCCGACGTGCGTAATATCAGAAACTGAACTTTGAGTGGGTATTTTTTTCTCTCTCTATGTTTAGTAAATGAAAGGTCTAGCCTGACTCCCAAAGTCTGACTGGATCTGGGAAAGAAAAACAAGGCAAAGCAAAGTTTAGCTGTATAGCACATTTCAACAACAAGGCAATTCAAATTGTTTTGTATAAAATATAAAAATAACAAAAAATGAAAGGCATTTAGATACAAATCAAAAAGATTTAAATAGAAAAGACATGAAATACAATTGTAAAAGTTACAGTGCAGTGTAAGAATTCCTGGATTTATGATTCATGGATTGGATAAAAGGCAGAAAGTTGTTTGGCCTTGATTTAAAAGAACTTTAAGTTGTAGCTGAATTGCTGTTCTCTGGGAGTTTGTTCCACATATATGGAACACAAAAACTGAACTCTGCTTCTCCATGTTTAGTTTTGAGTCTGAGGACAGAGAGCAGGCCTGTCCCAGATGACCTGAGGGCTCTTGATGGTTCATAAGGGAGCAGATCAGATCTTCATAGGTGGTGGGTGGGGTGGTGTAGCATACCTCTTCCTCTTTGCTCTGACGTCTCTCATGATAGCTCACTTCAGGCAGGGGCTGAGATGGCTCTCCTTTCATTACTGCCACATTGTTATATCTTCCTCCTGTTTTGATTGCTCTTGTCTCTTGTCCTTTGCAGAGGAAACAGATGGTTGATGCAGAAAGTAAAATAGGTTAGAGGTGCAGGATTTTACTCCCGACTTGTTAATGCAAAGTCCATCTGCCTTAAAAGATGTCTGCGGCCCCAGAATAAGTTAAAATTGTTAATAAAGTTGACTGAATGGACGGAAATGTAGTTGAAAGTCATCTATTCAGTGCCAACAACGTGCTGAATCACTCAGCTCCTCTGAAGCCGAGGGTCACTGATAAACACATCAGCATTCAGAGAACTGATTATGTTCAACATCTCAGTAAAGTCATCTTTCAGTATTTCTGAGTGCTGTTTCACATCATCATTTATTCTTGTGTATGATGTTTTTCACATGTGGCTGTGCAGCCATTTTATGTAACCATTAATAACCATTATGGATTCTTTTTGTCAGGTCATATGGTAGAACAGAGTATTTTCATATTTTTACTGCACTTGCTTCTCGCATATTTTACAGCAAAGTCACTCACAATCAGAGTTTGAGGCCAGTCCTTAGTTTTCCCTGCAGTGTTTTACTTGCTGATTATTTCTAAGTACTGAACCTTTTATGTGGGCATGGGATGTTAGCCAGGTCATCGGACAGAGATCCAACGTCCTGCAGTGGTGGAGCTTATCTGTTCTTTAGTTGCAAACATGGTTATTTAGGAGTTTGGTGTTTAGTTCTTCCCTTTGCAGCTGTCCGTGGCCATGTCCCTCTTCATACAGGAGTTGAAGAGGAAGATAATGCTAGCCAGCCACATCACAAATCTCAGGCCAATGGGTTCTGCCTGTTACTATAGTCTTCCCATTTCCTAGGGAAATTATTTAGTCTTAGGCTTTGCTCCAAAGAATTCCAGGGTGGACTATGACTTGTAGATTTATTACACAGCACATAGCCATCCTGTTTCTTGGCAGTCTTGTTAGTGCTAACTGTGTATTAGCATGCTCAAGTCCACTGTTTTGTGTCAATAGTAAAGTGGTTTCATTCCCACACAGTCAGTTTACCTCCATTTTCATCTCTCACCAGTGAGTTTTGGTTTCCAGCATATAGTGTTCTGTAGAAACAGGAGAATAATAGAGTGGTGGTCTTCTGTGGGGAGGGGAAGCGTCTTGCTGCTAATTAACTTTGGTTAAGTATTATGTATCCAGTCACTGCAGTGCAGGCTTGTGCTGTTGGTAGGCCATGCTCACACAGTACTGAGGAGGTTAAAAATGCTGAGGTATGGTAATAGCCTGCTAAAGCTACAAATATTACGGTACCAGCAATTTATCAGTACTAAGGAGCTGCTCCTATTTTCGCACAGCACAAACACTAGAATATCAGTAGATATATGCAAGCAGAGGAGACAGCAAGCAGCAAAGAAAGCAGGAAGCTTATCCTGGAGGAAAATCTGGCAGAACAAATGCATTTTTGTAGATTTCAATCGGATAAATTTGGACAACCTCAATCCAGTCTCCTTAATGGTTTTTAAAAAGCAAGCCTCCACCCCACCACCCCCCACAACCCAAATCCAGTTTATTGTAAGACAGAATTGTCGGATAATTCAAAAATGTGTGTTGTACTACTGTAGAAAAGATGCAGTAAATTTTGGACTGAGTCACAGGGCTCAGGTAGAGCGATCGTCCACCTATCAGAAGGTTTAGGGTTCAATGCCCGGCCTCTACATGTCCAAGTGTCCTTGAGCAAGATACTGAAACCCAATTTGCTCCCATTGGCGAGTGAGTGAGTGAGTGAGAGAGTGGCAAACAGGTGGCACCTTGCATAGTAGCCTCTGCCACCATTGGATGAATGATTGTGTGAATGGGTGAATGCTGGCTTGTGTTGTTAAAGCTCTCTGAGTGGTCAGTCAGACTAGAAAGCTGCATTTACAATCTGTCCATTTTAAATCCAAAGGAAAAATTGATTTCAGTGTAGCTGTTCTCAGGTCGATTGAGAACACATTTCTTCACATTTTGTCTCATGTCTCAATCCGAAGTGTTCCTCTGTGCACCGTAACACATGTCAACGTCGGTCACACTGTGTGTTACATCAGTGTCAGGCAGAGAAAATATAAGCCATCTCACGCTGTGGCAGACTCGGGCTGTCTGAAGGGCAGGGACAAAAAAACATGTTTAAAAAAGGCACAGCTGTGTGGGACGGGGCACTATTGCTCAGAAAGTTGTGATGCAATTATTGTGCAAAAGTTTCCCATGTTTAGTCATCCTAGAAAGAGCTGATTAGTCCATGGTGCAAGTTTTGTTTTTAGTGCATGTCCAACTCTAATCTGGATCTTTGGCCGAGGAAGAGTTGATTGAATTTTGAGGTTGATTTGGGTACAGATCGCTTTCTTACTTTCCTCAGTTCTGTGAGTCTATTTTAGTGTTTTCATGAAAAATCATTAAAAAAATAATAGTAATAATAATCTAATTGTGGGAATGTGAGTTTGGTTAACTTGAGACTAGAGAGAGAGAGAGAGAGAGAGAGAGAGAGAGAGAGAGAGAGAGAGAGAGAGTGGCGATGGTTCGGGGAATGATGTCAGGGAGAGAGAGCTAATTATTCCAGGTGTCTAGTGTTGAACTGATTGCTCTCTCTCGCTCATATTGCGGCATGCTGGACCTGGATGGCTCTGCCTGTGATGCTCGTCTGCCTGGAAAGGCAGACTTTCAGTGACTCTCTGCTGGATGAGACTGGAGATGATTGAGTCACGCGTCTGGATTGAAGACTGAAAAGTCTGGAAGCTGAAAAGCTTGTGCTTAGTTAGTTAGCTGAATAGCTGGTGATTTTGTTCACATTTATTTCTTCACGTAAAATAAATTCTGTTACCAACCGTCACCATCAGAGCCGTCACTGAGAAAACACACACACACACACACACACACGGTAGCAAGAGAGTTCACTGCTAAACTGGCGACCTACAAGGACTCAGTGATGGGCATGATGGAGAGACAAGAGCAGTCGGAGCAGCTGGCACTTGAACTAGCCCACATGCTGGACGGGCTAGCGGCCATGTGCCGGGAGCGAGAGGAGAGTAATCTGCAGCACTTGGAGATTCTTCAGGCCCAAGCAGAGAGGATTTCATTGCCAGCAGCCATTGTAGGGGATCATGATTCCAGAAACGTCCCCAGAAGACGATCCTGAAATCTTCCTGGCATTGTTTGAGAAAACGGCCCGAGTGTGAATGGGTTCTTTCTTACTACATGCCCAATCCTTTTAGCAAGTTTGATCAAAATCTGTTTGATATTTTACACATAATAGACCTAAATGCTGAAGATAATGTTGAAGAAAGCAAGAAGAAAAATTCCTGGATCTGCCCCTTTATCTGGATCCCCTTGAACATTTAATGGATTATGCCACCTGCCAAACCCTCCCACTAAGTTTCATTCAAATCTATCAAGCACGTTTTGTGTCATTCTGCTAACAGACACACAAACAAACAACTGGAACCACCAATCACTTAACCTCCTTGGCTGAGGAAATAACTCTGATATATACTTTCATGTCAAAGAGTTTTTGTAATTCCAATAAAAACATTAAGGAAATGTTTTGTTTTTTTAAATTTACTGATTAGCATTCATGTGATAAACTGAAGCTGACTTTTGTTGACAGTGGTCTGACAGCTTTTATGTCTATTATATCTATTATATGTCTCCTCCTTTAGTGTTTGTCTGGCCTCATCCTCTAGAATGCTCCTGAAGTCATCTTCATGTGCGTTGTGAGACTCATGGTTTGTGCTGGATGTACATTTGGACTGATTATCCCATGCTTTGGCACTTCAGTCTCCCACATGTGGGCTTCCTGCCTCAGTTGAGCATAGTTTTCAATTTACAGACACCAGAAGGATATCTTTAGGAATCTCCTGGTGTTTCGGGGGTTTGGACATCCTCTTTATGAAGCTCACAGGAAGGTCAATGGGTGTCTGGACATCACAACTGCTGCAGTATTTTTTTTCCATCAGCTGAACCACTTTATGGGCTTCCTCCCTAATGTGACCCTGGATTGCTTTGTCTTCCATTAGGGCCCAGAAATTATCTTCATGTCATTCTTCAGGTTTGTCGCCTCACTGTCCTTCACAGACCCATTGACTCATAAGGAGTAGTGTGGCATTTCTCAGGATGAGAGATTGTCTTGCTGTTGTTGTGTACTTTCCATAAAGTACTTTTGTGCCTCTTGATGATCCATCGGTGATGTTTAATGAAACCCTTGGTTAATACCATGGAATTTCTCATACACATGTCTGAGCAGCAGAGAGGTCAGCTGTGATGAACTTTATTCTGGTTAATCCAACAATGAGTGTAATCTTACATCGAGAGTAAAAACTTTAGATTCTATGACTATTTACACGAATGATAGAAAAATATGTCAAAATAAAATTGAATTTCTTATGTTTTCTTAAAATTGTGTGAATTATGTGGAGGATTGAATTTCTATTGTATTCTTAAATATGTGTGAATTATGTGGAGGATTGAATTTCTATTGTATTCTTAAATATGTGTGAATTGTGTGGAGAATTAAATTGCACAGACAAGATAGCAATGGCATCACTGGATCTTATTTGCAGCATTGTCTGATTCTGACCTCTCCCTTTTACTCACATTCACACTTTTACCCCCAGTGCATACAAAAACTCAATTTCGCACTGTTCCCTGGGTGCGACCCCTCTCTGTGTCACGATAATAGACTGAACTAACGTGATCGTAGTGGAGGCGTAATAAGAGAAACATTGACCTTTACTCTCCTTTCTCACATCTATTTGATTAGTTGTCATCACTCCTGTCTCTACTATCTTTATCTCTTTCTCAGTGTCTTTCTCTTTTCGTCTCGCTGAGTTCTTCATTTCTCTCGCCATGGCCCTCGTTCTCTATGACGAGGCTGCTTCTACTCTAAAGTTGCACGCTCAAGTCTTTTAACTTTCACAGAATCTTAGGTTTGAATGTGGGCATCTGAAAATAGAAAAGAGTGTGCTTGGTGTGTGCAATACATGCATTTGTACATTCCATTTTGTTTAACTGTGATCATAAATTGTATCATTGCACCCAAGGCTTGGCACAAACTATGGTAATGTCGCCATAATGACGTCACTTGACTCGGATCTGCCTCATTCCAGATGAAGGTATACCCCATAATTCCTTGACCCTGGAAAGCTACTCCTTGTATTTGGAATAATGTATTAATCATCAGTAACTTATGAGTTATCAACAAAGATTTTCCATGATGGCGGTTCTCGATCTATTTTTTGTCTAATTATAATTTCTTACTTTTCAGATGGCTGAAATCCATTTGAATGATCTCAGTTGCATATTAGCAGTGCCGCCAATGCCTCTACCCTTTTCCGTTCGTGTACTGTGACCCCATACATATTGACCCCTTTAAGTATATAATTTGATCTCCCACATATGGACTGATATTGATATTCGAAAAAGAAGAAGAAAAAAAAGGGCTCTACCTCGCAATGTTGAAGAAAGTGAAAAAGTGATCCAAAATCTGCAGCTGCACCCAGATCCAACTCAAAATGTAATCAATCTTTATCGTCCATGGCCAAAGATCTATTCCTCCACAACATCCCATCAAAACTGGTTGACAGCATTCCAAAATATCTTCCAAAAAGACAGACACTGGTTATTCGTAATACCTCCTTGTTGGTGGAGTAATAAGTAATGGACTAAATACAACCCCACTGCATCTGGCAGCTTACTACGAGCCCAGATTATACACCATTGGATCAAGCAAAATAGAGTTGGATATGCTCTAAATGAAGTCGCACTATGGATTTAAGACTTTGCACTTTGCATTGTTTAAATAGAGCTCTTCATCTCTCCATCTCTTTGTAAGCTTCCACCTGTGTGTGAAACTCCAAAAGATATGTGGGAGGTGATGGAGGGAAGGAGGAAGAAGTAAATGAATACAACCTGGGTGGAGAGGGAGGTAGGAAGAGGTAGACTAATAAATTACTAGTACTCACAGAAGAGATCTTCGGTGGTTTTTATTTTTATGGCCTGACGCACATGGCTCTCCAGTGTTGTGCTTGCATGTGTGTGTTTGTGTGCATTTACTGTATGTCTCCAGTGTACGCACTCAGCATTGTGAACAATAATAAACCTCTTTATACTAACAGTCAAAGAATTAAGCCTTCATCTCACGGCCTTCACGATTAACACAAACACACAAAATATAAATGCTGGTTCAGAAAGGGCACACAGAGCATAGAAAAGCAGTGTGGCTGAAACAAATGAACATGAATACATTTGCATGGGTGGTTGTTTGGGTTCTGTCACATTTATATATAACATATATTAAATACACAAGTGTGTGTGTAAGGACAGCTTATTATACACAATGTTGGGATGTGTGTGCCTGTAACAATGTGACTCATATTTATTTTTTTCTTTTGAATGTGGGTATAGAAGATATACAGTGTACATTTTGTGTAGTTTCTCTCTCTCTCTCTGTGTGTGTGTGTGTGTGTGTGTGTGCATGTCTTTCTCTGTGTAAGGTGTATGTAATAAAGGTTTTCATTTGGTTATGAGGCTTCAGAAGGGCCGTCCAGAGAAGCCTTAGATTGGATCTGCTGTGTGTCCAAGGAGAACGGCAAATAACATCAGCAGTCAGGAGAGGAAAGGTGAAAAATAACCTGTCATCACTTCTCTCTCTTTCTCTCTCTCTCTCATTGTCTTCTTCATGGCTGTCCTCCTGCTCACCTTTGGAACATTCTCTCGCTCTTACTCTTGCATGTAAAAAAGAAAAAAACTGGCTCATAGATTTTCTAGCTTGTATTTACCCTTTCTTGTTCCCTTACTGCTTGTAACATAGCAATTTGTCTCTCACTACCTCCCTAAAGAAGACCCATCATTACACTGGCTATGCTTTTTACACTGAACCAAAAGACATGGACAGTACTTAGCCAACTAAGCCAAACCAAACTCCACAAACTAGGACAATATATTCACTTGTCCTTGTTTAAATCATTAAAGAAATAGGTTTTCTCACCTTTGCTCTCCACCAAAATCTGTTTTCTGTTTCCCTTAATTTTTAATATAATTCTACATTCCAGTTTTGTTTGGAGAGCAGGCTCTGCAGCACAAATATGCAAATATGTGCATTTGTATAGCCAAAATAGAAACACAGTTATAAAGGATGCATGACAATAATTATAAGTGAGGGGGTTAAAGCATTGACAGCCATGTGTGTTAGCAAAACAGCGGGAAGACAGAGGAAAGATGGGACTTCCAAGACGAGTGTGACAGCAGGAGTAAAGGTGGTAAATTAAAAGAAAAAAATGTGGGAGAGGTGAGAAACACCAAGATATATATAACTGTAAGGCAGATACAGCTCTGATAGTGAGTGAGTGAGTGATCATGGTAGAGGAATTTTAATACTAAAACGTGAAAGAAAACCAACTGCATCTGTGCAGAATATCGAGCTGCACATGAATAATTAAAGGGATAATGTTCAATGAGGTGTTAATTATCAAGAATTAATGGATGATACAGAGGCCAGGACCATCTAATGTGGACACCTCAAAGGCCGTTATCCTGCTTATATTATGGTCATTCACCCAAGAAAAAGAGTTTTACAATCAAAATGACAAATCCCACTCCCAGGATGACCAGAGTGGGAACCAGAGTACCAGTGTAGGCTGTTTGCAGGTTGTGTGTTACAGTCACCATCCTGTGGTGAGGATGAGGTACTGAAGGACCACACTCCGTGTTGAGACTCATCATTATCACCTTTTTTCTACTTGTTTATTAGTCATTTAATAGAATCTCTCAAAGAGCCCTTCACAGATTTGGAAACTATGTTTTGTAGAGAGGGTACCCCACGGGAAAGAGCTCTGAGCTGTTTCCAGGTTAAGGTGCCAATACAGGATTCTTCACTGGCTTGGTGGAGGTAAGTGTGAGGGCCAAGGAGGTTATGTTTACATTAGAGTCCGTTTGTTTGTGTGTTTGTTAGATAGCGTGATAAGAAAAAAACATCTTAATCTACTTTAAAGAAATCCCGTGGAAGGGTTGGCAATGGGCTGAGGAAGAACCCGTTAAATTTGGAGCTGATTTTCGTAAAAGAGCAGATCCATCTACACTAACAAAAACGTGGACAGAACGTTGTGTAAGGGTGGAGCATGGACCAGACAAGCTGAACAGATAAATGTGATTGTTCAGCCTCAATGCAGGTATGCGCTCTACTGAGTCCCATTCTAGTCAGTTTGTTTGTTAGCAGAATATCTAAAAGATTAATAATAGTAATAATAATGTTGATAATGTGTAATGTGTGTTGATATCTATGAGTGTGTTATCTGGATCTTCCATATCAAAACACGTGTTTCTTCTAGCCGCTGTACAGTATGAGCTAGATGTGCGGCGTTGTTCAGCCTTTCTGGTTTGCCATTCGAGTTTCTAACGCCAAGGTGTCCACAGCCAGTGCATTCATTTAGAACGGTGAGCAGTTTCACAGGACATACTTAGTCGGAGTCCATAATAAGAAATGAATCAACAAAGACATGACTCAGGTTGATAAGAAGAGCATCGGAACGCCAGCTTAACACGTACAGCATCTTTCTTCAACCATAAAAAGCTCTTGTTTGGTGTTCCAAGCAGTTTTGTTAATCATGTGACATTTCTACTAGATTTATAGGACATGTTAAGTGGGAAGGGACTGAGAAAATGGCTAGAACAAAACTCCTTCCTCATAAGCTGCTGAAAAGGGCGATTTAAATAGAGTTGAATGGGAGGTGTAAAGTGGGCAGTCAGTGAAAACACTGTTGTGTTCACCAGAGGAAGCCAGACATGTTTGAGAACATTTGGTATGCAGCAACCAAAGAAGAAAAACATGCCACTTAGGCCAACAGTAAGTAGCGATGCTCAGTTTTTCAGATGTCTCACCATAGATGTCTACAATTTTAACAAAGTGAGGAGAGTGTTTTGCATCTTGGTTTATCTAAAAGAAAGACTTATCATAATATCATTTATATATTTCTGTATGTGTGTGTGTGTGTGTGTGTGTGTGGAGAGGATAGTGGTGGTGTTTCTTACATTCATTTTTTGATCATATGTGTGCCTGTTTTATGTTTGATTGGACCTGTGTGCAAATATCAGAGAACCGTGAGGACTTGTGTTGACTCTGAAGATCGATGGTTGATCTCTGTGGAAGAAGAAAAGGCCAATCTTCTACTGTAATAATACTGCTACTCTACACCTACATGTGTGTGTGTGTGTGTGGATTAAAGAAAAAAGCAATATAAAGCATTGTCAACACCCACAAAGGCATGAAATCAAGGCTTTCATCTCTGAAGGACAACATCCATGACAACCATTCAGGATTTCTCGCTGCATATTTTTTTGTATTTCATTCTAGAACTTGAATTCACCTGTGTGTCCTTGCTATATTATGCAAGTTTCAAGGACATTTTCTTTCAATTATACACGTCTGTTTAGCAGATTTTATGGACACAGGGGTGATAATTTCCCTCAGCATTTTGTAGAGATGCAGCTGAAATTAAGTCAGACAGGCAACACAACAATATCAGCAAACAGCACTGGATGCAACAGCTAAACAAATAAAATGAAAAGAAGTGTAGTTTCTCATTAGCCTTGTTTTTGGCTCGACAACGATGCATCACCTTTTTTTGAGTGTGTATTTTAATAATAGCACAGTATCAGTGATAGAGTACAGTAAAAGCACCACTGGGTGTACAGGATGTGCTCTTGATTTGTGTAATAGAAAACAAATTAGAGTCTTTTAAAAATACAGTTACAGGCTAGTGATCGTCAACTAGCGACCCAAGGGACGCCTCCAGCTCACCAAAGCTTCCTGTCTGGCCCAAAATCAGAAAATGAACACATCTAACAACACTCAGCAGTGGAGGAGGCCGGGTTCTAATCCTAAGAGTGATTGTCAAATAGGTTCCATAAAAAGATCAGAATTCATAGTTGACCCGATCTATAGAATAAAAGTCACCAATTCCATCCTCTTTACTCCGCGGATCCACTATCCAACCACCTGGTTCCAGGCTGGAATTAAGAAGACCACACTGGACTACCGGAAGTAACTGTGGAGTTGTCAGAAAATCGCTAAGCTTGTCAACTAGACACGACAGGCATCACTTGTTTTGCCGGCTAAATGTTTCATTGAGTCTCAAACTAGTATTTTGGTTTGACTCCTGAAATCCTAACGTGGAGCTATTTATTCAGATAAGGACTTATTTATTAGACGAGTCAGTTTTATTTGTTTAGCACCAAGTCATAACAAAAGTTATCTCAAGGCACGTTCCAAAAAGAGCAGATTTAGACTGTGCTCTTTATTTTACAGAGAGAGAGAGAGAGAGAGAGAGAGAGAGAGAGGGAGAGAAAGAGAGATGGGGCTGTAGAGGGGGCTTGAAGAACATGTATATGTACTGTATAGAAACAACAATAGTAACCACTGTGATGATAGAAAGATTACATTGAGGAGTATCTATAACTACTATAATAACAACATAAATAATAATAATAATAATAATAATAATAATAATAATAATAATAATAATAATAATGGTTGGCATTAATTGGCATGGGTCCCAATAGTAGGTCCAAACCCAGTCCATGGAAACCTGTGGGATGATAAATCATGAAGACACCAGGGAAGAAGTCAAGATAGTAACGCATTAATGAGACATGAATAAATAGTAGGGAGAGGGAAAGGAGGAGAGAGAAGCTCAGTGCATCATGGGAAGCCCCCCCAGCAGTCTAAGCCAACAGCAGCATAGGTAAGGGATATATGTATATGTATATATATATATATATATATATATATATATATATATATACATATATATATATGCACACACTCAGTTCTAGTCTGACTACCAACTCAAAGTGCTTTTCAACAGAAGCCAGCATTCACCCATATTCACCCGTTCACACTAACATTCATAGAGGTGACAGAGGCTACCATGCAAGGAGCCACCTGCTCATCAGGAGCAATAACCATTCACAGCCCAAAGACAGCCCAAGGACACTTTGACATGTAAACTTCAGGGGCTGGGGATCGAACCACCAACCTTCTTATAAGTGGATGACTGTTCTACCATCTGAGTCACAGCTTCCACCTTTATTATAAGCTTAATCAAAAAGGAATTTGAAGCCAGCTCTTAAATGTAGAGAAGGTGTCTGCCTCCTGGACTCAGACTGGAAGATGATTCCACAGGAGAGGAGCCTGATAGCTGAAGGCTCTGTCCCCCATTCTACTTGTGAAGACCCTAGGGACCACAAGTAACCCTGCATCCAGGGAGCGGAGTGTTCTGGTTCGGGTCATAGGGTTGAATGAGCTCTTATAGTGATAAGTTGGTGCCTGACCATTAAGGGCCTTCTTACGTGGGGAGAAGGATTTTAAATTCTATTCTGGATTTTACAGAGAGCTCATGAAGAGAAGCTAATATGGGTGTGATATGGGTGAGCAGCATTCTGGACCAGCTGGAAAGTATTTTTTCACAACAATACAACCTGGAGGTAACAAATGCATACACACATTTTCTGCATCTTTTTGAGACAGAATGTGGCTGATTTGTTTAATGTTTAGCAGGTGAAATAAGGCAGTCCTACAAATGTGTTTTATGCGGGAGTTAAAGAACATATCAAATATAACTCCTAGATTCTCACAGTGGTGCGAGAGGCAAAGGTAATGCTGTGCAAAATATTTATATCATTAGAAAGTGTGTTTCTGAGGTATTTAGGGCCCAGCACAATAACCTCAGTTTTGTCTGAGTTACTGTAAGTAGCAGAAAATTCCAGGTCATCAAGGCTTTAATGTCTGAACCTTAGGTAACTGATTCGTTTCACCTGGTTTCATTGATAAGTATAGTTTTGTGTTATCTGCATACCAATGAATGTTTATGGAGAGTTTTCTGATAATATTATCTTAAGGAAGCATATATAGGCTGAATAATGTTGGTCCAAGCACAGAACCCTGAGGAACTTCATGATTAACATTGCTGTCCAAGGAGGATTCATCAATATATGTTGAACTGGGTTTTGTATTAGGCATTGACTGCTTCCTTAATGGATGCCAGGAAGCATTTCCTAGTTATCTAGCAATCATTTACCATGAGTCTGTTTATACAAGCCTATTAAAAATAAAATGGATTTTGATAGAAAGTTAAAGTATCTGACTATTACTATTCCTATTACTACACTATTATAAATAGAAATATTTTTTATTTGACAGTCTGGCCCACACACTTCATGCAAATAAATCCTGATGGATTAGTCCAAAGCAAGACGATAAATACCATTTTATTTAAACCTTTGCGCCATGTGCGGACACTCAACTTGGTCCTGTAGGATTTCTGTGTCCCACATGAATAAACCCGAGCTTAATTTGATAAACTATTGATTAAATTAAGAGAAACAGAAGTCAATGTGCTATTTGCATCTACATATTTATGTAATTCCTGTTTTCAGCAGAACACAAGAATACAAGAAACTCAACTCAAACAGAAGTAATCCAGAGTTAGAAAGCAGCTGGTGAACATAGTTTTGCATTAAAGAGAGTGTGTGAAATGAGCTGAGTCTGTATTATCATATCTATCTCTTAGAGAAATGCACCAACATTGCTGGAGATGCCACAGCAGCTACTCGTTTAGGCATATGCTACATTTCCATTACTTTGCAGACATTATTGCTTTGTGACTTTACATGATTTAATTGATTTCAACCAGGCAAGCAGCCGAAATCGGCTTCCTCTGTAGTGTGGCTGGGCCCATAGGGTGAGGTGGTCTGAGCCGCTGCTCCTTCCCGTCTAGTTGGACATGTCATTAGGATGCCACCTGGACCTCTGCAGCAGCTACATTTGCAATGAAACTTTCCAAATAGGCATTTTGTGGCCAGTGACCACATTTTTGGAATCTATATGCTTACTGTCTCACCTAAAAAATATATTGAAAATAAGTGTCTCATAAGCTGTGGGCAGCAGTGGCTCAGGAGGTAGAGCAGTCGTCCACCAACCAGAAGGTCAGTGCCTCAATCCCTGACCTGCAGTCAACATATGGAAGTGTCATTGAGCAAGATACTGAAGCCTGATTTGCTCCCAGTGGCTGTTTCATTGCTATGTGAGTGTTTGTGTGAATAGTTATCTCTCCTGATGAGCAGATGGCTCTTTGCATGGTAGCCTCTGTCACCAGTGTATGAACGGGTGAACGCTGGCTTGTGTTGTAAAGAGCTTTGAGTGGTCAGTCAGACTATAGAGGCGCTATATAAGTACGGTCCACAAGAAAGTGACTCCTGACAGCCTACAGAGAAAAATAGAACACTTCTTTGTTTTGTGTATCCTCTTTCTTTATCTTTCTTATCTCATCCTGTCAAGAGATTTGCTGAAATATAAAGTGATTGACTGGCTCAGGTCGCATAATGGTGAAATTAGTTTTTGACTGACAGAAAAATACTAAGATAAGATATCCCTTTATTAGTCCCACAGTGGGGAAATTTACAATGTATACTATGTATGTAATTACATATTATTGTAATGTATGTAATTTACTATGTATAGAGGTGAGCCTGTCTATATCTATAATAATAATAATAATAATAATAATAATAATAATAATAATAATAATAATAACAATTATTATTATTATTATTATCATAATAATACATTTTATTTGTAGAGCACTTTTCAAAATACTCACAGATGGTACAGAAATAAAAGGAAAACAATATATTAAAAAAGGAATCAATATCAGATATTAAAATACAAATATAAAGAGCTCAAATGACAGCAACAAACAACAAATTACATCACACTTAAACATTAAAAGCACATTTAAACAGGTGAGTCTTGAGTAGTGATTTAAATGTTGAGGGGGTCAGTGCAGTCTCTGAGTTCTTTGGGTAGGGAGTTCCAGAGGGAGGGGGCAGCTACAGAGAAGGCTCTGTCCCCCCCCCGGGTCCGGTATTTGGTCCTGAGTGATAGAGAGAGGAGGTTGGCATCAGAGGAGCAAGAGGGTGAAGGAGGTCCATGAGGTAGGAGGGGGCCTGGTTAAGGAGGGCTTTGTGGGTGAGGAGAAGGAGTTTAAAGTGGATGCGTTGTGGGACAGGGGAGCCAGTGGAGGTTCTGGAGGACAGGGGTGATGTGGTCACGGGAGCGGGTGTGGGTGTGGGTGAGGGTGAGGAGGCGAGCAGCAGAGTTCTGAATGTGTTGGAGTTTATTAGGGTTTTTGGATGTGGTGCCATACAGGATGCTGTTGCAGTAGTCGAGTCGTGACGCGATGAAGGCGTGGATCAGAGTTTCAGCAGCAGAGAAGGAGAGTGATGGGCGCAGCCGGGCGATGCTCTTGAGTTGGAGGAAGGCAGATCTGGTGACTTGTTTGTATGGTTTGTCGAATGAGAGGTTTGTGTCAAGGATGACTTCAAGGTTTCGGACGTGTGGGGAGGGAGTCAGGGTCGTGTTGTCGACGGTGAGGGAGAAATTCTGTGCATTTTTGATGAGGGAATTTGGACCAATGCTTATAATATCAGATTTCTACAGTATACCACTCCATCCACCACACCAGCCCCCATTTCTTCCCTGCAGAGAGGTAAGAGTCGGTGATACCAGGAGGGAGCATGCCTATGTCAAAGCCTTTGCGTTTGCCTGCATTACTGATGGTGCTGCCTTTCGTTGGGTAAGTAATGTGGTATAGGTTAAAAAGTTTGTCTGTCCAACAAAGAGGAAAGGCTCCTATAATTATGAACTGTTCCTGACAATTTCCATACAGACTGCACAAAACAACGTGTTTACCCTTATTGTACTGCAGTAAACTAAAACAGACTAATTTGATGTATATTTTGGGGTTGATTCTGACAAACAATCCATACTCATGTGTTGTATTTTAAATGCTTGGTTGATGAGCAGCGCCTGTTCTTTTTTTTCCCTGTTAATAATCTGTCCATATTGTTTTGCTTTGTGTGTAAACCCTGCAGCATTGAATGGTGATAGTCTTACCCTTGCTCTGTCTAATGTTTTCTTCCCTATATTTCTTTCCTAAACATAATTGGACTTAAAGCAGCAGACACAAGAAAGAAACAAGGTAACTTGGAGAGCGCCTACATCTACCAAGACAGAAAAAAAGAATCATCTGCACTTTAATCTGCATCTGATTCAAAATCTGTTCTCCTTATCATCATTCCAGTGGCCACTCTTCTTCAGAATTTCATTGAAATTGATAACTGACTAACAATCAGACTGACAGAAAACAATGAAAATGTGACCTCCTTGGCAGAGTTAAAGATGATAATGCTTTGTGTAACATTAACACATTTATTAATCATGTTAATATTAACGGCCATTACAGCCTGCAGACTGGGATAAGAGGGGCAGTGACCTGGCCACCGCTGCCGGCCAACCAGAGAGCGTTGAGGATAAAGGCCGAAACATTCGGTGAAGGTTGGGCACCTCCTGAAGACCTCAACGCATCCAGAGGAAGTAACCAACTACATCCAGGCCCTCATCCATCAACCCCCCCCAACACACAACCGGCTCCACCGTCACCCACAAGTCTCCCCCAAGCCCAGATGCCATCAGGATAGTGTAACTACCAAGGGATTAAACCATCTAGTCCTAGGAAGAACCAATAATACATTTAAACAATGAGAGCTAGTGTTTAAACTATTGTCTATGTATATTGTTTGTCATTCCAATACTTTAATAATTATCATTTTTGTCTTCATTCCTCCATTATGTCATATCCTGTTTTACTATTTTCTTAATTTGTACATGTATAAATTGGCATACAAGAAGTAAAACTTCTGATACTACTACTACTACTACTGATATTTGAACCCTTGGTTATCTGTTTTCTTATTCTCCCCCATCACAATCAAAGAGAGGAAGGATATATTAGAATAAGTTCTGTTCGTCCCATCCATCTTATCTGTCCGTCCATCACTTTCAGTTTCCAGAGCACAACTCAAAAAAATAACAAGAAGTGGTGCCTTTTTATACATACAGGGGTTTTTGTTGTTTTGATTTTTTCTTTTCTTTTCCATGGTTACAATTTGGACTTAAGTTTTCACAAGTGGGTTTTGATGCCAGAGCAGGTCTCAAATACGACACTGTAAAACTTGGTTCAAATTTACAGTGAAATCTGACCAATGCTCTACTGTATTAATGTCATAGAGTTACATGCGGTAAACTGCTGTGCATGATTACAGCATGAATGCCAGAAATACATTGCTTACAGGAGTGGACTGTAAATTTACCCTTAGGCAGCAGAGCATCATGGAAAGGTGAAAGAAAAGCCTGGGAACTAAAATTTTAAAATGAAACAGACACACAAGCTCAGCCTTTTGACTCAGATGTCCAGAGCTGCATTGATAAGGCAACCTCCACTGAGTAACATAAGTTGCCATTTTTATTATGACCCCACCAAAGGGTGGTACTTTTTACTCTTATCCATCTGTCCATCCATCTGTATATGTCGGGGTTGATAGAGGTATGACCATATCCACATAGTCTCAATGGACAGAATTCAGTGAAATTCCACATATGCTTTACTGGGGCTTTAAAGGTGTGCATCGCATAATTGGTTTCTTCATTTTGCTTATTGACACATTTTTAGGCAGATTTGAACAGACTTGAACTATCATTCCTCTATGATAAAGGTTATGGTCTGTTCACATCAGCACAAATTTTTCCTGAGGGGCATCTGTGTCTTCGGACACAAACTGAGTTCTCCCTCAAAGTGTCAAAACATAAACAAAAGTTATTCATAATAAACTCAACAGAGTTTTGTTTGTGCTGCAGACAAACAAAACCAGACAGTCCGATGTTGTCTTTTTGTTGTTGCCCTGGCCATAGTAGGCTGTTTGCTGTCTGTGACACGCAACAAAGGCTTGCAGGAACCGTAATAGGCATGCACAAAGCGGGGTTGTATCGTCATCACTTTTAGCCGGAGTTACATTTTGCCTCTTTACGCAACACCATACATAACATGATACCGTGGCGTTTTCTAAAGGTTTTCACTCTGGAGAAAGGTTCCTAAAAGTTTGTGGTTTCAGTGCCTGAAAACGCAACAAACCTTTTTCGTTTTTGGGTGAAATGGTCGTTGTGTAAACGGCCCCTAAAAGTTGTGTGAATTCTTGTGTGAATTGTTGCTCCTGATGAACAGCTGACCCCTTGTCTTCCTGAGTGATGGATTTAGTAGAAGTAGTAGTAGAACATCTTTAATTCTCGTTAAATACAGGATACATACCGTAGATTCAAATACCACTAACATACTGTAAATACACACATATACTGTGTTCAGTATTGTGTTGTAAATTTACAAGAATATAGTATTTCAAGACATATACTGTAATTCTAAATTACACTCAGAAACTTTATAAATTCAGTATTTTGCAGGTGAATCTGCTGCCAGTTAATCACTGTAAATTTACAGTGAAAGGCTTTAAAGTTTAATCAATATCTTTTCACAAAACTTTCTACACACAACAACCAAATACTGAACTGGAGCATTTTGCTATTGAGGGACTTTTTTTATTTTTTTATGCTTCTCCATGATTACAATTTGGACGTTGGCTCTTTCGGGTGGTTGGTTTAGTTTCTGGAGCAGATCTCAAATAGCAGGTTTCTTGTTCTAACGTTAGTAATATTATATCCAGCATCCACCTGTAAAGGTGTCTCGAGTCAATGAGCAAGCAAAGACCAGCTGACCAGCTGTGGATGTAGGTGAGGACATGCCCAACTCAGTCTGCAGAGACCTGAAGCCACGCCCTGTCTTACTTGCATGTATCTCACTCATAGTTTGAGCTTAGCTCACAGAAATGTGTACTGTAAGACATGCCAAATCCACAAAGACAAACCTGAAGAAAAGCACTCTGCAGAGGAAGAAAAGCGCAGACCTCCGCCAAGGCTGCTCAGTTTCAGGAAAAATTAAAACAAAATCTTTGCAATATACTAAAATCTTTATTTAGTTGTTCATATTGTCATCCCACATAAATAAACTGCAATGCCACATCAGGTAATTGACACTTGTAACACTTTAAGAGTTGTTACAAAGCCACACACACAGGCAGGAGAAAAGGAAGTATATGAAAACGGGGTAATGTTACCTCTGATCAAGAAAGATGCGGCTTTGACCAAAACACACATGCATACACCTACGTGATCGCGCTGCAGTCGTTCACACACACAAAACTCCAAACCACACACACATGCAGGAGAAAAGGAAATATATTAAAATAGGGTAATGTTTTGTTGAAATTCATAAGCTGTTATATGGACATGAATCAATTTGTAAACATTTGTCAGGATGGAGACATTTTACATTACAAGTGTGCATGTGGCAGTTTAATCCTATAATAATAAAAAATAAATAAAAGATTCCTGGATCCAGATGGCGATCCAGATCACCACCAAAACCTAATCGATTCTTCCTTGGGTCACTTCCAACATCTCCTGAAAATTTCATCAAAGTCCGTTGGTTATTTTTCTTTTATCCTATTCACAAACAAACCAACAAACTAACAAACCAACAAACCAAAAACATAACCTCCTCCCTTGGCAGAGGTAACTACTAACCACAGAGATGTGTGGCAGTCACTCAGCATGGAAAACACTGAGGGGGAGGGAGAGATGGGGAGAGCCGGCATGGGGATGCCAGGAGATAGAACATGGATAAGGGGTGGAGGAGTAACTAAGAGCTTAGAAGCCAGATGCCAGTGAAAAGAGCTATTTAAAAGCAGAGTGAAGAGAGGAGAGAACCAATCCAACCAGCACTTACCGACAGGTCACATGCTGTTAATGGAAAAGATGGAGTGATGGGTAGGAGGAAGGAAACACTGTAAGTTGAGGTTAAGGGTCAAGAGAAAGTAGAGATGGCTCCCAAAAAATCAGATACAGACAAATTTACACATTAAATAACTAATTGCAGCAATTGCAGGTGACACACAGGTTCCAAGGCATGCAGGAGGTGAGACTGAGGTTTGACCAAAAAGGAAACCGAGCATGACTTAGTTCAAGATTTGGTGGACACACAGAAATATATTATATTTATATATTTACATTTTATATTCATAAAGCACCACTCCACATAACCAAGTGTCTCTGCTGTAGCCACTGCGACAAAACTATTTTTAACTCTACCAGTGACTGTCACAACAGCCGAACCATCCTTCTTAAAACTGAAGTATATAAGAACATATCTGAGAAGCGCTATGGTGCAGGAGAGACTGTCAGGTATGGCCACTCTGAGCAGAATGAGCAGCCTTAAACAGGCTGGTAATGGATTGTAAATAAATCTACACATGCAGTATATATTCTCCTGTGACACATCTGTCAGAAAACACATACTTTTTGTCCTTTTGCTAATGAATGTGTATGCACAATGATATAACAATAGAAATAAGGAATTAATTTAAGGGAAAAGCTGAAATCCTGCACTTTGTGACAATGAGTAATGAGGAGGAGTCACATACAGGTTACCACTGAAAGCGCCCTCAGTCATAGCAGCATCAGCAGCTGTGATACCTTGCACAGTAAAGAGAGGCAGAGCGGTCTTCCACTTACCTGAAGGACAGTGGTTCGATCCCTGGCTTTGCAGTCTGCATGTCGAAGTGTCCTTGAGCAAAATACTGAACCCCAATTAACTCCCAATGTTCCTGCTCCATGGGTGTGTGTGTTTGTATGGTTGGCACCTTGCATGGTAGCCTCTTCCATGAGGTGCTATATAAGTACAGTCTATTTACCTGGTCTATTTCATTGTGCTTCCTAAATGATAAGCACCCTCACTATGACAATCTTAGCCTTTCTCTGTGCTACAGGAAAAGGACCCACAAAGAGTCAGCTGCATGTTTCTATTACAGTGCTATTTATTTTTTCAGTGTGCTAACTCGTAAACATTTGACACTGGAAATGGCTGGGTTTAAAAACACAGAGTGCAGATTAAATATGTTCATATCTTCATCAAGGTTTCAAATAAAATCTGCTGCAGTTTGAAGTTGCACACTAATGACATTCAAAAACGAGGCACAAACATGTTGAAGCTGGACTGCTGATAGGATTGTGATGTTTTACCATAAGGATTCAGAGGTAGTCGATCAGCAGGGTACGTCACAGCACTGTCCCGGTCACAGCCTGCCTTCCCTCTTCGCTGTGAAAAATCACTGATGTGATGCGCCAGGAAGGATGACAGGTGTGTGAAGCAGCACACACTTATACCTGTCCAGTCACATTATACGTTCGATTATTCCCTGAAAATACACAGCAGTCCTCTCTGTCCTGCACTCTACTTTCACCCTGCATTTAAAATACAGTCAGAGTCCTTATAGAAGTCCCCTACACTGCATGTCCAGTTTTCACTTTCTTATCATACATCTGTTTTTTTGCAGGAAGAGTAAAAGAGTATGACTGAAAACAATGGAGATACATTGTAGTACTGATACTACTATTATTGCTACCATTTCAGTCATGTTGTTGGTGCTTTTTTAAATGACTTAACCTTATTTAAATTTAACTGGTAGCACTTGCAGTGGTTGTTAGCTCCTTTAAAACGGGACATATTATGGGGGGACATACTATAAAAAACTTTTTCAGTGTTTGTGCACATATATTTGAATATCTAGAGTATCCAACAACCCACAAAATGTGAGCTGAAGAACCCCAGTAAGTTTTTTTGTGAGCTACCTTGATCACAAATCATGTGATTCAACACACCATTCAGGTTTTGCTCTCCTTCCAACCAGGGGTTGATCTGGGATTTTTCCAGCTCAGGGGACACAAAGGGGCCAAATTTTACACAGTGGCAAAATATACAGTATGTCCAACATCCATGCACATTTCCTTATTCAGTAAGATTTATACATCTCATTCCTTGTTTGCCATTGACTCTATAGCTTTAGGAAAAGACACATATTTAGATATATTTTGCAAATTGTGCCTTGTTTAAGCCCATTGTGTACATCAAAAAAGCTGAGGCTATAAAAATTCTTAACTTTCATACTGAAAAAAACATAAGATATGAGACATTTTCTTTTCCAAATTTGTAAAACATTAATTTAAAACAGGTCATTATTACAGCATATAGAACAGAAATGCTTTGGTGGACAGGACTGGGCTACATATATATCTCCTTGACCTGCCATCCATTTGAAGTGAGCTAAAGCAGATGTAGAGAAAAGAGAAAGAGAGACGGAGAGAATGAGAACTTTGTAATAGGAACAGGAGGGCCGGGCCAACCTGTTCTCTCCCTATTAACTCTGTTGTACCAAAATCGGCTGCAATTCACCTGGAGGGCGCTAATGAAGGAGTCCTAAATGAATGGGAGTGAATGGAGCTAAACGGCTAAAATAGTTATTTTCTCCTACTTCTAGACAAAAAAGCCCAATTTTTATTTTAGTTTGTGCAAATATAGTATGGATTATATATCAGAAGTGAAATGAAAACACACCAATGTTCTTTAGATTTTCTTACAAGGAAGGCGATTTTGCCCACAAACCACTAGCATTCTGCTAATGAATGCTGATTGGTCAGTTAAGGATTTATGACTGATTTTGACCCAACATCCTTCCACAAAGTCTTCCGGAGTCTACACACTAATAAGAATGAAATAGAATGAATATCTAAAGGAGGACCAGGAGGACGTTTGTTTCTGACGGCCAAATGTAGATCTGGTTGATGTAATAGCAGATATATTCCACCGACTTTTAATGCCATAAAGTGGCTTGTGGTGCTACCAGAGTGCTGCCAATGCTGCTACTTAAATAACAGTATTTCACAACAATTGAAGCAGCAAAAAATATCTAATGGACTGATATTTATTGTATCAACCTATTATATCAAAAACATAATGGAAATTGACAGAAATTTTTAAAAAAAATGATCCATAAACTTTTAATTTTGGGGCTTCTGCTCCATAGAGCCTCATTCATTTTTTTCTACCTCATGAACTTTTCAGAACGTCTGGGTATGTAGGTGGCCTACATACCCAGACGTTCTGAAAAGTGGCACTACTATTAGAATATCTGAGGCGACTGTCTGTCTGTTTGGAACATTCCCCAGTGTGCACCACCGCCACCTGTATGTGGGAGTATGCATGTAATGCTTAATGTAACAAAAATTCCTTTAAAATTTCAGTTTGATGTCCCTCGGCAAGTTTACACTGTATCGGGGAAAAAAAATAGATTCAACTATAAACATAAATAAGAAAGTTAGTTTAAATGAAGAAATTATTTATTTTCAGGTATTAGAGTGAAAAAAAAACATTTTATGAACAACAGCTTTTTTAAAACTTTTTCAGTGTGTGTGTTGTTATTTCTTTTACTGTGAAATCTAATGAATTTTAATTTACTTTAGACCTGCGTTCAAGTAAACATATGTTTTGAACTGAAAGACAAAACTGAATCTCTGGATGACTCAAATGGCCTTTTATTGATGTTTTGGTCTTTATCAGACAAAAAAATCAATAGATCTTGATATATGTTGTATGCCTTCTAGCAATCCACTTTTATGCTCCCAGTTTTTCTCTGCCTTTCATTTTTCTTAGTTTTCCCTCCTGCTCTTTCCCACCTCCTTTATAGTTATTATTTTATCATTCACTGTATACAGTGAGAGCATTCCCCCCTTCTTCTTCTCTCTCCAGACTGTATGTGTGACGGTGGTGAACTTTTTTCTTTCTTTTTTTTTGAGGGGGGCGGGCGGTGGGGGGTGGGCAGGTAAAGGTCAAAGCTGACAGCCTTTTAGCAGTGCTGCCAAGAGTGCATAGAGAAAAACACATAGACAGGCAGGCGAATGGGGGGAGAAATGTGTGCAGAAACAGGCAAAAAGAATAAGGAAGATGGATGGCTGATGGGCGGAGGGGGTTAGCTAAATAGATGGTCAGATGGAAGATGAATGGGTGGAAGACAAGAATAAAGAGCAGGCTGGAAGGGATGGATGGACGGACAGACTGTCAGGAAGACTGACGTTTTAATCTTTATCCATCCTTTGCAAACTAATAGAAACATACGGTAATTAAGACAGTTATTCATTCATAGTGATCCAACCCTGTCTCCTAGAAATTGTGTTTATACACAACTAATTTCCAACAGCAAATATGTTTATTTAGGAAATGTAATCTCTGCCTATATGTTCAGAGATAAGGTTTATTTTACTATGATAATGATGTATCACAGTGCAGACACCAGGGTGATTGGGAGGATGGTGGCCACACAAAGTGAAGGACTCCAGTCACCATGGTTTTCAGTGGTTGGGTTTGGGCAACAAAAGCACTTTGGAAGATTGTGTTGTTGATTAAATGTTCCAGAAAACCAATGAGTTACATTGTTGCTCAATATTTAAAACATTCTGTCTCAAATGGATACCAAACTCTGTATACCGACCAAATTACATCAGTACTACCAAGTAGGGATTAACATTAAAATCAACCTGTGTCAAATTCCGGTACCTGAAAATGCATCTGGATGGGAGGGTAAGTTACAGTGCTGCCAAGTCAGTTTATTATAAGCAACATTGGACTTTTTTTTCTGTAAAATCAGTTACAGATACAGGCAGTCGTGGGATAAAGGGTCAGTGCTCAACATGAAATTATTGTTTGTTTGTTTTTGCTTATGACATATTTACAGGGGTTAAGGGTTCCTGGAGGCTTCACCTATTAAACATATAATACATTTTTGCATTAAAATGTAGTCACCATATTAAACAGTAGAGCCTAAGAGCAGCATTTCATCCATTTCAACAACTGTTTGATTTAGTTTCAGTGGTTTCTCAAAAGCATCACGCCTTCCATTATTATTCTAGGGTGTATGTACCCAGGGTCCTTTCTCTCTTCTTTGAACAAGAATAAAATCAGTTTTACTCCTGTTCACAGTCTATTCAGCTTGGTAGATATTAAATAAAATCTATGAACAATTCCAGAGATATTACACTTATTCCACTGTTTGTCTCAAAACTCTCTCCCTCAGTTTTGTTGTTTCAACACTTAGCGTTTCGTTTATTCTTCTTGATAGCCAACTTCTGCAGACATATACTGTAAATACACATACGTACCATCCAGGATGATTCTGAGCATCATCTGTCAGGATGAGGCATGAGGCATGAGGGTGAGAGGCAGGTACACCCTGGACAGGTCGCCAGTTCATCACAGGACCATTCACCTTCTCATTCAGTGTTTGAACACCCATGATAAAACCCAACTCAAAATAAATGTTGCTCCATATGTGCCACACATGTAAATTGGTATCTGATTGTAAATATATTTGCCATCTCATTTCCATAAATCAAGCTGTAGCATAAGTTCAGACAGGAAGACTAAACCTTGGCACGCTCGGGCTATACTTTATTTCTCATGATATTCTGTTATTCATACTTCTCATGCATGCTCAAATGCTCTCATTTTCCAGCCATCATGGTCTGAGGCCATCAATTGTTATCAGCTGCTCTCATCAGCTGGACATATCTATCCAATAGCACAGCGACGCACCTTCATTGTCAGCCTATCATGTTGCTGCTGTCTTTTTAAATACTCCATTCCTCTTGTTCTCTCATGCTGCAGCTCAGTCTTCAAAGGTCCACCAACTTCATCATTTATCAGGTTCACCAGGGTCATCAGCCACCACCACCAATGTCTGGACTCCAAGGGTGGGATATATATCTTGCTGCTGCTCAGGACAGATGCTCTTCGATCTCAATCTCCCTGAGTATAACTTAAGACTTTCTGAGACCAAAGACTTTCTTTAAAGTAAAGTCTTATTTACTTCAACCACTAGTGTCTCCTGATTGAAATGGACATGGACTGGAATGGAGAATGGACGAGCTTTTCTAGTTTACAGACTAATCAGAGCACTTAACAACACTTGCCACATTCAGCCATTTTCACACACACCTTCAACATACACTGACAGCATAGGCTTCCTTTCAAGGTGCTAAATGGTTCTTCAGGAGCTATATACAGCTTTCTACCCAAAGCGGCCCATGATGTTTCTGTGCTCAGCCACCCACACACACACTAACACACCAATGGAGCAGAAAGTTAGAGTCATTTGCAATTCTGCCCAAGGACACTATGGTATGCATTATGATATATCACTGTTGGGTTTAAAGCTGCCTGCAACTCGCCAAAAAAAAAAAAAAAATAGATAAAATAATAATAATAACAATAATAATTAAGACAGCTTTAGGTAAGGTGATCACCCGAAATTACATTTAATTGAAACTGCAGCTGAGGGAACCCCACTGTGGATTTGTCACAATAAATGACCCCTTTGATATTAGACATAGTCATTTGCCTCACATTGATTAGTGCAGCTTTACAACAGTACAATACTATCATTACCTATATTATAGGCTTGATCATATTTGCATATATTTTGATTATCTATCCTCTTCCAGGTCACAGTGGCGTAGAGGAGGTAGTGTGGTGCAGGTGCGAACTGAGGACACCTGAAGATGCTCAGTTCTTCATATATATTTTATTATCTACATGGGAGGGGAGTGGCATTGCAGGCGTTGCAGACTTGTCCAAGGGATGATTTTTGTTGTATAAAATCCCTTTGGTTTGACCATTTACAAGAGTTGTCAATCTACTGGGACTGCAGATTCTAACTTTGTACTTTTTACTACATTGCTGATAGCATGAATGTCACATAAGAAACAGTGAACTTGAGTACTGCTCCCAGGTTCACAAACTTGCCACACAAAATAAGTTTCAAACCTTCAGGATAGCAGCTTTGCAGGCTGATCCACACAGATACACCCCCTCCCTTTTTTAACCTGCTTCCATTTAACTTCATTTGTTTTGCAATCAGGGATGTTGTAGCAGGGACATAGATGCGCCACATCCCACAAATGGTTCCCCGGGGAGATGCAATAGAGCAAAATACAAGGTGACATGTCTAAAACTAGGAAATATGGACAAGAGGGCTAAATCAGGATCTATGAACAGGGTGGTGGAGCAACAAGGAAATATGATCCAAGGAGTAATGCAATGAGGCGGGAAGTAATGCAGAAATGAAGAAAGGGTTGAATGTGGAAGGCATAACAAAGATGAGAGAGAAATAGATAAAGGAAAGCTTGTGAGGTCAAAGGAGGGGAAAACAGAAGGGAGAAGAAGAGTAAGAGAAAAGGAGGAAAGGTTGCAATTAAAAAGAGTTCTGAGGTCTTGCTGGGACAGGTGTGTGTGTCTCTTTGTCTCCGCATGTGTATATGTTTGTTCAGGATGACTGCATTTACAAAAAGGGGGAGACAGATGGGAGGCACTGACTGAAGTGACACTGCATCACTCCTGTCATCATCTGAGAGTCAGGGGGCACCACACACACACACACACACACACACACACACACACACTCACACACACACTCACACACAAACTCACACACACACACACACTCACACACAAACTCTCACACACACACACACACACACACACGCACGCGCACACACACACACACACATACTCACACACAAACTCACACACACACACACACACACACACACACACACACACACACACACACACACACTCACACACACACTAACTACAAACCTAGTGTAGAAAGAGAAAAAGGGAGAGCAAAAGGAAAGACATGAAGAACAGAGCAGGGGAGCAATGTGTCAGTTCACTGAGAGTAACAAAGACAGAAACAGCTGACATGAACATCATTAGGTTGAGACAACGGTTCCACTGCATCAAACAATGTTATTGTTCCAAAGCAGCTTTGCTCTCATGTTCGCTGTATAAGAAGTGGACAGAGACGCCACAACGTCATGTGATTATTGGACTGCTGTTCTGATACCTTGAATTTGGTAGTATGACCATCTTGGCTTGTTTTTGGAGCCTGAGGTGACCATATTTAGACAAGAGAGTGACATTGCTTTGCCTCTATTGTGATTGGATCTGTCTGATACCCTGAGTGCATACTGTGGTATAGCAACATGTCAATCACACGGTAACTACCCCCAAAGTATATCTTTATTTATCGCCTATTTTACTTTAAACGGAACCAAAATGTACAAAATGCTTGCTCAACTTTAGTAGTGCATGAATATCCAACATGCTGTCTCACCATATACCTTCTTTAATTGTTCTGTTCTTTTTGCACCCGCTTTCTTTAATAAAAGCTTAGTAACTTTACAAATGAGTGAGTAAATGTCGTTTGGAAAGACCTCACTGTAAACTCCAACGCTGACTACACGTCCGTGAGCAGACCGAGACCAACTTCATCTTCCACACATCCCATAAACCACAACCATGGAAGAGATGCAGAACCCCCTTTACTCTGTCCTGTGCCATTCAATTCACATCCAAATTGATTAATCCAAGGAAATCCACTGTAAACTCTCCATTGTTGGACACAAACACAATTTAAACAATGGTGGTACGCAAAAGTGCTTCTTGTTCTAATACGTGATGCGCATCATTTATTTTAACCATGCATGCACACCTGAGCACCACTTATGTGCACCCCTGGTAATGATGCAGATTTAAAACTAATTACTGAGACCATAAAATCATTAGAAAAATATGGTAAAAATCAGGAAATAAATCAAGTTAGAATTAGTGTCACTTTCTAATACGCTTACACACAATATGACCACTAATGGCCATTAGAAAGAATGCAAACTATTTCTGTACTGGTTTTACGTTTTAGACCAGTGAGCTCCTTTCACTAATTATGTTGTCAATAAGTCAACTTGAAGGGTGAGAGAGCTACAGATGTAGGTGGGAGAGATTTTCTATCATGGTTAGAAAATGGGCGGAGCAACCTCAACTCAGTCATCATCAAACCAGGGGTCATGAGGGGTGATGGATACATTTGTGGCCAAAGTAAGAAGCACATGAGTTATACAGCTTTAGTTTGCTTTCACAAATGCACCAAGGTGAGGTGGAGGTGGGCTACATGTAAGCACATCTGATGTGGCTTCTAAATCACAGGAAAAACACTGCGCCATTGAATTTAGATCAGGTTTTTGTCGGTCCATTGGTGCTGTGCATCAAGGTAGCAATGCAACAACAATGTGCCCGATCGCATCTCCTTTTAACATCAAGACTCCCACAGATGGGCGTAAGAACCTGTGCTACTCAACGTGGCATTAAATGGATGGATTGTGATGCAGAATGTTTAGAGTTAGTTACTTTATGGTATTTCTGTTTGGGGTCAGCACTAGCTGAGAAAATGGACATCGGTTGTCAACTACTTTGGTCTTACAGACTTGTCATCCAAGGAGGTCCACAAGGACATGGTGGCAAAGCTAGCAGGGAGTGACATCCTCAGACTATGACCTCTTCCCTAAGATGAAGAGGGAGCTCATTGGTGACTATTTTGACAGGGATGATGACATTATTGCTATTGTGGACCACATTCTGGAAGTCCAAGATAACAACTCTTGCAAAGAAGAGATCCATGTTTTCCAGAGCTGGAACAGGGATGTAAATGTAGGAGGGGACAATGTTTAGAAATAAATGTGTAAGGATTTCTAAAACTGACCTCTTATACCTTACGCCATGAACTTATCAATCACTCCTCGTAGAACGGATACATATCTGATTTGTGGCCATGCAGCATGAATGTGAAAGGTCAGATTTCATGTGGCTTTGCATGTGCTGACTGCTGTCATCATCAGCCAGCGCAGGCAGCATGGTAAAACTAAACGTCCAGAGCAGATCGTGTGCATGTCTGCCGTTGGGGAGGACAGATGCGTTCACCTTAGAGCTAGATTCAAGTCACTTGTAATTATGAGTGTGAGTCGTCTATATATCAACATTTGATCTGAGCAAAACAGATCAGAATTGAACAATGAGGCTTGTAACGAGAAGGCAGCCAAATAACAACAGTCGATAAAATTACCATCTTAAATGATTGATAGAGGTCTTCGCAGTCTTGTCCAGGTGTCACACTATATATGAGTTGTACAAAAGTAAGCAGTCCATGGACAAACTAACCATTTTTTTCAACATCACATAATCATTCAAATCAAAAAATACACTCCCAGTGGTCGACAAGAAAATCATCCAGCAGGAAACCAACCCTTTATCTCTTCTGGAGGTCCCATGGCAACAGCTTTATGGATACTCGGAGAAAATAGAACCAATAAGCAAATGCTAACATCATTCTGGGTCCCACAGATAAAATAGGGGAGACCACTTTCCACTTGTGTAAAGATTGTTTTTTTTTAATGCTTAGTGAGTTTTAATCACAATAAAGCATTAAACATAGAAGCATCGTCTCCTCTAGGTAATTTCTATTCTTGTGTGCCAGTGGGATTTCTGCCTGGATGCCACTGGAAACACTGTTACTACTGTTACAAAGATGACTATGAGATAACACCAGGGCCAATATTTATCAAAAAGCTTATGACTGCATAAATCGCTTACTACTCCTTTAATTCATGATGCATTATGGCCATATTGCGTGAGGTACATAGACTTGCATGTGACGGTTTTTGAACTCTGAATCTGAGCCGTCAACTTCATCAGGCAGCAGTAGATATGCAGCAAGAGTAGTAGAGGCCAACAGCAAGACAAGACGATGACAGCTGCTTGCCATATGTTTTCACCTTTTGCAGGATCCATCATGCCCTCTCCCGATGCGCCTGGCATGTGATATGAGTATGTGGGTCCTAATAGGTCCTTCTGCTGCTAGGCTGCTACCATAGGCTAAGTGCACAAGGTATATTTACATCAAATGGTGGCAGATGACTCCCATCCAAATGTTGGATCCAAACTGTTGATAAAAACATGATAAATGCTGTTGTGAATGTATGAAAATTGAGCCCATGACAGTTTTCACATTTTAACACAACACAGTATGCTCTGTATGACTTAGCAGAGAAATTGATCCTGATCATCTTTTCCTTTTACCCAGAGACGATTCCAGTCCAAGTGGCAGAATGACTGACAATGCAATTCCTATTCATAAGTGCAAATGATTTTATACATGCTGTCATGTATAGTGATGTAGGATTCAGAACTTCAGATCAGCGTTCCAACACATGCTCTCCATTATCCTCTCAGTTACAAATTTGTTTTTCTGACCGCTTAAAGCTGCCCAGAAGAAGAAAACAACCTGGCAGCAGGCAGAGGTGCAGGTGGTGGAAAGGAATTCATTTCATGTTGTATTGTAATGACTGTGACAAGTGTTTCAGGGCTTTATAATTGCATTGCGGCCTACAAAAGGAAAGTGCAACGTAAATATTGTGATGATTACCAGCTCTCAGCTGTGGCAGTTGTTGTTTATGTTCACATTTCAGCAAAGCACATGGCATATTTCCTACGTAGGACTTATTGACTGGCTTCTAAAAAGTGTTCGAACTCTTTGCGTTCCATTGTTTTGCTCTGACGTACCAATCATCCACACTGGTTGTCTTATCAAACCTAGAATATCTGCTATGTTTTGAAGATACGTCATTAGCAGCATTTGCAGACTCACACAACATCTCTATGCTATCTTTGAAAAACTAAGCTGTGATAAATTTCCAAATTTGATCTATATTGATGAACAAAACTGTATTTGTTAATTCTACTGTATATTAAGCCTTTTTTCAACAAATGCAATAAATCTGAGGATTGCTTTGATATATATAAACATATCATTTATCATTAGCAGTAGACCTCACACACATGAGAACTTGTGTGAATGATGCAAACATTATGTATACTGTATGAGGCCACCATCAGCCATGCTCACTTGATCCTCATATGTCCCCAGTTCATATGATGAAGTCAATTCTTCATCAGTTCACATATCTGAAGTGTACAAGCAGGGGTGCACATAACCGGTGTGCATGCATGGTCAAAATAAACGATGCAGAACAAGACGTACCACCACGTCTAACAACAGAGTTTAATTAATTATTTAAGGTGTGAAATGAACGGCACAGGACATTTGTAAAGGGCTTCTGCAACTCCTCCATGCTTATGGCCAATGAGTGGAAGACGACGTTGGTTTCAGTCTGACATGTCAGTCTGGTTTCTAGAAATAGTCTTTTAAAAAAGTATTTTAGCCAAAATTCTTACAAAAGATAAATAGTAGTTAAATTTAAAATAAAACCATGCAAATAAAAACATGTGTGTTTGGATAAGCCTATTAGTTTGTACAGTATGTATAATGTTTGTATGCTTCAACCACCCATGGGGATAGCGGGGGTTGCGAGTCTCTGGCACCGTTATTTTGGGGGTCGGGGGATGAATATTGTGAAACCCTGACCTTAAACATCTGTTTCAAGCAATTCTATTCAATTCTATTCAATTCAATTCAATTCATTTATATAGCGTTATATCAAGGCACTAACCAAAAAGAGCAGGTCTAGAGCACCAAGTCACATCTTCAGGTGCTCATTTGAGAACCACACTAAATATGTTATGTCCACCCCTGTGTTTAAGCTAACAAAACTACGGTTAGTGTAGCTGATTTTGTAGCTCTAGAAGCTTTTGAAAGTGTGGTCCATAAATAACATGGAAGTCAAGACATAATTTAACCCAAAACCTGACAATTCTGATTTTTGAAATTCTTGAAATCTCTTTACTCAAGTGGACAAAATGTTTTTTTTCTTGAAATGGGTTTACCAAAGTTCACAGAGTGAACAATATGAATAAGACAGTAGATAAATGTATAATAAAACAACCATAAAGTAAGCTTTTGTTACCTATTATAATATTTTCTTATTTATAAGAAGCAGGCTAGGTACTTAAAAAGAATTCTCAAATGTCACTCTAAGAAAATCATAAATGCTGAGCTAGCCTCATTCCCTGGGTGTCAAATACAGCCGTTTTGGCACATCCTTCAGAGGCAGACGGTACCCTTTATGCATCTGGATGAGACACACCAGGATTTAATTTACCTCCAGCTGAATGCGTCAAGATGAGACGATCAGAGCAAACTGCTCAATGACATGTGGTTTACAAAGCAAAAAAGTGACATGAGGAGTTGAAGCAAGGGTACCAGAAGCAGGGAGGCCAAAGGACCCACCACACACACACACACACACACACACACACATGCACATGCACACCTGCACACACACACCTTACCACCCCTGACCCACTTAAGTCTCAGATTACTTATTGTACCCCCTTTCAATCATTCCCACCTACAAACATAACATGGCAGGAATATTACATTTCAAAACAATCAAAGAGGACACTGTAACATCAGTCAAACACATACAGCCTCTCCTGAACCTTCAACCCTGGATGCAACACAGCTACAAGAATCCCAACGATCATAATGATCAAGAGCACCAACACTTTCTGTAAATAAATAAATAAATATGATTGGCAGTTTCATACCTAATTATGTCAAGCCGTTCTTTTTTCATGTGGTTGAGCCTCCTTTGGAGGAGGTGGGATCCAGAAATATATGGAAAATATGTAAAGAAATGAGGGCTGAGAAGAAGATCTGCTGACCACACAGCTTGATCACACATGATAGACCAAACATGCTAATCCACACATGATAGACCACACATGATAGACCACACATGATAGACCACACATGATAATCCACACATGATAGACCACACATGATAGACCACACATGATAGTCCACACATGATAATCCACACATGATAGACCACACATGATAGACCACACATGATAATCCACACATGATAGACCACACATGATAGTCCACACATGATAATCCACACATGATAGACCACACATGATAGACCACACATGATAATCCACACATGATAATCCACACATGATAGACCACACATGATAATCCACACATGATAGACCACACATGATAGACCACACACGATAGACCACACATGATAATCCACACATGATAGACCACACGATAGTCCACACATGATAATCCACACATGATAGACCACACATGATAGACCACACATGATAGACCACACGATAGACCACACATGATAGACCACACATGATAATCCACACATGATAGACCACACATGATAGACCACACATGATAATCCACACGATAGACCACACGATAGTCCACACATGATAATCCACACATGATAGACCACACATGATAGACCACACATGATAATCCACACGATAGACCACACGATAGTCCACACATGATAATCCACACATGATAGACCACACATGATAGACCACACATGATAATCCACACATGATAGACCACACATGATAATCCACACATGATAGTCCACACATGATAGACCACACATGATAGTCCACACATGATAATCCACACATGATAGACCACACATGATAGACCACACATGATAATCCACACATGATAGTCCACACATGATAATCCACACATGATAGACCACACATGATAGACCACACACGATAGACCACACATGATAATCCACACGATAGACCACACGATAGTCCACACATGATAATCCACACATGATAGACCACACATGATAGACCACACATGATAATCCACACGATAGACCACACGATAGTCCACACATGATAATCCACACATGATAGACCACACATGATAGACCACACATGATAATCCACACGATAGACCACACGATAGTCCACACATGATAATCCACACATGATAGACCACACATGATAGACCACACATGATAATCCACACGATAGACCACACGATAGTCCACACATGATAATCCACACATGATAGACCACACATGATAGACCAAACATGATAATCCACACGATAGACCACACGATAGTCCACACATGATAGTCCGCACATGATAATCCACACATGATAATCCACACATGATAGACCACACATGATAATCCACACATGATAGTCCACACATGATAATCCACACATGATAATCCACACATGATAATCCACACATGATAATCCACACATGATAGACCACACATGATAATCCACACATGATAGTCCACACATGATAGACCACACATGATAGACCACACATGATAGTCCACACATGATAATCCACACATGATAATCCACACGATAATCCACACATGATAATCCACACATGATAGTCCACACATGATAGTCCACACATGATAATCCACACATGATAGTCCACACATGATAATCCACACATGATAGTCCACACATGATAGACCACACATGATAGACCACACACGATAGACCACACATGATAATCCACACGATAGACCACACGATAGTCCACACATGATAATCCACACATGATAGACCACACATGATAATCCACACATGATAGTCCACACATGATAATCCACACATGATAATCCACACATGATAGACCACACATGATAATCCACACATGATAGTCCACACATGATAGACCACACATGATAGTCCACACATGATAATCCACACATGATAGACCACACATGATAGACCACACATGATAATCCACACATGATAGTCCACACATGATAATCCACACATGATAGACCACACATGATAGACCACACACGATAGACCACACATGATAATCCACACGATAGACCACACGATAGTCCACACATGATAATCCACACATGATAGACCACACATGATAGACCACACATGATAATCCACACGATAGACCACACGATAGTCCACACATGATAATCCACACATGATAGACCACACATGATAGACCACACATGATAATCCACACGATAGACCACACGATAGTCCACACATGATAATCCACACATGATAGACCACACATGATAGACCACACATGATAATCCACACGATAGACCACACGATAGTCCACACATGATAATCCACACATGATAGACCACACATGATAGACCACACATGATAATCCACACGATAGACCACATGATAGTCCACACATGATAGTCCGCACATGATAATCCACACATGATAATCCACACATGATAGACCACACATGATAATCCACACATGATAGTCCACACATGATAATCCACACATGATAATCCACACATGATAGACCACACATGATAGACCACACATGATAGACCACACATGATAATCCACACATGATAGTCCACACATGATAATCCACACATGATAGTCCACACATGATAATCCACACATGATAGTCCACACATGATAGACCACACATGATAGACCACACATGATAATCCACACATGATAGACTACACATGATAATCCACACATGATAGTCCACACATGATTTGTCCACACATGATAGACCACACATGATAATCCACACATGATAGTCCACACATGATAATCCACACATGATAGTCCACCAGGATTTACAGTATAAGTCAGGTTGGGAGTGATTTGATTATTATTTACATGTTTTTGTATATATGTTCTTTTTGTATATAGTTTTTTGTAAATTTTTTACTAATCTATTCAAATGTAGAGGTTTTATAGTTCATTTCTACAAATATATACAAAACTGATATTTATTGTTCATTCCTAAAAACCTAAATGTGAAAGTACCTGCTCTTCCTCTCATCATCTCCATCACTTTCTCTCTTATCATGTTCTGTTTCACTTCTTTTATCAAACCTGAGCTATGATTGCTGCAGTCCTCTTTTCATGTTAGTCTGTAGACAGTAAACACAGGGTCAGGTGATGTTTATATGTAAATGTTACCTCCTTTACTGAGGATCAATAGGATCCTACGATGAAAATAAAAATAAAAAGGGGTACCTCATTTTAACATGCATTTAAACCCTTTACCTAAACTGAATTGAAAGAAAAGTATTTTAACTTTTGTTTAAGTTTAAAAGTCTGACATCGGATTGATGAATTCATGTTGGCTAACGAGCTCATTAATTAGCTCACGTGAACCAGCCGGTATCATTATGGACGGCCTCTCATGCAAGAACAGAGGAGCTGTTAGTCAGCTGACGTCTGGAGATGAATGTCATTAAACTACCAGCAGTAGTTACAGTTAACTTCTGTAGTGTCACGCTTTGATGGATTCAGCATTGGAATGGAACCTGTCTGTCTGACAGCTACCTTTATGGGTGCGAGTCTTTATCTGAGAAAACAATTTGTTCAGATGGATGGTGGGTGGATTCAGATGATTTCAGAGTCAATCTGTCCATCACTTATGTACATTATGAACTTGTCAATGTAGGTGCCTCTGATGTGCTTTTTAAATAGTAGGAAAAACGCTGTGCCATTGACTTTAGACAGGTTTTCACTTTCTGCTGCATCAAGATAGCAAAGCGTCAGCTATGATCCTGACCACACCTCTTTTTAAGTCTAACATGCCCACGGGTGCAAGTACATTTGCTACATAAAGAGAATTAAATCTGCGTTGGTTAGTGCATGCCATTATTTTATTTAGTTTATTAGATATTTCAAAGGATAAGGGAACAATTTGACGTTCTAATGGTGTTACGAGGAAAAGTCGGGGGCTCACTGAAGTCAATTGGACCCATCCTCTGGGGATCATGAACTGCCTGCACCATATTTCAGGGTAATGAATCCAGTGGTTGGGATAGAGTCTTGATATAGTGTGATAGAGTGTGTATGGATGAGCGACTGACATGAGCATAACAAAGAACCAACAGGAATTTAAACTGTTCATCTCCTTAGTGCAAAAAGGTAACATGATTAAATTGTTTTTCATAGCTTTAGAACGGTCATCCTCTCTCTGTCTGTGTGTGTGTGTGTGTGTGTGTGTGTGTGTGTGTGTGTGTGTGTGTGTGTGTGTGTGTGTCTGTGCGTGTGTGTGTGTGTGTGTGTGTGTGTGTGTGTGTGTGTGTGTGTGTGTGTGTGTGTGTGTGTCTGTGCGTGTGTGTGTGTGTGTGTGTGTGTGTGTGTGTGTGTGTGTGTGTGTGTGTGTGTGTGTGTGTGTGTGTGTGTGATGAAGTGATAGACAAAGTCTTTTTTTCTGTGTGTGTCTGGTTCTTTGATCAATCACTGTTCTTGGTGACAGTTACCATGACAGCCAGTCACATGATCAGACAGCGAACCGCAGGTGCGTGTGTCAGCTCAGAAACAGAGCTGTGACCTTGTACCGTACACACACACATGCACACAATACCGCCATTATCATTGTCCTTCAGGAGTGAACAGAACATGCAAGAGATTGAGAGAAATCACTAAATCCAACAAATCCATGTTCACACACACAAAGACACAACCTCCCTACATGCATGCACAACAGACGCACACATAAACCTACAGAGAACAAACAAATCCATCCTAATCGTATTAATAATGAGTGGTCAGTCAATTAAAAAGCTGCTGGATGGATATGACTTTTGTCTGGTGAGTCACAACATACACACAGTCTCCATCTCTCTCTCTTTGTCTCACACACACACACTCACACACACACACACACACACACACACACACACACACATACACAAGAGGAAGAGAGAAGGGTTGAGGAGAGGTTAGAGGAAGGGAGGAGAGGAGTGAAAGGTGGAGAGGACGATGAGTTTTGTCTTGACATTGATCTCTGCCTCACTTCAACACTAAGGTCAGCCCACACACACACAGGCACACGCGCACACACACACACACACACACACACACACACACACACACACACACACACACACACACACACACACACACACACACACACACACACATACATTTGCTGAGGCCCTGTCTTCGACTGCCTGACTGATCAAATTAAACCCTGATAACTGCAAAGCTCCAGTCACACACACACACACACACACACACACACACACACACACACACACACACACACACACACACACAGTCAGTGAAATATTTTGAAAACAGATTTTTGGTATGAACATCTTAACACGCAACAACAGTACTGAGTACATGTGTGAAATGATGTGTGTTTTCTGAGTACAAAGACACGCACACACATAAAGACACACAATACACAAGCAAAAACAGTCATGCAAGTTTGTGTGTGGTGTTTGTGTCTATTGTGTATGAATGTGTGCATGTATGTGTTTATAATATGTCTCTCTGTGTGTGTGTGTGTGTGTGTGTGTGTGTGTGTGTGTGTGTGTGTGTGTGTGTGTGTGTGTGTGTGTGTGTATATGTGTGTGCGTGTGTGTGTGTGTGTGTGTCTGTGTGTGTGTGTGTATGTGTGTGTGTGTATGTGTGTGTGTGTGTGTGTGTGTGTGTGTCTGTGTGTGTGTGTATGTGTGTGTGTGTGTGTGTGCGTGTGTGTGTGTGTGTAAGATGTCTCCACGTACTTGTGCTGTGTCAGCCCTTTCAGACAGACAGCACTGTTGTTTTGTACCCACAGAGGAAATAAAATAACTGCCCACGTCTTTTCAAACCACAGACAGCTTTCTCTCTCTCTCTCTCTCTCTCTCTCTCTCTCTCTCTCTCTCTCTCTACCTCCCCCTTTCTCTTCCCTCTTTGTTTATTATTCCTCGTTTCGCCCTTTTACATTTACTTTCTCTTCCTGTGCTCCTTTTTTTCTAAAGATTTTGTAAAAGGTAAATAACAATATTAAAAAAACAACATTTGAATAAAACAATGACAGAATTAACATGTGTTTATATTATAATTTTTATAATTTACATGTCAAAATGGAAAACATCTTTTTTGAGTGTCAGCTTACCCTCAAATAAACATCACACACATGTAAGTTAATCGATCCTGATCAACCAAGATTTAGCATTTAAAGAAATATGAAATAAAGGTTTATTTAGCTATTTCACATGTAAAATTGCTCACATTGATCAGATATTATAGATCTTCAACTGTTCTTTAACATAAACCAGAAGGACAAACCAAGGCTGCATTGTGCCCAGCTAACACAAAAGTACCTTAACGGCTGCAAGCTCTATTATTTATATCAGTGTATTAATTCTATTTCAGTGTAACTTCTGACTCAAGTAAAAACATATCTAATCTGAATCTATTAGAAAAAGACAACAGATAACCAAGGTTTGTGATGTCACAATGTTTTATTTCTTATATACCAATTTATACATGTAGAAATCTAGTGCAGTATTATGAAAGGAAGAGAAGCAACATAATCAAATATGAAATATATTAAAGCATTAAATATGAATAGAGGGCAAAATGGATGAATAAAGACAAAATATGACAATTCTGAAAGCATTATAATCAACAAAGTCCAGCGATATACAGAGTCACAGATTAAATGCAAAAATGTTTCAAATATGTGACCTTAAGATACTGTTGGTCTTATTGTTTTTATTTATTAAATAATGGATGCATTTGTCAGTAAATGTCCTATCTCATGTTAAAGACAGGGACAGAAATGTATTGGATCCACCCTGTAATTCGGATCTACTTCATAATCTAATCACCTCTCTGCAAAATGTGATTCAAACCCTTTCTGGACTTTCTGAGATATTCTGGCCACGAACAGACTAATAGATGATTAAAACAAACCCTCTCTGGTGGAGGTAGTGAAATAACATTTTCTGTGACAGCATAATTTGTTTTATTTCATTGCAGTTGCATGAAATGTTAATTGTGTAATTAAAACAGAGACGTTCACACCTGATTGTACAGTCTAACAAAAGTTATTTACCCATTTGTTCCTTTAATTATTCTGTTTATTTTGATGATTTCTTCCACTGTGGAGTCCTGTGTTTTTATAGGGTACATAAAGTTGAAAGAGAAAAAGAGCAGTGGATGGTACAGATATGAAATTATAGGGAGAGATGGATGGATGGATAATGGAGGGAGACGAAGCTGAATATCTGGCCAGATGAATGATGAATGAATGAAGACAAGTAACAGCAAAATGGGCAAAGGAGATGGAAAAATGAATGGATGATGGACAGGGCCAATAATGGTGCCAACCAAATTTAGTTAAAACCAGTGAAGCTGGAATCAGACTGAGGTACACACTGTGGTGCACAGTGCAGTCCAGAAAGAACAAAATAAATCTAATTTCCATGGTCGAGTGTAAGAGCCATGTTGTAGTTTTAGAGCCGTTCTGGCTCCACACTAAGGTTCAAGTCTCCATCCTTCAGTTTGAGGTACAATGCTGCCATCTGCTGGACCTTCACTAGCATGTTTACCATCACCCACAGGTTCACCCACAGGTTCACCCACAGGTTCACCCACAGGTTCACCCACAGCCCACAGGTTCACCCACACCCACAGGTTCACCCACAGGTTCACCCACACCCACAGGTTCACCCACAGGTTCACCCACAGCCCACAGGTTCACCCACACCCACAGGTTCACCTCAATCACCCCCACTTCCTTCATTAACCTCTCTAGTTCAGTGTGTGTGTGTGTGTGTGTGTGTGTGTGTGTGTGTGTGTGTGTGTGTGTGTGTGTGTGTGTGTGTGTGTGTGTGTGTGTGTGTGTGTGTGTGTGTGTGTGTGTGTGTGTTTGTGTATTGTATTATGGGTAGTTTTTCATATCCACCAGAAACAAATATTTTTAAGTATTTATTTGTTTGCCCATATGTCCCTTTAGGGGCTCTGGACAAAGGATCTAAGACATGCTTCTTCTTTTTCTTTTTTTCTTCTTTAAAAAATAGCAATAATGTATAGTGTGAAGGACGGTGAGTGGTGAAGGTTACTGAATGTCACTTAGAGAATAAAGAGTCAAATAAGTCACATTCTTAAGTTTTAGGCAGTATTTGGCTTAAATGCTTACTTAATACCATGAGCATGTATATTCTCACCAACATACACTAACTATGAATACTGTACTCTACCACCTAGTAGAAAAAACACCAACACACAAGATGCTATGACCACCTTTATGTGAACTGTATGTTTGTAAGATGATGTCACCGTCTCCAACACTGCCTGCTTTACAGGAAACTGTGTAAATTATTTAGATATTAACCTGATAATCAGGTTGAACAGCAGAAAGTAGAATTATTCAGGTTACTTCAGTAAATGCAGCAGTACTACATTTAATAAGATATACTGTACCTACTCCAAGTTCTGCATTCAAAATACTGAAGTAAAACAACATAAAGATAAAGTTAATTAATCAAAATGCATATAATGCAGCAGGATGTCTCCTGTGATGATGAAGGATCACATATTATAGTCATGGATAATTGGGGAGTAGTGAACTACAGTACATGTGATTAAACTAGTTGTATAACTACATATGCAGTAGCTTGCTGGTAGCTCTAAATATGGATTCTACATTCATATTTGCACCATAAAAGGCAATTAATTATTTTCTATTCTTTTTATCCCCATGTTTTAGGTTAATACTCGAGTCGGTCAAATCCAGTAAAGCTGAAACTAAATATTTTTTCTTTACTGTGGTAATTGCAGTTGATAATACAAAACTGAGATTAGTTCACACCTAACATAAAACATTCCTTGTAAATTAGCCCATCAGTGAAAATAATTTGGCAATAGTTTGTAATCAGAATTTGCAAAACTTTTGCAAAAAATGTGCCCATTCTTGACAAATATTAAAATAAGTTGTTGCATGCTAATTTGGTTGGACAGCCCTACTGACGGACAGCAAGATGGTCCTTCACCAAGGTGATAGCTGCTCCTAATGTCGCTGAGCAATGACACCGAACCCACTCAGAAGTCTTCGCTGGGAACCCCTCCACTGTTCTAGAACCAGTAGCTCTATCTCACCAGCAGAGTCCCTTTGCTGCACAAAGGTTAAGGGACGAACAGTTGGTCCCAACCTCGGACTCTGTAACCTCCACCTATGGTCATCTGGTGAGAGCCCCATACTTTCCTGTACTGCTCTCTTGAAGTCAGTGAAGTACCTCTTGGCCTCTTGGAGGCAGACTTAGTGCCATTGTCTGCGCCTCCCCCGACAGCATAGGCAACAGCCGCATGGCACTCCGCTGCTTGCCACTCACATGCCCCAGGCATTGTCCCGAACATGTCCAGGAAGGACTGTAGTTTGCCCGCCATGGACATTCTATGAAGCTCCTGACAGTGGAGGAGATGTAATGGCCACTGACTGGGACAGCAAGGTCTCCAGAGCACAGCATTAGGTTTAGGTTACTTTCCACCTGCCCCCGGTGCATGCCTGCTAGCCCATGTAGTATTCGGGCTAGTCTTGATTCTCCGTCATCTTCATCTCTCTGAATCCTTGTACTCGTGTAACAGTTGATTCTCTGCTACCATGTGGGTTCTCCTCAGTGATCACACTGATGATTTCAACAGTCTTTATTCTAATACACAAATAATAAACATAAACTTAAACATTGGTGTAGCAGTGAACTCTCTGCTACCACACCTGCACCATAATGACACTTGGTAACAGTCTTTAATTTTAACACAAATTCAAATAAACAAAAAATACACTTTTCAGCTTCTTCCGTTCAACACATTAACATCCAGCTTTTTAGCTAACAAATTAACACACAGGCTTTCCAGCTTGCAACATAGATGCTGCAATGCTTTCCAGCGTCTGCTAGGACATGTGTCTCAAACACAGACTCCAGACAGGATGTCTCTAGCAGGCAGAGACATCCAGGTCCACCACGCTGCAATATGAGGGAGAGAAAGCAATCAGTTCAACACAAAACACATGGAATAATTAGCTCTCTCTCCCTGGCCATGTTCTTGAACCACCCCTACTTTCTCTCTCCTGTCCCAAGTTAACCAAACCCACACTGTCACATACCCCCACTGCCTGACTAGGCTGGGGAGCCATCCGGCCTAGTGTACTGGTGTGTGCATATATATACATCGGTACGTCATACGTCATACATATGATCCGTCCAATACCAATGTATATTCTGGCGAATGGGTTATACTTTAAACATCTACAAATAAAGCTTAATTTTTTCATTCTGACTCAGCCTGTGTCATATATATATTTCATATGAAATGAAATGAAAGTCTGTAGGGCCTAACTGCTGGTCTTTCAAGTCCCTTAATTGGCTTTCTCACTTATACAAGCACTGGCAGGTGAATTGCAGACACAAAGATGCATTCACTTTCCTGTATCCACATAATGTAAAAGTTGCAAGAGACAAAGGTGAGCACTCACACAGCGAGCTACTGGGAAAGGTGTAAACACACCTCCATCTGTAATGAGAGTCACTGGAATTGTCACAACCTCTCTGAGAAAAACACTTACAAGAGGTAAGGTGTCGAGGCTTTCTGTTACTGTCACTCGTTGACTTCATTTCAAATACTGATGGACTCCTGAAATAGGAGAAATTGGATTGGCTCAATATAGTATATATTTATATGTATTTTGGGATGAATTAATCTGAATGAGAAGCATTATTTAAATTGGTGTAGCTCCTCCGTATTTGCAGGGCTGTGTTTAACATGTCCCACTACCTTGCAACACTTTGCCAATGCATCACCAAACCTGCTGTCACCAAAGCGAAGACTGACTGCTCTCTGTAACATGTGGTCAATACAAGGCATGTGCTGGAATGGAAGCTTTCTCGCTGCAGCTGCCATGTTTCGAGTGCTGTCTGTTCCGACTGCGGTGACCTTATGTTAAACCCCCCTATGTCTCTGCCACAGACAGATGCATCAGCGGAGTGCCTGGTGACTGTCTTTAGCATGGTTAATGCAAATGACTGTAGTTTCCACTCTCTGTTAATGATGTGTGCAGTCACATTGAGATGATTGTGATTGAGGTCCAACGATCCTCAGTCAGGGCGATATATTCTGCTTCTCCCAGTACATCATCTTTTGCTCTCTCTGTGTCATAAAGCTGTTGGATTTTGGACAGTTGTGTTTCTCGATGGCGGAGTATAAGCATACTCTGTGTTGGAGGATGCAGTCTGTCAAACCTCCGTCAAACCCCTGTCCTCTACCACTGAAATTGGCCCGCAGTCCATTGCAATCCATTTAGCAATTGAGTTGATCAATCTGTCTCAAGCAGACTTACTCAGTTTGTGTCTGAACGTCTGCTCCCGTGTTGCTTGATGAGGGGTGTTGCTCACGGTAACGTTAGCATCAGGTGCTGTTCTAGGTCTGATGTCTGAGTGCTAAGTGCTTTGCATTGAGGTGATATTTCAGGCTTGAAGTACTCTGATGGTAGGAAAATTCCTTATGGCAAATAATGCACAGAACAGTGCCCCTATCAACCGTTCCATCTGGACGAAATGACACATTTCCATTCACTGGGCCAAGTAATGCTTTGTCACCAGCATCCATCATGTTTGAGCCACTGTGTACTGAACGTGTGCAGTGACGTACGGGGTCAAAGGCCATCATTGAGTGCAATCAATTAGCTTTTTTGGGGGGGACGCTTTATGTTTTCTATAATTAATTAATCAAAAATTAATGCATTATTTTGACAGCCCACATATATATAAATATATATAAATGGAATCTTAATTGTTTTATTTATTTTACTTATATTCTTTTATTTACTAGTCTTGTCCATTTATTGACACATTCTAGCCATTTTATTTTTATTATCCCTTTATTCTCTTCTGTTTTTATTCTCTGGACAGTTTCACTTATAATATCCTAATATTGTGTGTGTATGTGTAAAAGGCGGTATGGAAATTGGGCATTCGTTTGTTTAATATGTAAAGTACTTTGTGTTACACTCTGTATGAAAAGTGCTCTACAAATACAGATTGATTGATTGATTGATTGATAGATACAATGTACAAAGCATTGAGCCGTTCATCTCTAAATTTACACTGTAAATTAATTCCTCTCAGTCCATAAAAACACAGACCTGTGCTCTTTTCAGCTGGTGTTCATTCACATGCATTGTCTGCCCTTCCAAAAATAAACTGTGAAATATCCACACTGCTCTCTTACTGTCACATTTGCTTGTAGATCAATAAGTTCCATCCATAGAGATCCAGTATCTGCTCACTTGTAGATCTGTTTAGCCTCCTGTGAAAATGTGGTGACATTTCCGACCCTAAAGGGATTCTAAATGAGAAGAAGGAGCCGCTAACTGCGGCTCAAGTTGTCAAAATAATTGCAGATGGGCTTAGAACTTAGAACTCTGGTTTCTGCCAAATGTCCTGTTTAGCTTCATAATGGCATATAATAGGTTATTCCACTTTTGTCAACCGTGACAGACTCCGCACAAATTGGGTACACTGGACTCATAGAGCTTGTTGCAGGAAGAATAAATACGTTTCCGTCCATCATCTCAGAAGACACTGAAAACTTTGCTAGTTTTAAACAAAGCCATCCATGCATGTAGCAGTGTATGTTAGAGGTAGGACCCCAGCAGCTCTACTGAGCTGGTCACATTGTGCCTGTTCAAAATCCCTTTTGAGGACAAAAGTATAAATAAAAGTACAAATAAAAAATTTTCCTCTTATGTCAAAGGTTTTCGCGGTTTGAATAAAAGCCTCTCCTGGTCTGGATTTGGCCCAAGGGCCACTAAATGGTGACCCCTACTCTAAAGCCCTGTCCACATGTAAACACACATTTTGCATATCAAGCATTTTACTCAACATCCTGACCTTCAAACACAAACAGCATTTTTGGTCATTTGGCATTTTTCTAGTCTAAAGTGCTTTACAAATAATGCCACATTCACCCAATCTGACACACCTTCTTAAACTGATGGCAGGGGCTGCCATGAAAGGTGCTGACCTGCTCATCAGGAGTGATACAGTCCTTCCTATACAAATGCCCCACAATATTTTAAAGCTCTGTCATTCACACACACAGATGGATCTTTCATCAGATGCGTTCACATGCAGCTGGAGGCGGGGATCAAACCACAGACCGGCCTATCAGCGAACAACCTGCTCTACCTCCTGAGCCACAGCTGTCACTAAAAAACAAACAAATATCTCTAAAACTCTGATTTGATTGTTGCACCTGAAATAAGTGGCTCCCCCCAGGGCTGAAAAATGAGTCTCAAAAGCTTCAGTTCTTCAAAAGTAAATCAGTCCCCATAGACCTTCATGTTAAAATAAACATGTTAACAGGCTGGTGAAAACAATGCTTTTGGTCTCTGTAGCTACTTTCTCCATTACGACAGCTTTTTAGGGGAGGAGTTTTTATACAAGCCACTTTTTTAGATTATATTAAGGCTTATTTTCTTTTTAATCTCTGTGAAATGTCTTTAAGTAAAATTAAAAAATGCTATTTAAATTAAAAAACTTATCATTCAAACCCCAAAAAATCAACACAGTTAGTGTGACCATGACCTTAGTGACAGCTAGCTGTCAGCAACCAGTCCTCTTCATCTGACTAACCCCACCCACGCTCCACCTGTGTGTCCATTTTTAGATTAGGCACCGCAGCATTTTAGCTCTCAAATTTAATCCACTTATCCTGTTTTTATTTTTGTTTCAAGTAACTAAAAGTCTTGGCATTTTAGTGTTATCCTAGTCAAACTGTTACTATTTTAGTAGATGAAAGCTTTTAATATTTTCAACTTTTTTTGTCATCAGATTCCAGTCAATTCAACTAAAAGCACTAATTATTTGCCAATTTAAGATTTTATCTCTTATTATCCTGTCAGAAACGGGGTAAATTATTAAGAATTAATCCAGACATGGAGTATGTTCTCATTAGGTAGATTTATTTTGAACCACAAAATAATACATAGATAAATGTAACACCACTACCTTACTTGTTGGCTTAATAAAAAAAATCAATTCCCTGTTTGCTGACCCCAATGCTGATGGAAAGTCAGGTAACTTTTATTCCACTAAACATTTCTGAAGCTTCAAAGCAAAACAGCATTATTTATTCTAAACAGCTGAGGAAGATGATCTGTCACTTAATGTCCAGAATTCCACATCCCTGCAGCATAATCCAAAATTGGACTGACGTACAGTAAGATTTAATCATTTAGATCTTCACAAAGCTTAGTCATATGTAGAACAGATAGTTCCTACCGGCAATAGACCTCTAAATATAACAAAAGTTTTCTCTCTATCTTAAGCGATGCAAAATATTTAACCTGCTCTGAAGATCCTGCTCAGTTTGTATGTAGGGAGATACATCATCTGCAGCAGGAAAAGTCCATTCAGAGCCTGAAGCCTTTGCTTGCTTAATTTTATCCATTAAATAATTTATATAGCATGCAAACAGAGACGTTTCCATCCCTTTGTTTCACCAATTCAAATCTGTGCTCTGTAATTTATTTGACCACATGCCACTGGGGCTTGAGAGTGTTCACAGCTTCATAAAATGTCTCATAAATACCAGATTTCAGTAGTTTAAAGCAAAGAGGATCACAATTTATCTACATTACAAACCCTTCTGGAAATCTATGAAGCAGTAATAAGTAGATCTTCCTTCGAGTATTCTTTAAACAAAGGATTGCAGACAGAGATGAGTTACCATTTTGTTCTTAAGCAAATGATCCCAAATAAATTTGACATGAATTCATGGAAAGCATAACTTCAATCCAAACTGAGAGGTTTACATATTCCCATGATGACTATACTGCTATTTAAAGGTGTTGCTTGGTAAAAAAGGTAATGGTATTTTCTATTTTATAATGAATTTAAAAGCTGCACATTCATGTCTCTGCATCTAACTGCAGTAAGTGTTGCCATCTCAGTATGTCTGATAGAAACTTTAATAGCAACCAGCATGAGACACTGATCAGCCAAGCACATCAGCGTAGTGAGATCTAATCTGTCACCACCATGCAGAGAGAAAGGCAGTGTAATTGTATGTGTGAGTGTGTGCCTATGCATCATGTGGGTCTTGTTAGCGCTGGGTGTAATAGCGGATGGCAGTAATGTGGGAATGACAAAGGAGGTCTTACTGCGAGCTATATGAAGACGTGTGAGATCAGCAAGAGTTCTGCAACATGTCACTTCCCCCTGGTCTGTGTGTGTATGTGCATGATCACACTCATCATGACGAACACTGTCTCTATGTTTGTGTGATGTATGTATGTATGTATGTGTGATCTGCAAACCTACAACACGGATTCCAAGAAAAGTAGAGACGCTGTGTAGAGCAAAAATAAAACAGAATGCAATGATTCACAAATCATTGTCGGTCTAAATTCAGTGGATTGCAGTACAAAGACAAGAATGTCTGAAAACCTGCAACATGTTCCAAAAAAGTTGGGACGCGAACACTACCACTGTGATCTACGTTACCCACAGGAAAGCAAAATCCAAGAAGAGGTGTCTAGGTGTTTCTTTCATTTCTCTTAGACACAAATGAGCTACTTTTAAGATCAAGTTAAGACCAAAGGCTTTTACCCCAACTTCTCCACTGCAGGAGAAACAGCCACATATAATGTCAAGAGATGTCTAGATGAGAATGAGATCTCATGTACTTCCATTTCTCTCATTGTAATCTCGATTCAATCCATTTGTCTTACCTAAGTCTCTTATCTTTTCTTCTAAGGGGGCTTTAGGAGCAACAATTGAGATCGAAGTGATCTTAAAAAGATATATGACTGAGATAAAAAACTAAAACTATCCGAAGCAAAATATTTCTCCCCTGGTACTTTTAACAACATAAGTGTTTGGGAAGTGAGTAGACGCCACACATTTTCAATGAGAGACAGGCCCTGACTGCAGACATGCCAGTATAATACAACCACTCTTTCATTGTGAAGCCACATTGTTGTAACATGCTAAATGTGTCTTGGCATTGTCTTAATGGAATAGCCAGGGAAAAAGACGTCTGGATGTCAGCATATTTAGCTGTAAACCTGTATGAACCTTTCAGTATTAATGATGCCTTTACACATGTGCAAGTTACCCATGCCATGAGGACTGTCTTTATTAATATTTAACATATTGTCCCAAATTTTTGGAATCAAGTTTGTACAGTTTCATCTTATAATTCCAACAAAATAACAGCCCGAAATGTAAAATCAAATGGGGGTTTTTTTTCCGTAAAGGGACAAATATGAAGTAAACTCCTCCTTGAAAAGCTTGAAAATTGTAAAAATAGAAAACATCTAGATTAAATGAAAACATTTTGTATGTAGCTGTTATAACTATAATGCACTCATGCAACTCAAATCTGTGCCATCATCATTAAAACTGGAGCAATCAGGAAATGTTTTCCAGACCAAGCCACAACAAAAACTGATCCTCAATGACTTTAGACAACAACTATAATTCTATTACACTTTTATTCATATATCATAGAATGATTTACATAGAAAATAAGTATCTCTACAAAAAGTAGAACAGTTTGAAAGGACAGACATTTATTTTAAAATTCTAAATGTACATACAATTACATATTCCTGAATATGTTACTTTAAATAGCAAAATGTAATAAAGATTTGATGACAAATATGCTTAGTATTCTTTCATTGACCTCTATATCTTATGATTTATTGAGAAATTCAAAAACATGTCAAAATATGCCCTATCTGACAATAATAGCAGAACCGAAAGGAAATCCTAGATCCATATCAAGTCCATCCATATTCGATTCAAAATCTAATCTGTGTCCTCAATAAACTTTTTGAGGTATCTTCTACAACACCGATTTGGCAAACCAATCAGAGGCAGGGTGTCACCATGGTAAGATTCATTCAAACCTGGGAGAGGAATACGCTCTCAGAGTGCCCTCAAGTTATATTTGCTACAGTACCTTCTGGCAAAAGAAAAAAAGAAAAAAGTTAAACATGTTTCTTTGTAAGTTGTTTTAAAACATAATTTAAAACATAAGAGGCATTAGTTCCTCTAAGTCTCTTGACTTAAAATGAGTTGGATGAAATCACTGAGCTCATTCAACTCTTAAAGTTAGAAACATGATGAGCATCAGCATATTAGCGATTTCCCAGCATGCAATGTTTGGTTTTCATAGTTTAAGGAAAACGTGATGGAAGCTGCCCTTGCTACTAATCATCACTTCAGATCACTACAAGGTCCCAGCAGAAGCAGAGGGAGTTCTTCCTGACAAATGATCATGAGAAAACTTTGAACTACCGTTATTCAATCTAAGCTCAATCAGCCCCAGTCTGAGGGCTTCTTCTTGAATTTTACACATCTTCTTCAATTTTCCCTTTTAAGGTCCTTGCATGCATAAAATAGTACAAATAAAATAAGAAGTGTTTTACATCAACTTTTCTCAGCTTTTTGGACAATAACTCTCCCATTTCTCCCAGAACAATCTGTAAAGAGATCATTTGACCCAAATCCTATAAAGTTGAATTGTGACTTGTGAAATTTTTTGAAAATTGTGAATTAATACAAATTACTTGTCAGGATGTATTGATTTGGTTCTTAACACGGGTTTAATAAAGTCTTAGTTTCACAGAAGCAGTTTAAAATTGGAATATATGATGTATACATCAAGATGAACCTGTTTCAAATAACATTAATGACTGCATTCATACTGAATCACTTAGTCCTGCAGCAGGCAGTATTACTGTTGTTTTATATTCGCTTCATCAGCTTTTAAAACACTTCTCAGCCGTTCAGAGATTCACACACTCATACCAGGAAATTAAAATAATGATTGCAAATAAATGATTTCATACTTTCAGCATCTCTCTCAGGTGCTCTTCTTTTTTTCTCCTGTCCTTGTCGCCTGTCCTTTCTAATTGCCTTCCTATCCCCCCTCCTCCCCCACACTGGTCCTGCCATCGGCTCTCAGCAGGATCCAGAGGGGCCTCTGCAGCAGCTGTACCCCAACAGGAGATCTGCTTTCTGGGGTGGTAGCTCTAGATGATAGGGATGTCAAACAGACACTCATCTATCTATATCCATCTGTCTATATATCATGAATATATGAATAAAAACTTAGACCTTACACTAGATGGCGCTGGTGGTTCAACATTGGTTGAAAATTTATGAGTCTGACATTGACATTAACCCTGACAGAAATATGTGCTTTAAGATTAATGAAACGTGCACATCCTTTACCCATGTGTCCCCATTTTGTGTTCTCATTTTGTCTGCACATGTTCTTTGATCAAAAGGCCTTTTTACCTCCATTTGAACTGCACTAAAGCTGAAGATGTTCATTAAAACAGAATTGTATGACTAAAACGGCCCCTTCAATCCTGTGAGCAGTGGAGCTCACATCCTGCACAGATACTTGAGACATTGCCAAACATATCTGATTCATAGTAAAGATGAACCAGACAGGGTGAACATTTGGAGTTAATAAACCTTTATTTAAATCAAAGAGCAGATAAAAACATTAAGGCAAGATGAGCAGTGAGCTCTGAGCTGCAAAGTGGAACGCCAAACTTTAGCCCTGCAAGGCTTGAATTATAAACCCACAACAGAATAAAATGTGAGAAAGAGCAAGTGTGTGTGTGTGTGTGTGTGTGTGTGTGTGTGTGTGTGTGTGTGTGTGTGTGTGTGTGTGTGTGTGTGTGTGCGCATGTGTGCATTCAAGCAGTATAAATGCGAGTGAAAAGTTGTTTGCACGACAGTGTGTAAAACAATACAATGCTGTGATTATTGACCCTCTGTGATTGAAGTGATTGTTATTTAGTTTCTTTTCAAAAACAGAATGCACTTCTGGACAACATGCACACACACACACACGGAAGGTTTCAGCATATCACCAACAACCTTTCTGCTCCCAATATTCCCCCACTTTTGTGTTCAATTGAGGTCATTTTTTGTGGGGATTGGTGTGAATGTGTTTAAAGCGGCTCGATTATCGTTTTTTTCAGTTAGTTTGCAATAAACAATAACATCGATATTGATGAAAACTTTGTTTCAGTCATGGTTGTTTGATAAAAACATGATTTTCTTCCACATCTTCATTATAATTGATTTCTTTTTTTTGGGTCTTTTTTTACAGACATCACCTGCGAACATTTGGTGTGTAACTAAAACACAACACACGAGCTTTAAAGGCCAACTAATGTGCTTGTGTCACCAGCCAAATTCAGAGATATAGGAAACATTATTTGTATTCTCTAAGCAACTTGGCAACAATGTTTATTGAAAGTTTAATTTGTTTTTCTCTTTAGCTGAGCAAACATTTCGATTTTTTCCCTTTCCTTTCATGTCAGTTGACAGAAACTGCTGTAAAAATGCTGCCATGTGTTTCAACAAATCTCTGATTAAGTTTTTTTAGTTTCATATTATTGTTGTGTGTTTAGTATTTACAGTTGCAGTCAAATAAGCAGCACAACGGGCCACACAGCAGTACTAATTATCATCTTGTTAAAGTGCTGATGAGATTCTTTCCTTTTCTACAATTCAGACTGAAAGGTATCCTGATTTTAAAATAGTTTGAATGAATTTCAAGCTTTCCTAAATCAATGCGGTGAGTTTTAAATGATTAGGAAGTGCTTCCTGTGGTGGTCTGGCTTTTCTAGGCTGGACAAAAGTTCACTTAAAGTTTCTAGTGATGCAGAATATGATGTGACACAGGAGGCAATAAACAGCCCTGAGCCATCCAGTATGGTTGTGAAAAGCTCATTCTTTTTCTTTTCAAATCTTTTTATTATTATTATTTAATTCTAACGGTACAGAATTGTATTTGTGACAATTCGTGTTAAAAATGGAGGAAAGACTCCATTTCACCAACCTGCCATCAAAAATTCAGTTTCTCCGCTCCATCTTATTTCTTCCATTTGTGTACCAATTTAGGAAATTAAACTGGTTTGTTGAGAGGACTGATGCTGCTCACACATCTGTATGGTAAATATGAAATTACTGCTAGCAGCTGACAAAGTTAGCTTAGCACAAACATTTGAATGGCAGCCTGACTCTGTTAGAAGGAAACAAAAATAATCTTCTTTTTTTTTCTAAACGAATTAACAAACAAGACTTAATGTGTTCATTAGAGAGCTTAAGCCGTGGTAGTGGAGAGATCATGTTGCCTTTGGATTGATGTTGTCCAAAGTACCTTGTTTTCAAAATGATACAATGTCTGTATTGGATAGTGTTCAAAGTTCGGAATCTATTAAAAAACAGAACTCAAATCATTTTTCCAACCCGAGGCTATGCAGATATTAACATCAGGTTGTTCCATAAAACCATTAGTTAGAAAGTTGCAAGACGGAAGAGAAATCCTCAGGAAAAACATCAAATTTGACATCTCATTTGCATAGACATTATCGTATGTTAGTGTCAAAAGTTCCCACGTCCTGTCAATGTGCCAGCAGTCTAAGTCGCCTGAAAAACGATGTCAGGCGTCGGCAACTGAGAGTAAAAGCACAGTAACAAGTGAAGGCGTGAATATGGTTAAGCTGGCAGAAAATTCTCCACGTGCTCAGAGGCTGACAAAGTTGAAAGGTTTATAATCAAAGGTCTCCATCCTTACAGGATAATTGACCATGTTGTAATTCGAGATCAATGCACTGCACCACAAATGTTTGATGCCAAGCAGGAAACAATTCTCTGAAGCAATAATACCACATATGTACAGTATATGCAAGATGAGACCAAGATTGGAGCATTGAATCAAAATCACAACACACCAAGTATCGCAATATATTGCAGTACAATACTTAAACTGGTTCCCTTCTTACCTGATCAATAGAAGTTTCTCTGTCAACATAGGCATTTTTTCCTCTCCCCCAGCTATTCTCTCCTGTGGAATCCAACAGGGTTCCATCCTAGGTCCCATTTTGTTCTCTATGCTTCCCCTCGCTCAAATCATTCAAAAGTTCAACATTCCATTTTACAGTCACGCAGATGACACACAGCTCTATCCCCCCCCTTAAACCAAACAACCCATGCAATCTAATACCCAAATTCATTATCTTGATATGTGTGGTATTCATCTGTTCATTTAATTCTTTGCAATGAAACATGCATGAAAATTTTCCCAAAATATCACTATATTCCTGTAAATTAATACTTGCTCAAGATATTGGCCATCTGCTTTAGACTTACTTTAAGCTGCTGAACCATCAGTAACAATTTCAACAAAGAGCCTTTGCTTTTATTTGTCGTGGACGAAGACATCCTTGTGATAAAAAATGTCCTAAATGTAATATAATGGCTTCTATGTCATGTGGTGAATATGCTATTTTAGAAACTTTTCTACATAAACAAGTGTATTCCTAAAGCTACCAAAAAAAAGACTCAGAGGGTCTTAATGTTCAAAAAGATAAATGACAAATGTCTGCAAAAAAATTCTAAAATTTGTTAAAGCAAACGGATTAAAATTGGACAACATGATTTTAAATCATTTTGCTTGTATCAATGCATTTCAAACCTATGTAAGCATGAATCTGCAACTTGACTGCTATCATGTTTCTATTAGTGCAATAGAAGTTGTTATGGAGGCTACAGTGTGTTTTTTATGTCTTTTCAAGTCTGGACACCTCACCTCACCTCACCTCACCTCACCTCACAGGCACAAAAGAGTGAAGTTCTAACCGTCTTTACTTTTATTCTAAAGCAAACAGTCATCAGATTTGCACTTTTGTGTGTGTAAATATAGCCATGAGAATTTAAAGAAGGTGGTGAGGTTTCTAGAAGGAGGCTTTAAAAATGAAAAATAATATAAATGCAACAGACATGAACAAAAAGACAGTGACGGAACAAACATGTTTGTGTGTGTGTGTGTGTGTGTGTGTATTTGTGTGTGTGTGTGTGTGCATGCGTGTACGTGTGTGTGTGGTGTCACTCCTGGAGGGCCCAACCTCCAGACATCTCCAACACCTACACACTACAACAACACCTCATTGGTTCAACAGGAGCTGACAAGCTGTTAGCATCTAGCTACATCCGCTACGATCAAAGCTTTGAAACACACGATTCACTCCAACGGCAACCATCTTTTCTTAAGCAGAAAAGAAAAGCACAGAGACACACATGAAATGTGTGTGTGTGTGTGTGTGTGTGTGTGTGTGTGTGTGTGTGTGTGTGTGTGTGTGTGTGTGTGTGTGTTTTCCCTATCCATCTCTGTTTCTGTGTTTTAGCATCTGTAAGCCCATCTGTCCAGCCGTCCTTTCATGGGTTTGAGTGTTCATCTGTTTTCTTCGTCCACGCCAGGTCATCTGATCGTGGTTTTTGCCCTGTAAGTCGTTGGATCAATTGCTCCATCTGTCTCCAAAAGCCCAGTCGGTCCAGAGGATAGTTACACCAACCTGGGATGTGTGGACATGTGGGAAAAGAGACAGGAAATGGAGCAGAAAAAGTGAAAGTCAGCAAGGAGGAAACAATTAGAAGCAACAATTGAAAGGAGCATACAGAATTTGAAAAAAGAAATGAGGAATTCGATGTATTATTGTGTGGAAAATGGTGTTTCAAGTTTGACATGTCCTCAGGATTTCCAAAGTTGACACTTGGATGTGAAATCATCCGATCTCCACACAGTCAAAGAAAGTAGAAGTATTTGTCCTGCTCAGTTATATAAGCCTAACATTATAAAATAAATACAAAATGATCTGAAGGATGTTACTGATGTACAAGCTGAATGCTCTAAAATTCATGGCACAACTTTATGTGTTTTGGGCTTAACATGAATCAAACCATTCAGAGTGACATCTCCCATTCCCTTCAAAAGCCTGGTGCACCTGCACTTGGCGTGTTGCTATTTAAACAGCCCCAGTCATCTCACTGAGGGACAGGTATGTGGTGCTTGGCTGGTGGACCCTCCCATCAACAACTCCATTTGGCTGCATATGTGCAAATGCACCAATACTTAATGGAGGAGGAGGAGGAGGAGGAGGAGGAGGAGGGCTGCTGCTGTGGGCCAGGTCAGAGAAATGATGATTCTGATTAATAGATGATACAATGCAGTGGGTGACATACTGTAATACACCATTAATGAGGAATATATTAATTACATTACCTGCATCATTCGCACAACAGCAGAAACGATAAGTGCATCTCATTTACGTTTGAGGCACAGCAGCTTACCTTCATTACTGATTTAATGAAGAAGATAAGTTGCAAACAAAAAAGTATGTTTTATATTTTTGCCTGACTAATCAGGAATCTGTGGTCCCCCCCCCCCCCACCCCACCCCACCACTGCTCCACAGGACCAACATAGGCTAACATCGTCCTTTTTCCAACCATTCTTTCTCCAACCTCTGTTTTTCCCCTTCAAACATCCTCTTACTTTTTATTCGCTTTGCTTCACCTCAGATTTCACTCTGACCTGAACTTCCTCCTGGCTTTATTATCTTCTTTCTTTCCCTTCTTTTTCCTCCCATCAGCTCCCTGATCATCAGTTCCTCTATCTACATCCAACCTCCTGTCTCACCCTCACCCTCATCATCATATTGTTTCAGAGGGGTGGAGGGATGAGGGGGTTCTCCCAGGAGATGTCCTTAGCCCCTGCTAACACACACGCACACGCATGCACGCACCCAAGCACAGACACACACAAGCACACACACACACACACACACACACACACACACAGCCAGATTCCTCTTTAATTCATTGTTTACAGAATTTTAGCCATATTGTATGTTTAAGGTAAATAAATTAATGCATGTATGGCTGCAAGCTAAAGTACATTAGCTTGTAATAATGCAAACATGCATGACGATACAATAGCCTCTGTGCATGGATACATACACTCACTTCTCTATGTTACACACATGAGGCGGCTGAGCAGTCCCTTGACATTTAAGATAAGAAGTCCTTTTGCTGTTATTCCCAAAGACACACACATACATACAATCCTCATTTTTGCATGTAAAGCACTTGCATAAGTGCAGTGTGCTACACATGCAACACATGCATACTGATGCAAACAGACACTGGCAAGAAGTGATGGAGACATCCACATGAGCTGTGTGTACTTAAGTTACCCTTGTCTGATGCTTGCACGCCACCACCCATAATGTGTTTGCATAGGATGCATGCTATAGCTGCAGGGAAGTGTGTGAGTGGGGTGTGTGTGTGCGTGTCCCTCCAGTGACCCTCTCTCTGCTGGAAGACAATAAAGCAGCCAGCGGTTTTGTTTGATTTCACTCTCTTTCCTTCCATCTCTCCTTCTTCCTCATGTCTCTTGCTCTGCTTCTTTCCCCACACACTCCTCCTTTTTCCCTTCATCCTTCCCTGTCCTCCCCCCCCTCCCCCCTGCCTGTGAAGTCCTATTTGTTAGAACAGACAGCAGGTTAGCATTAAATATACATGGGGATTGTCAGCCGGTGGCGAACACAAAGGCAGCTCGGCGGGCCCCAGTGGAATCCAAGCCCTGGCGCAGGCAGCCGAGCTGGGGGAGTGGGGGGGCTTTTGCCTTCCCTTGTGGCCCCAACCGCAACCAACCCACCTCACACACACACACACACACACACACACACACACACACACACATACACACACAGGTTAACCAACGAGGAGGTCAAAAAGACTGGTACACACAGATGCTCGGGTATGCAGCCGTACACACAAGTGTGCACGTGTACAAACACACACTTTCCCTGTGCAACCCCCCCCCTCAACTTTACTCACACGCACATCTGTCGTTCGCAGGGGCACAAGGTGACGTACGAACTTGAACCCCCCCTCGTGTATTCTCCCCTGTTTCTCTCCCTCCCTCTCACCCATATGGACATAGAATACTGAATGTGGAACTCTTACGGAGGCCTCACGTCTCTACAGACAAACACACACGCAAACAGAACACTTTCTTTTAGTTATTCATAAGAAGCTGACAGACAGATAGACACAGCCTCCATTTTGTCCCAATGTGCCGAGGATTTTAACCGAAATCATTCTGGAGTCTTCAGCTTCAATTACGGTGAGTTAAAATGGCAGCCCAAAATATACACACTAATAACGTGAAAAGTCCATGATACACACATTCAGTGTCTTGATGATGTGATGGATGCAAAGTTAATTTTCTTATACTGTATATACAGACAGCAGCATGTGGTTCATCCAAAAGAATGCACTCAAATGGAAAGCAGCAAGTCAGAGTTTTTGATACATAAATATACATAAATACGTTTCTGATGTGTACTTAGGGTTAACTTGTGGTATATTTGTAAAGTATGTAAGTATTGTACAGATAACCCAATACATGGTTTAATAATCCACCTAATATATAGTTATTAAGGTGCATAAAAGTGTATTCCCTGCCGAAAATGCCAGATGTTCTTCTGAAAATGCCCAGCTGGGTGCGCTTTAGAGGTGCAGCGTTTTTCAGCTGAGGCGCTCTTGGTTGATATGATACAGAATATCTGCTGAAGTAATTTATGTTGCAAGTAGCCTACCTAATTTTGCAGATAATTTGTTTTATGAACAAATACTGAGTGTAAAATGGCAGCACAAGGTAGAGGACTTGCTCTGGCTCTGGATGAAGGGAAGGCTGAAGGAAGTAGGGAGAGAGGAGGGACCCCGCAGGTCTATGTGGGTCCTGCCCCTCCTCCGCTGTGATTGGACGGTTGTGTAAAAAGTGACAGTGATGAGCTCCGCTTTTCATCCAAAGTTGAACATTTTTCAACTCTCTGCGACCGCAAAAAATGCCAAACGCTCAGTGCAGAGAAGACGCTCAACGCCACGTCATACTGACGTTTGTAGCGTAGTGTAAATACGCGATGCTCCCATTGCAAAAAATTAAACAAATACTCTGGCCTCAGGAAAAAATGCTTTGGTGGACACAGGCCCTAACAATTACGTGGAGGATTTTTTTCTTAGTAAATTTGAACAGACTCTTTAATGTCTTGGCTATGGAGCACCCCCGTAGTTTAAAATGAGGACCAAGTCAACCATGTCAGTGTGGATCTATGGAACCTTCACTTCATATCCTGCCTCCATGTCTCCCCTCTGACTTCCTCCCTGCTTTGTACTATGTCATCTGAGAAAGGCTAAATTTACATGTTTCTTCATGATCCAGCAACTGTGAAGACACGTCTACACATGTTGCTCTGACAACAGCTCAGCGTCAATCCATTCTTTTTATCCAAAATTCATTCATTTCATTGAGGAATTCAGACACTGGCAGTCAGACACACTGTTCACTCGTCATGACGACACCTGTTCTTACCTGTGGTAATGCAGTAGTATGTCTCGTGGGGTGAGACATGGTGAATGCGGTGGTGTTTCCGTGGCAACACCAGATGCCAGTCCTGCAGCAGTGTGACCCATCGTGGGAGTCCAAAGTATGAATGGCTCCACTTATGAATCTGATTGGTCAACGTCACAAAAACTGCCAGGGCGAAGACGTAGCAGTCCCAGGGATAGGACGCCGCCAAGGCCTCTGAAAGATGATAGAGAGACATTCATTCAGGGTGAGGGAGAGAGAGAAAGAAGAAAGACTGGAAAGAAAGAAAGAAAGAAAGAGGGACACAAGGAAAGTTAATAGAATACTTGATCAAACTGTTTAGTGTAACGAAGAGGGCCAGCATGAAGGCGTAGTACTCCCACAGAGAGGATGCTGGCAGGAGCCTCAGAGAGATGAAGGGACTGAGGGGAGGGTGGGGGGGTAAGGAGAGACAGAGAGATGGGGGAGAGTAGCGGCTGGGGAGAGAGACGGACACGTGGGACAATGAGGAGAGAGAGTAATGCAACAAAACAGAGACTCATGCAGACAGTGAGCAGTGGCTCTCTCGATGTTTAGAGAGGCCAAGAGGAGATTCTGTTCTTCACTGTTACGGCCAGGCATCATTTGCTTGTGTTGCTGAGGAGTGAGAGCTCGTTTTTCTTGTTGTTTTCTTGTTATGATCTGTGTAAATGGAAAGGTACCGGCTCCTAGGATGATTGTTAGATCGTGTCCGTGTTAGCTTAGCGTCACTTTTCGTATTCGTAGATAGAAACCGCTCTATATATCCACACTTAGCACGCGGTGTAGGGTGAATTCCTTCTACGTGTCTCATCCTTATGTTGCGCTCCCACCCGTAGAAAGGGGCGTAAACATTCACCTCTGCACCACACGCATCATGAGAAACATATCAGTCAATCTGTGAGGGGTGACACACGCCTATGTGCACCCCCCACCCCCCACTTACCTTTTAATATTTAAACAACTTCTGCAGTCCCACTCTCATCCTCTCAAAGAAGTGCACATCATTCCTCTAAAGGTGCCCTGGGACTGGACAGAACATGTGCTGCCTTTCTGTGTGATAATCATTTAAAGGTGGAGGATGGAGAATAGAGCCAGCAGTTTACCGGCTCTGTGAGAAAGCCACACCCATACAGCTTTTGAAATAAATCCATCTGAAATATTGTGATTTTTTTTTTTTTTTTTTACCAAAAATCTCAACATTGATTTTGTGACATCCGTTTCTGAGATACGGTCCTAGGTCCACATGTCATTCCAAGGATACAGCAATCAGGCATCACCTTCATGCATGACAATGCCAGACCACATGTGGCTCATGTCTGTCAGGAGTCGCCTACCTGGACCAGAACAATGTTGCTGTCCTTCCTTGGCCAGCATATTCACCAGATCTCAACCCAATAGAGCATCTGTGGGATGTTCTGGATCACCAGGTGAGATGGAGAGATCCTGGTCCAGCAACACATGAACAACTTGTCACAACGTCTTATCAATTCCATGCACAGGAGATGTGACGCTGTGATAAATGCTGGAGGTGGTCACACACGGTGACTGTTGTTGTTCTCTGTAAACACTAAGGCAACAACCGCTAATTAAAGTGTGACTAAAGCTGTGTGAACCATAATTTGCCTTTGATATTTAATATGAACAGGATTGCATGAAATCCTACAAAATTACGTGTTTTTACTGCTGCTCATATATGTTTTCAAATGGACTTGTTGATAAGACAGAGGACTGGGAGACGGCGGAGGGTCCACAGGCCAAAGACCATATAGAATCATCTACTTGAGTAAGTAGTAGGCCGACTGTGTGAATGCCATATTTATATGGTTACATAAAATGTAAGACAATGTATTTAGAATATGTTACTCACACAAATGCGTTACAAACGACGTTTTAGGACATGTACAGTATTCTGAAATCTGTCATTGATTACTTTTTAAAAGCAATCCTCAACACTAACACAGAGGAGCAGCTGAGTGCAACAATTCTCAAAATAACATGGTGCATAAAAACAGCTGGTCACTATTATTTTGAACTGCATTTGTATTCAGATGTGATTTAACACCAACATCCGCTTAGTGACACTGGTTTACATCCCACTCTTCTGTCTGCTCACTGTTGTCATTCATCAAAGTCTTTCTGCCACTGTGACTTACAGCTGTCCTCTCTCTGCCTTCCTCCATACCTCGGTCCTTCTCTTTGGTTAAAGCAATGACCTCTTGACCTCAGTTCAAGTGCAGACATCACAGCTGGAGACGTCACCTCGCGGCTCTCAGCTCTTTCCATCTACCCGTCTCTGTCTTTGTGTTGTGACCGTTTAACACTGAACACTGTGAGGAGCATGACATGACAGGTTTAGACCTCCACACTCCCTCTCTCCTCCATGGAGCCTCACCCTCTGTCTCAAACGCTTAGTGGTGACCTCTTAAAGTGCAGACATGACAGATGAGGATGTCACTGTTTCTCTACCTGTCTCCGTCTCATGAAATCTTGACTACCCGTGGAGTTTGATATGACAGGTGTGGATGTCACCTACAAGTGATCCTCACTATTGCTCTGTCCCCTCTAATCCCCCGCCCCCGGCCCCGCCCCCAACATTCACTGGTCCCTGCTGTGATGGACAATCAGCTGACCTTTGCAAGTACCCTTTGCTCCTCTGTTCTCCACCTCTTGATGTATAAAACTTCACATCCTATCCATGTGAACATCCTATTCAGTCTGTATTACTTTTACCTCCTCCCTTCATGTAATTCAGTGTGTCTCCTTTTACTCTGGTTTCCTTCGTTTTCATACTATTGTATTTCACTATGGAACGGACAACAACTATCTAATTATATCCTCACACTGGTGGCTCTGCAAGGATGCACTTAGGCCCAGCAGTTATTTGGGCTAAATGCTAACACTAATACGTACACAAACGTACACTGCTGGAATCAAATTAAGGATTTCTCTGGATTTGAGCAGTCTGAAATATTTGGGATAATGTAAGAATACAACTCAATGACATATACAACAAAGGTCAAGTTGTTTTATGTTCTAATATGGACATGTTAGTTATTACACTATATGTGCAAAAGTATACAGACACACCTGTTAATATGGAGGAGGGATAATGATATGGGGTTGTTTTTCAGGGGCTGGTCTAGGTCCCTTTGTTCCAGTGAAGGGAAATCTTAAAGCTTCAGCATATCAAGACATTATGCTTCCAACTTTGTGGGACCAGTTTGGGGAAGGCCCTTTTCTGTTCCAGCATGACTGTGCATCAGTGTACAAAGTCCATGAAGACCTGGTTTGGTGAGGCCTGACCTCAACCCCATCAAACACCTTTGGGATGAGCTGGAGCGGAGATTGTGAGCCAGGCCTTCTCGCCACACATCATCGCCTGACCTCAGAGATGCTCTTCTGGACGAACGGTCAAAAATTCCCACAGACACTCCAAAATCTTGTAGAAAGCCTTCCAAGGAGAGTGGAAGCTGTTACAGCTGCATGCAAACAACGCCATATTAATGCTATGAATTTAGACTGGGATGTTATTATAAATGTCCCTGTAGGTTTATGGACCAGGCGGCCGAATACTGTCAATACAGTTTATATCTTTTTGTAAGTGTTTGGTCAAAAACCAAAATTTCACTGCAATCATTCAATAATTGCTGAGATACTTCAATCTGGACCAAGCTATATAAAACAGTCTTGCAAACATATTCCCTCACACTGTCTAACCTGTGAATCAGCCTGCCAAATTAGTTTTATGTACATTGTTGAGTCACCGTTTGCCAAGAAAAAATTGATTACCTATAAAAGGTCAAAAAGAATACGCTCGAACATTTGTGTGAATTCAGACAAAATGCTCGTCAAACGCACAAACCTGCACCTCTTTATACATCCATGACCCAGACAGAGCAGAGGGGAGAGATGGAGGAGCTCAAAATCATAAAAGCTCACCTAGACCTTAACCCTAGCTAACTGATGTCAACTACGCCTCCTCTCTACTCCTCAGTGACCTTTTGGCTCAGGTTGAGGTGCAGACATGACTGGTGGAGATGTCACCTCCTCAATAACAGGTCTCTCCTGCTAATCTTCCTCTTCTACTCCCTCCCACTCCTGCCCTGCACTGGTAAGGTCAGCGGTCATGATTACCAGCAAGACAGCAAGGCCTTTTCATGACTTCTGCCAGGGTCTGTGCTACTTTGGACATCCTGCAACACTAAGTCACTGCTACAGTTTGTTAGACCCTGGAAAAGCTGAAAAGCTAAAATTCTTGCAGTCACATTACAGCTTTACTAGCAGGAGCACTAGCAGCATTATCAATGTCTTCGCTAGTCTGGCTGCCTTCTGCAATAATGTTTGTAAAGAGGCTCACAACCTAGGAGTTATTTTTGACTCTGAATTGTTCTTTGATGCTCAGCAAAGTAAGGTATTCAGGTCCTGCTTTGCTCAACTGAGATGCCGATCCGATGTCAGGTCAGCTCTCTTCTGCAGATTTACAAGCTTTATTTCATCCAGAGTACATTATTGCAACGCCCTTTATTCTAGTATTAGGAGGAGAAACATCCAAAGTCCAGCCTGTGAGTTTTAGAATTGACTGTAAGATTTTACTATTTGTTTTTAAAGCCTTGAATGGTCTGGCTCCCCCTTATATGTGTGATTTGCTCATTTCGTATGGGCCTGATCACCGTCTGACATCCTTTGGCAGACCTTTGCTAATGGTTCCTAACTCTTGACTTGTCACCAGAGGTGACCGGGCCTTTGCCGTCTGAGCACCTCAGCGGTGGAACTCCCTGCCTGGAGATCTCAGACAGGAAATCTCAGAATCCTCCTTTAAATCCCTTCTAAAATGTACTTACATCATATGTTTTTTTTCCTAACTGATGGTAACGGATTGTATGTGCATTGCAAAGTTTACAATGCACATACAATATGCTGCATATTGTTGCACCTTTACAATTCTATATACATATATTTACACATTTTTCAACTGCCTTGTTTTAATGACTTCTTGTTGTTGGTTGATGGGAGGATGTGCAGGGTGAGAATTTCATTGTGTGTAACAGAATATTTACTATGCATATGGCAATAATGAACTTTGAAGTTTATTATTTCAATTGTTTTATCTAATTCTTATTTTATTGTGTGAAACACTTTGAAACTTTGTTTTCTAAATGTGCTATATAAATAAAGTAATTATGACAGGTATTATTGCTATGTGTGTAAGCATGTTGGCACGGGTGATGGGAAGCCAGTGAGGGATCATGTCCATGTTAGTGCACTCATGATTTCCACTGCTTTGTTGGAGCATCTGTGCAGTTGGTGTGAGATTGCAGGGGGTGGGACTCAACCTCTGCAGGTGTTACACCCCCAGCCTTCTCACTCAAAGGTGGTAACAACATGAATGAGAGCAGAATCACTCCTCTTCCTTAATGAAAGGTGTATTTGTTTTAATGCATTGCTTAACTGGTGCACATATGTGCCTTCTGTGCTGCATAGCATCAGTAGACAACATCGAATCTGTGTATGCTACCTGGTGTGTATGTTAGGAACTTGTAGGCCATGTGAGCCAGCGGCAGGATGGGGATCATGCAGTTGTCCCCATTGGTTTCAATGAAGTCATGGCGAGTGATGGCAGTCGGATCGATGTGGTGCTCCCTGAACGGACGAAGAAATGCCTGCAGAGAGAGAGAGTGACAAGACTGTAAGTCACAAAATAATCATTACCTCTCCAGCCTAAAGAAGCCACCTTATATATTTACACAGGGAGTAATCAACCAACCTCTAATCAACCAATCATGAGATTATTTTGGGATGGCATTTTGAATAGAGACTTATTAATATGGACTGAAATGTTAGTCCTTTATTCAATAAAAGACTCCAGGCAAAACAATAGTTTCTCTAAATGCACCAGTCTACAGGCTGAAGCACAAAAGATCAAAACTGGGAAACTAAAACAATTTCTGCAACAGCAATGATCATTTTATTTTGAAATCTGCTCCCATCAGAGGGGCTGTGAGATACACCTTGTATATCGGCCTAATGACAACAGAATCTAAATTTAAGGGTCAAATACCTTAAATCTATCTCTTCTATATCTTAAGTAGGAACTGACTAAAGTCATTCATAATTTAGGTAACAAATAATTCTCCTCAGTTTCTTGCTTTTTGTTTTCAGTTCAATTTACAAACATATAGTTTCACTAAATGGAAGAAATAAACAATGCTGTCTGCTTAATTTACATTCATTTTAAATCAGAACACAAAAGAGACACTGGAAAACATTGTTTGCAGTCTTCATGATCAGATCACACACACACACACACACACACACACACACACACACACACACACACACACACACACACACACACACACACACACACACACACACACACACACACACACACACACACACACACACACCAGAGCGCAGCAGTGCCAAACACAATGTGCAACCCCGAAGCTCATATCCAGCATCCTAATAAACCACAGAACAGCAGTTAGTGTGTGGAAACATGCTCATAAACATAAATGACCTGTAGACGACCCACACAAACTCAAAAATGTGAATTTCAATCACACACACACACACACACACACACACTTGCAAACCCCACCTGCATTGTGCAGTGGCAGACACCTGTCTGTGAGAGCATGGGGGTCTCAAATGAAAGACTGAATGTGAATCTCAGAAGCACAAAAGAGGACAAAAAGAAACATGCACACACAGGACAAAGGTAATTTATTTCCCTCTGAGGAAGCAAAAACGGGAGGTTTTATTGTGTGTTCTGCATGTCTGTAGCCATGGAAGCATCAGCATGAAAACTCATTATTGTCGTATTAGCTGTTCGAACCAATCACACACGGCTATGCCAGTGCAAACATAGACACTATTTGTTGATATCTGCACAATTATATACCCATTTTCGCCTACCTCTCTCCCACCTCTCCTCCCCATCACACCCCCTCCTCTAGCCGCAGCCCTCAGTCAGATGAAAGCACGGCTTGGCTGCAGAGGTCATGCCGAGCGGGGCAGCAGAAGTGCTCCCAGTTAACGGCGGGCCACCAGTTGCTATGTGTCCTCTAATCCTACGTCGTTTATCGGCCCACCTTGCACGACGTCCATTAATCACCAGCTCACATCGCCATCGCCCCAGCAAGACACGTCGTCCCACTGGTTGGACAGACACGCCCTTCCACCCCCTTCTTTTTTTTTTTGTCCTCCCAACCTTTCCACTGTTTTAAGACTTTCTGTTGTTTTCTCTTTTCTTTTTTTTGGCTCTAAATTTCTATGTATGCTTCCTTCCTACTATCTCTTCTATATCTTAAGTAGGAACTGACTAAAGTCATTCAATTTACTGTACTTCTCACCAGAGAGTATCCTTAAAAGAGACATGTTTGAAATGTAACAGAGAGAGAAAAAATACAGAGGGAAATGTACAGAAAAGCACTGATGCTGTTAGAAGATGGCAGAGCAGAAACCGTTAGGGAGGAAGGCTCTTCAAACATATATCCCTAAACTGTAAGCACATCTGGCAAATTTCATGTGAGTCGAGCATCATTGGGAACTAATGAGCGTAACTTTGTCCTTAAAGTGGTGTCATCAGAGGACTGCTAAATCCTTGTTGAGTCAATTAAAGCTCAATGACATGATGATGACAAAAAAACAGCCTGGCCCAAAGCCTCGCTAAGGAATAGGTCTGAACACTACTGGGAGGAGGTAGTGCACTTTTTAAGTTAGTGCAGCAGTTTTAGTTCTGGGGAGTGAAAAAGAATTTTATGGTTTCAAATCAAAGCAAATCTTTGTTATAGTGCATAAAGAGGAGAAAAAGAATTAGCAGTGAGCAGCATGGGAGAATTTTCAATAAAACCTTAGATGATCAACATCACCTTGCAAAGGATGCATCCTAGTGAATAACAGGCTTATTGTGCATATTGTGATCATGCTTTTTCACTATGTGCTCACTAATAACATGCTGGGTTTTCATTTACGCACCTCTGGATTTTACACATTGTTCACAAAGAAATGAATTACCAATTTATTACCACCAACGAGAGTTGAAGGAGGTTACTGTATGTGAGATGTTTTAAACATTTTGCCAATATCATGAAAAACGTGCATGAAATATTCAGGGGCCCCCTGCCAGAGGTGCATTTCACTGAAGAAACACAAAAGCCTATTACTGACTTGCAATTAGTATTTATAATAACTACTATGGCGTAGTGGGTAGTACCGCTGCTCACAGCAGGAAGGTTCTGGATTCAAATCCACCTGAGGGCCTGGGACCTATGGAGTTTTCTGCCCATGTCTGTGTGGGTTCCTTCCAGGTACTCCACCTCCCCCCCACAGTCCAAAAACATGGACATGCAATAAAGGTGATTTGTTGGCTCTAAATTGCCCGTAGGAACGTGTGTGAGTGGCTGTTTTTCTTTCTATGTGTTGGTCCTGTGATGAACTGGCGACTTCTCCCTGTTGCACCCCGCCTCTCACCCAAAGTCAGCTGGGATAGACATTCCATCATCTTGTTAATACAGATTGTAGTTTCTACCTCCACTGCTGTCACACAGGGGGAACAAACATTACAACTAAGTTGCATTTATTACACAACATCGTGGTGGAATAAAGGCGCAGCAGGCCCGCCTGGAACAGCAGCTTAAAGCAGCTTTTTTTCTGACCTGTAGCAACAAACAACTCTGAAACGTGTCCATGTGATCAACTCTTGTGGACGTTTCATTTCTGATTCTGATTAGGTATGCAGTATTGAATCAGTACTCTTTCAGTTTCAGGCATCATTTCGGTATAGAGTATCGTGATACTAGACTTAGAATCAAAATCAAACTTCTGGTATTGTGACAAAAATAGAATCTATAGTACAATCTGAGCAACATCTTTAAAGAAGTCTTAACAAATAATAACAAGGACATAAACAGTACATACTCAAAGAACATAAAACAAGGAAACGATGCATGAACAAATAACTAAAGGGTGACGCTGGCTTCAAATATTTAATTTAGCTTTACAACTGCAACCACTACGAGCCTCAGGTGTTCGCCATCATTCTTGTTTTTGATATTCAAACTGGAGCACAGGCCTGCTTTATTCTTAAAACACACACAGACACCACACACACACACACACACACACACACACACACACACACACACACACACACACACACTTTCCACTAGCCTATTGTCATCCCTCTGTTCTCTGCTTAGGTCCATTCTTCTCTTCCAGTTAAATCTTTATTAGTAGTCTCCTACAGTGTCCGACACACCATGTAAATCTGTGCCTGCCGCCGTGCCTTTGGTCCCAGTTACCGCAAACCCCAATAAATGCCACATCATAAATAAAACATTGAGCCACATAGTACTTTCAGCCAACACAAAAACTAACAGGGCTCAAAAACTGTTTAAACTCCTTTGATGGTAAAATGCATGTAACACAAATGTGGTGTTATCTGAATAACACAATGTAAAACAATAATAATCTTGGCAAAATACACGAGTCTCATAGTAGAAAATATTACATTAAAGCCCAATTAACAACAAATCAAAAAAGAATGACACCACACTCAACAGATCAATGAACAAAGTGTTATTTAAACAACCAACAGGTCATTTAGGAGATTATCCAGATTCATTCTACTTCGTTAAAATGTGTGCAAATTGGAGAGTGTTGAGGTTTTAAGGTCGAAACACTCGGTGAAGGTTGGTTGCCTCCTGATGACCTCCTGTCCGGGCCAAGCAAACAAATTTGGCAGTGCCCTCACCCCCCACACCCCCCCACAGCCAGGTGAATGCACTGGGCATGTGCAACACACTAGGGATTGTAACAAACAGTCCTGTTTAGAAGTGTCACCCAGTATTTCTGAGAATACATGACATGAATAAATTGTTCTGTCCTTCAAGCTACAATTGAACTTAAAATGTGTGCGAGACATTAAATTTATAATAATGTCTGAAATCTAGGATTGTTTGGTCTCCCACAGCCCTGGCATTTTTTTTTATTGTTTCTATTTGTAGGTGAGGACAGACCTGAGAAACAGGATGCAGTAGAACCATGAACATCAGGAGGGCTCCTATAGATGAGCTGCTTTATAATAGAGCTTTAAAGCTCTTTTTAAAAAAAAAAGAAAAATGAAGTTGAGAGGCAAACTTACTGCGCAATGTACAAAGTAACATAGAGGTATAGTCTATAAAAAGATGCAAATAAATAGGTATCCTGATAGTCAATGGAAAGGCATCAACCATAACTATGTAAACTATTTGAATAGATGTTTTGACAATTGAATGTTTCTGAGGCCAAAAAATAAACATTTTTCATCCTTGATTAAACATGTTAAACAAAATAAAGGTTAATAAGATTTTTTTTTTTTTTACTTCACATGCAGCTATCCTGATGAATATTGTCACACAAACACTGTGCAGTAAGATTTGTGTCAATGATGACGAGGTTTGTTTTATGATTACCAGAGTTGTCACCCCACAGTATCACACTCGCTCCTCCCCACAGGTTCACGTGCCAAATGCAGCAGCTGGTTCTTTCTCTAAGTCGGCTACAGATACGCCCGCGACTATCAGCTCTGTCCAAACTAAATCTGCACTCGTCAGTGAACAGGACAACGCCACCAGACTTTGAGCAGGCCTGAGCACATGAAGCTGGGACTCCTAAAGAAGGAAACTCCGGGGCTGCTGATATGGCAATCAAAGTGTTTTAATTGACTGTCAATTAATACAGTATATAGCATAGTTTTTAATTACCTAACATTTTGAAGCATAGACATGCTCACACCTCCACACAACCCTGCAGAAGGTGCCACATTTGTGCATTTAGTGTAAATCCAGATGTCAAACACACAGATCACCAGCAGCTCTTCATACATCTATGACAGACAGATCAGAGGAGATAGATGGAGACGATGATGTAACCTGTTTGCTACACTTTTAACTCATAGTCTGAGTTCACACCTTGAACACTGTTAATGGCTGGAGGCTACAAGCTCACTACTAAGAGGCTGATGCACAGAAACGTCTCGAGTACAGCAGCATAATGTCAATAACAAGAAGAAAACACAGGCATATGTGAGGTAAATACAGGCTGATGCTTCAGCTACTAACAACCATATTATGACATAACTCTAGTACTTTTAGAAATACATCCACACATACAGTGGTTGGTCCATAGTATAGAAGAGTGGACTATTGGCCTTGGGCAGTCCAAGATAGTTTTTGTTTAGTTTTGTATTTTGAGGTTTGTTGTTTTCAGTTAGTTTAATCTTCTTTCTTTTTTTTCTTTGTTTACATCGTTGTCAACACAGCATTTTATAATTAGGATGCTTGGAGCTAAACTACACACACAGCTCAACACAATGAACCTCCATCCCATCAATCAAAACAAAGTTCACAGGAACCAATCTACAAACTGCATCTGATCACACTGACTTTAATTGGCTGGAACAAGGATAACCTTTATTCTAATTGGCTTTGGGGAAATGTGATTGTGTATTAATACAGGTGACGTGTTTTAATGTGACAAGTAAGTGTGTGTTCATCCATCTTTATTCATGCCTAAATTCATATGTGGATACATGTCTTCTGGCAACGTATGGTGAGAGATTGTGGAGGTTCAAGGGGAGGCCATTCACTGTGTCCATGTGTCCGTGTGTGTGTGTGTGTGTGTGTGTGTGTGTGTGTGTGTGTGTGTGTGTGTGTGTGTGTGTGTGTGTGTGTGTGTGTGTGTGTGTGTGTGTGTGTGTGTGTGTGTCTGTGTGTGTGTGTGTTGAATGTAGTGGGCCTGTGGACATTACCATCTACAGGGAGATCCCACTGTGAAACAGTGACATTTCGTTTCCAGGTCGCTATGGCACTCTTGAGGCTCAGGAGAATAAGGTGCAACCACAATGCTGCCATTGTGACACTGTCTCAGGAGAGAGGGGAGACTGAGCTGAAGGTACAGTACAGTACTTAGTGGGTCATAGAATTCTTGACTAAATTCTTCAGGGGTTTTGTGGGTCGACTATAACTTTTTATTTATACTAACTAAAAGAACAATGCATTTAGCAGGTATCCTGTCACTGTTGGTAATTGAAAATTGGAGAAAGAAGAAGGCTGCGTGACAGAAGAACGTCCAGTCGTATTTTCCTAACCACTAACCAACTGCATGGTCACTTAAGTTTTATGGAAGCCGTGACATCATCAGGTGTTTCAGTAGGACATTAATTAGACCGAGGATTTTATTGCCTTGACCAGGTCTTTTCAATTGTGCAGAAATAAATCTCAACAACATCATTGTTTACTCTGAAATGAACCAATGACTGTTATTTCTATGTTCTGACTAAATGATGGTTATTCATGATTTAACATGTTTTGGTTGTGGATACTTAAAAAAGTCTCAGTTTCAGTAGATTAGGGCTAGTGAAAGGAAAATATTGGGTTTTTAAAATGATGCGTTGCTGTTGTTGCTCAGAATAGTTTACAATGTTAAAAATGTATCAATTAACTTTAAGCAGGGAAAATGTTCTTCTTATGGAACACATCTGAATCCACAGCTCAATAAACTAGAAAAGACCAGGATAAACTGTAAATTTAGAAACATTAATGTGGAGTCGGACCAATTTTACATTTTAGTACATGACCTGCCGACTTTGATGTCATAGATGCAGAAACATGACGGACAAAAGTCGATGTTTGGTTGATTAGAATTTGTAGAATGCTATTATGTTTGTGCGCACAGAAAAGTTATTTAATGGCATTAAGGCTGACAACAAGTCCAGTACAGGAATATATTTGAATGGTTTAAGGATGATGTACTGTCCGAGTGCAGCGATACATCTGGGACAAAAAAAATCATTATATATTATTATTTAAAGCTGCAAAGTTTTTAGCAGCAAATAGCTTTCAACATGTTAAAATGCTCTGAGCAAAACAACACAGCACATTTTCTGAATGCGGTAAGAATCCTGGAACCCTATAGTCTGTCGCCACATTCAAAAGTTAAACATCCAGAATGCTGGCGAAAGGGTTGTCTCCCTCTACACCAAACAAATTCAAAGTCATTGTAACACAACTACAACAGAGATTGTTAGATTGGCCCAAAAATATGTACCTTGCTTTTAGAGCTCTTATCCACGTGCCAACTCAGTTGTGGCTGAACAGTAATTTCAGGGGATGGTAAAAAAAAAAGGGGCTTTACTTTGTACAATAATTAATGGATGGAAACTCATTAAACGCTGTCTGTGTGCCTATCGTATGTATGTGTGTTCACCTTGCCAATAACAGGGATGTCCACAGATCCCCAGGTATCCGCCCCCCAGTGTACCATCCCTGATGCGAAGTCTGCCGTCACTATTCCTAGGACTGGCAGACAAACACAGAAACACACACAATACAGAAGGAATAACATATGTTGTCATTAGATGTGCAGCAAACACCAAATAACAATTTTACAAAAGTGGTACAAAAACCTCACGTGGACGAGAACAATGATTTGGACTGGCACATTCTGACATTTTTAATTCCAACATTTATTTTTTTTAAATAACAGAAACTGCCTCATAGTAGAACTGTTGAGTTTCACAGAGGGAAGCTTTGTCTTTAACTGTAACTTGGTTGATCACAAACTTTCTCACCAATGCCAAGGAAAATCTTGCAGATGTCGACGGTGGAGAAGTGCAGGAGGAGGAAGGAGAAGTTGATGACGAAGAGGAAGAGGCAGAGAGTCACACACACCCACTCCTGGAGCCGCTTACCTGAGGAGGAACAAATGAGAAGGAAAACTAATTTAGCATCAGGAGAGGAGAGCAGAGGAGAAGAGAGGAGTCACTGGGAGAGCAAATCACTCTTTACAGAGGGTCAAAGAAGCACATTGTGTGTATGTGTGTGTGTGTGTGTGTGTGTGTGTGTGTGTGTGTGTGTGTGTGTGTGTGTGTGTGTCCAGAACGTTAATATGTAATCAGTAAGATGAAGACAGGTGTAGTCCAGGCTGCAGGGTCACGACCCCTCGCATGTGAAACACCAACTCTGATGCAGCAGCGAGCCTGAGTGGAGACGTACACAAAAGGCGGTTTCAGGTGGGGGGGCGGGCCTCTGCAGGGACGAGGTCGAACTCATAGGTCAGCAGTATCAACCAAAAAACAGAGGGAGAGGGACCAACTAGAACTACTTCTACTTAAACTCACAGATCAGCAATATTACAGAGAGACAGGAGGGTCAAACTCAAAACCCTTCAGTCCCACAACCCTGAAGATTAGATGGTGAATTATTGAAAACACACATGTCACTCATCTATAGCTCATCTAACAGAGAGGAGAACCACATACTGCTGCAGGGCTGGCAGTGACTTTCAGAGCTTATGAGATCACCCAAGTCTGTTTGTTGTCGGTTTTTCTGCAAGAAATCTCAAAAAGCTGTGACAGGATTTTGATGACATTTTGTGCAGGGTTGGCTCTCGGGCCAAGAGTTTTAGTACAGATATGGAATGTGAGTTCTTTTTTTTGTTTTACAATTCCTGATATTGGCAATATCTGAAATAATAATAGGTCATTAGTGATACAAGTGTGACAATAATGTATTAGTGAAATGGTGTTGGAATGCGGCCTCTGACTGATTTGTAGTTTGCTTACTGTTCTGACTTGTCTGACCTGTCCGATCAATCAAACAATGAAACAGAATATCTCACCTATTTGCAGAAGAAAAAAAAACATGTTATATAAAACATATTATTATTTCTTTCATCCTGCTGTCACTCTTCTACTAATGGTTCTTTCTTTGCCAGGCTAATGTGCTTTTAAAACTTTAATGTGTCCAGATCCAAACTTATCACACAGTATTAGCAGCCTATAAGATATTCATGACAGTTTTTTAATAAAGCACAGAGGCCTGTGCGCCTATAGAGCTGTGAGATTATGAATATGCTATCAGCTTCTCATATGGGATGGACTGAAGTGGTCATGGGAGATTTAAAGTATGTGATTATGTATATTTTACGAATCATCAAATGTGACCCTTCACCTTCTCAGAATAGATGATATCGACATGGTGGAGAGACGGATGGCTAATTCAAGTAATTCTGATGGAGGTTCAGCTTTGAAATGAGTTTGACTTTGCAACTCAAAAATACTTTCAACACTATTTATTTTTAGAAAACAAGGCAAATTATACAGTATTTTTGTTTAGGACTTATTCTTGGAGCTGTGATGCCCTACACTGGTTAGCTTTTAGCTTAGCACGTAGATTCTGATCATCAAAAAATGAGCCATCAAATACCACAGTCGCTTCAAAGGAGGAAGTTGTTCAAAGACCTGGGAGCAGCTGGAGAAACTTTTTGTTCCTTTTTAACCTGGATAACTGGACTAAAATAAAGAAAGTGACAAAATATCGGCTCAGTGTTGGACTAAATGAAATAATATTTAAATTAAAGCTACAAGCAGTGTTGAACGGGCCCTCACATTATATATATATATATATATATATATATATATATATATGTATGTATATATACAGTATATATACAGTATATATTATATATACAGTATATATACAGTATATATATATATATATATATACAGTATATATATATATATATATATATATATATATATATATATATGGCATGTAAATGGGTTTTCTGAGATTTCCTTATTCATTGGCTGCCCTTTATTGTTTCACATCTGATCAGTTGGGTTTTTTTTAACCTCATGCTCCACAAGAAAAAACAGCAATACCAAAGTACTATGAGTCATACTTTGTAGTAGTTTCTCCTGCTGCTACATGAGCAGTCTGTAGCTGTCATCAGCAGTGGCCTAAAGGTAGCCGTCAACTGTAAGGTGTACATGCTGCTGTATCCAGCCACACTCCTGCTGAACTATGGCGTATTTACTGTAGAGTGGATGTATTTAGAGAAAGTGTAATCAAGAACAGATCTGGTGAAAATCTGTTTACATGATTAGCTCTAGTAATGAGTTTCAGTCACACATGCCTTAGTCCATACTGAGGTTAAATTTAACACAGGCAGGTGTGTTGTCTCCAAGCTTCATGTGATACCATTTTCTTCACTTTGCCCCAAGGTATAAACACACACACACACACACACTTTAAGATCAACACACCAAAATATTCTCTCTCTCAAACTCTCTCACTGGCTCTGCACTCACACAAACACACATCAACATACATGTGAACTCTCCCACATGCAGAATCATGCTCCGACTGATGGATCTCCTAATACGTTCTCACATCACTGTGACACACACATACACAAATTCAGTCACTCCATCACATACACAAACACACACACACACACACACACACACACACACACACACACACACACACACACACACGGTGCAGGGCCGTGCAGCAGTGGGGCGGCTGTCAGGTGATGTGCGTCAGTCCTTGGATCCTCCGGCTCCCTGGTGAGGGGAAGGAATCTAGGACAGGCCTCCGCAGAGCGCGCACACACTCTCTCTCTCTCTCTCTCTCTCTCTCTGTCTCTCACCCACACACACACACACACACACACACACACACACACACACACACATAAGCCCGTGTCCCTCAGGCCATGGCATTGGTGGATATCACACACAGTTACAGACAGACACACAACAACAGCCTCTAACAGCATGTATGCAATAGATGGACATATGCTACACACACAGTCTCACCACAAACCTCTCATCTATACAAGTAACACACACTCACCTGTCCAGCCATATCGGCATACAAACACCAAATTTAAAGACGCACGCTTACACACATAAACAAACAAACAGTGGTACACACAGACATCTACACACACTCTTTAGGCCAGAGCAGCACAATCATTAATATCGTTCTGACAACAACTGGCTCCCTGGCAACTTCTCTGCCATCATTCACCCAGCAGCAACCCCCGCCTGCAAGCGTGCACGCGGACGTTCACGGGGATTTAACCTGGGTGGAGCCGGGGGAGAGGAACGAGGGGCGCTAATAGGCTGAAATTAATCAACGCCAGCTGATTCGCTGTCTGGGGAAAGAGTGGCGGGCAACAGATCCTGAATACTAATGGACAAGTGGAGAGGGGGAATGGAAAGTAGACCCTTTCAGCTCACTCTGCTGTTTGTCACGTAACAAGGAAAATCCAGAGCGAAAGCAAGCAAATACATGAAAGAAGCAAAAACGTTGAAGCGGATGCAGAAAACTCACCCAGGTGACAGTTTTCCCTCCACAGTGGCCCACTGTGAACATCAAACCCATGTTGAAACCATAAGGATTATTGCATCTTCAACAAGGCCTGGAGAGCTGGTTCAGTTAGCATTCTGCTAAACGCTGTTGAGTACTAGGGCTGGGCGATGGGGCCTCAAATGAATATCACTATGACTTCAAATCTTCTGCCTTGATAATGATGAATGAATGATATATTTATTTATATATTCATTTTATGTGCTGAACTATTAAACCTGGGATATGTTTCTTCTGTTTCGGTGTTTGGTGTCGTCTTCATTGAAGCCAAAATGTGCCCCAAAAAACAGCACAGCATTCATTTGAATTGCAGCTTTAAGGACAGAACATATTTGGTGCTGCCAACAGACAAACTCTCTATTTATGGTACATCAATGACAAGTGGTGGTAGGTTTCCATAGGTTTCACAGGTTTAACCCTAACCCTCGGTGTAACCCTAACCCTAACCATCGGCCCTCAGCGAGCGTCTCCCATTTTTTTCTCTCTTCCCTCCTTAGCCTTAGTCTTTAAAGGCAACACTCTAACATTTGATTGATGATCATTGTTTGGACCTGGCAAACACTTCAGAGACATTACTGTTTATGAATGTATTTTGTTTTATTTTATATGTTTAGTCTCATATGGTTTTGATGATTTATTTATCCGTTTGCACTGTTCCTCTTTTGGTTAACATTTTATGCATGTTTTTCCTCCAAGATTTCTTGCATGTACATTTATACGTATTGTGTATGTATATATGTAGGGGGATGTATATTTGTATACTGTTTTAGAATTAAGGAGCCCCCCCCTATTTCAGTATTGTAATCCTCCTTAATTTTAAGTTTTTATCTCTTCTATGGTTTCCCTTTTCTTTTTATAATGATTTCACTCTGTTACAATTTAAAAATAGAAATTCAGAAGTTGAAATGTTGAAATATTGAAGCTCCTTGAAAGAAATACTTGTAGCCAGTGCATAACTTCCTTTTGCAGGTTACCTTTTCCTTTTATCTAACCCTAATTAAAGGAAATGAGTGAATCCAACTGTCATGACTGATTAATTTATTTACCTCATGTAAGGACTGTTTGCAAAATGTGAGAGAAAATTTAAATGGTTTTGTAACCGATGAGGGGGGATTTTTTCATCTGGTGCATGGGAGCAACTTACAACTTTATGTGTGGTTGTATTTTGTATTTTGTATTCATTTACAGTATTATTTACAGCATATGATTTACCACAGTGGTGACAGGACTCACTAAACTGTGTAGCTTCATGCACGTAATCACTATAAGGTAGGGGTGAACTTAGGGTGTGAGCGCGGTGCTAAAGCTGGTGGTCTCCTGTCGGTCGTGCAGGTTCTCAATGATGGTCTCCATGGCTGGTGGCCCAGCAGGCTTGTACACTGGTAGGGGAAACTGAAAAGTGAATACGGTGGTGAGAAGTTCGAAATGTTGGTTATTTTCGGTGGATCCATAACATGTACTGTTCAAAAAAGGCACAAAACCTGAGCATAAACTGTGTGGGCACTGCTTCATAAGAGAAGCAATTAAAGTCTAACCACAAATGTTTATGATTTTGTCTTTTATGTCTGCATATTATGTAATCAATTAAATGTTATCTGTAGATTTCACAAGCACTTAAGTCTATAAATGATTAATAAAGAGAGGTGGTAATGACCTCAACCCTGTGGTATTGTGTTCATTATCCTCACAGCTCTAATGACATCAAACACCAATTCAAGACTGCAATTTGGCAAAAACATATTTCATTGAGGCCACTAACATGACTACCAGCAATTTCACTACACCTTTATCACACATGAGCACTGCAGAAAGTTCAAAAACATTCAAAGCCCTGTCATTTCAGGTGACACAGAAATCACTTCTGGAAAGAGACAGAGAGGGAGGAGCCATCCCATAACTCATGTGTAAAAGAATAGCAGGCCTTTTCCATCCTAAACTGGCTGAATTGATAGTCACATCTGTTCCTTCCTCCAAGATAAACTGAATTGACAGGATATTTAAAAGTTTTCTTTATGGTCTGGCATTTAATTATGGATGCTGGAGCTTTTGAAACTTCCAAGAGGAATCAGGGTTGATGCAAGAAGGGGAAAAAGTGTCTCATGGTGAGATTATTAGCACTTCTTAAACATTCAGATTAGATGCTTTTTTTTAATTGGGTTATAAAGTACACTGAAATAGAATGAGGCTTGCAATTACAGCAGTTTTAGTGCTTATGTGTTTGGTGGACACAATGCAGTTGTGATGGGGGTATTAGGTCTCTGAATGCCCCTCGAGTTTGTTTGTTTGTTAACAGGGTTAACGAAACTACTGGACGGATTTTCACAAAACTTACTGAATGGATGGGGCATGAGCCAGGAAACAACCCGATGAAGTCTGGATCTGGATAAAGGGGTGGACCCGGGGTGTTTTTCGACAATTTCATTAATTACGCAAAAACTACCAAACAAATTTCCACTAAACTTTGTGGAGGTGTGTGGCATGGGTCACACAAGATAAACAGTGTAGGATTGTGTGGCCTTGGTGGAGGTATGCACTTTGGTTTACGACTATGAGACACTATGAAAGCAGAGACATGATGGAAAATGACAAATTTAATTACAGAAATTGTGGAACACATGTAAAATGGACAACTCCTCACAGAGCGAGTCATCTGCAGTCTGTGTCTGAAATAAACTGCATCTACAAGCACTTATTTACACTGATGTATTAACTGCAAACACATTAAGCTCTAAATCACAAATGCCTCATGTGCGAGCAGAGCTACTTTTTGTCTTCCCTGTCTCTCGCTCTGTGTCCCCCGGTTATCTCTCAGTAGACTGTCTTCAGATGGGACTTGGGGAGAGATGTGGGTGGTAAAAGTGGGTCACATGCTCAGAGAGAAACAGAATGAAAGAGGGGGAGACAAAGAGACATGAGGGAGAGAGACGCTCAGTGAGAATTACAGTAACAGGGTAAGATGGGGTGAGGGAGAGAGAGAAGACAGGGGAGAAAGAGGGGAGGTCGAATTCCCTTGAAGAAAAAGAGTGGATCAGTCACAGGCCTTTTTTCCTTTCATCTGGTCTCTGTGGACTCACAGAACCTGGGACACACACACACACACACACACACACACACACACACACACACACACACACACACACACACACACACACACACACACACACACACACATAATAATAGTAGACAAAACAGGGACAAACAGAAACACACACTCACCCACACACTCACTCAAACACACACACACACACACACACACATAAAACCAACATTGACGCAAAGTACACTTAGCACAGATGAAACCACAGACACACACACACACACACACATACAAACAGTGTGTATTAATGTGATGTGCACACACGCAAGCCTGTCAGACAAACTTCATAAATCTATTACCCTGTAGATTCAACAGCAACAAAGAGGGGAACGTGGCAAATGAGATTCAATGACTGCATACCGACACAATGGAACGCACACACACACACACACACACACACACAAAAACAGATGCATATATCCAGGCACAATAACACACACATTTGAACCCACATGAGAGCCAGTGTAAGTAGGCCCTGCTCCAGCCTCCCTCCCCTGTGGAGACAAAAAAGGATGGACAGATCCCATCATGTGTGTGTTCCTTTGTGTCTGAGTGTGTGTGCTGTACACCATTCCTACATCTCATGGGCTTATGCTTCCCCCATATTCATCTGTGGCCCTCATAAGGATAATTGCATACATGCAGACACACACACACACACACACACACACACAAACACACACCAACAAACACAGAGAAAGAGAGAAAGAGAGAGAGAGAGAGAGAGAGAGAGAGAGCTCATGTCTGAAAATGCAAAGCATTCCAAGCTCCTCTCTTGTGTCGGCCAAGGTCAATAGTAAAAATCCTGCCTGGAAGGTTTGCCTTAAGATCTGTGTAGGCGTGTGAGGTGTGTGTATAGTGTGTGTGTGTATAATGTGTGTGTGTGTGTGTGTATGTGTGTGTGTGTGTGTGTGTGTGTGTGTGTGTGTGTGTGTGTGTGTGTGTGTGTGTGTGTGTGTGTATCATCTTGCTAACAATCCATCAGGTTAAAAATTATGCATGCATATCACACTATGCATGTCATATGCATGTCATATGCATATGTCTAGCTTCCAGTAGGCCTTTTAAAGACACTGTGGGTAACTCATGTTTTGATATGGGAATAAAGTTGATTTATCGTTCACCGTAACATTTTCATTTTTTAAACTTTATTCTCCTCTTCTTCATGGTGGTAAATCTACCAACCACTTTGGCCCAATCCCAATTCACTACTTACCCCTACCACTTAGCCCTAACCCTCCGTTTTGCGCATTCACCTGTAGGGTGTAGGTTAACGTTCTTTAAAGGCTGATTTGTGCAATGCAGTGCCATATTTTGGCATATTTCCTCCCTTTGATGGCATATGACACTGAAAATATATCAGAGAGCAACCCATTGTCCAGATCGTGTCAAAACTGCATGATTTCCAGACATCGGTAACATTCTCTGCATGTCCCTATTTGAGTAAGAATGAAAGTTTTTTGAAACGTCTATATTTGGACGTTATAATACATTTTATCGATGTGACCTGGAACAGCATATTCAAGTTGTGTATACAGCTTAACCATCCTTGTAACAGATTGGAAGAAGAGCACCACTAAATAAAAGAAACCATCTTGCAACTGCACTGTAACTGTCAAAGGTCGTCTTTTAAATAAAAAAAATTAAAAAATGGTATCAAACCGGCGATCATCCGCGACGCACGCCAGAGCAGAACCCCAAGCCCACGAGGAAGAATACTCCAGAGCATATGAGATGCACATTGGTCTCTGTCAGGACAGGAAGATGAAAGAAGGGAAGAGAGAAGAGTGTGCAAGATTAATGGTAATCTGTTTTTTTATTTTTGACATGATCTGGATCATGTTTTACTCACTGGGTAACTTGAGTGCAGCAGCTCCTCTAACATCAGTGTACACTGATAGGTGTACTGATAGGCTGTTATAGTCTACGACTACTGATGACATATCAGGGTCTTGTAGGGTTGTCCCATTTCATAGGGGAATATTTCAACCACTACCTCTTGTAACTCTGTTCCAAGGGGCGAGGCAAGGCTAAGGGGCAAAGGGGTAGGGGTGAAAATAAGACGTGGGATTGGGCCTTTGCCTTTGCCTTTGTCAATGTTCATGCCCCGCTCAACACAACAGCAAAGTGAGGTTTGATAGTCTGGCCTCATCCATGCAGAAATACAAATAGCCCTTAATGAGCCTCAGAGTGGCTGAAACTTCATTCGACACCGTCACTGCTGATGGGGATGGAAGCATCCATGGCTGGACAGGTAACCTGCACCTCATCCCTCCTCATACATGTGCCTCCCAATAGCTGTTTCAAGTCCTCCATCTATGGTGTGCTTTTCTGGACTTTCTACACTTTTTTGTTGACTCCATAATTCCCTATGTGTTATTTCATGGTTTTAATGCATTCAGTATTGTTATTGTAAAGTAGACAATAATAAGAATATAAAAATACCATTGAATCTGAAGGTGTGTCCAAACGTATGACTGGTATTGTATAGAACAAATGTCTGGTTGTTTATATACAAATCAATGTGCTCCATATTACACCTTTCTATATGAACATTTCTAGATCATCCAACCATAAAACTTCCATCGAATGACAATGGTTAAGGGATATATTATCATTTTTATTATTATGCATTATATTTTCACCTGTGTTAAATGTATACATTATTATTCCTGTAAATACTGGGCATACCCACACTACTTTTGTTTTGCCTGATTAATTCCCATAGCACTTACAAATCTAGGAAACATTGTTCATAGAAAGAGTGTAAGAAAAGGAAGACAGAGGCCAGCTGTCATTCCTCTCAGTAGTCTTTAAATGACAAAGCCAGCTCAGTTAAAACAAAGAGAGAGAGAGAGAGAGAGAGAGAGAGAGAGAGTGTACTGCATACCGTCATGGATTCTGCTGACTCTGCTGTTGTACTTTATGGTCCACTCTGTTCTTACACACACTGAGGTCACAAGACCACACATATTTAAACACAGTCACAGAGGTTAAAGCATAATACAGCCCAGATGATGCTCAGAGCCCAACACACTCGCTCAAATGGTTTCTGACCTTCATGACCCTGTAGCCAAAAGTTCAGGGAGTCTGACTGTAAGTGTGTGTGTGTGTGTGTGTGTGTGTGTGTGTGTGTGTGTGTGTGTGTGTGTGTGTGTGTGTGTGTGTGTGTGTGTGTGTGTGTGTGTGTGTGTGTGTGTGTGTGTGTCAAGTGTCACATGTAAGAAATGAGTGTTCTCACTGCAGCACCGCTTCAACAGAAAAAGTCAGATTTTTGGGTTGAAACTATGAACTATCATATACTGAGCAACAGTATGATGTCATGCCATCTTGTTCATATTAAATATCAAAAGCAAATTATGGTTCACACATGTTTATTCACCTTTTAGCCACACAGAAAAACCATTCATTCATTTTCTGTAACCGCTTATATCACATAAACTATGTAAGAACAAAGTTGGCAAAGAGCTTTGCAATTTTAGGGAAAACAAGACATACTGAATAAGGAATCACTGCATGATCAGTATTGTTGACTTAGTGAAGTCTGGGGTAATACCTATAAAAGTAACTTACAACCATCATGCATCCTACAAAAAAGAGCAATTAGAATAATAAACGATGTAGGATGTCGGGGACACATGAACACACCGTTCTTAAATTCATATGTTTTTAAATTCATGGATCTCGTACAATTCAAGAGTTCACAAATTATGTTTAAGGCAAGACATCATTCACTTCCAGGCAATTGAAAAAAATGTTCTGTGATGGGGGGGGGCATAATTTAAGAGGAGAGTTTAATTTAAAAATGCACAAGTACAAGTCTGAGGGGTGAATCTGTGGAATGGAGTTAAATCCCAAATATAAATCTGCTCAAAAAGATGTACATACATAATAATGTTCAGAGGTATATGGATGATGAAGGGTTGTGTTCAGGGGTCGGTTTCACTTCATTTTGCTACGGGGTGAATATTCGGGTTGTAAATAAATTTGGGATAATTGTTACCATAAAAATAAAAAAAACATATAAATGTTTATAACATTTATATGGTTGAATGGAAGAATAGTGAGAAAGGGGTAGAAATGTATAAGTCTATACTTTCTACTGCTTTTCAAACATTGTTAAAGTGTTAAAGAAAATACATTGTTTTGTATGTTCTCCTCATCTCCGAGATCATGATGGAAAATAAAATTCTACAGTATTATTCCTCCAGCTCTAACACATATCATAGAACCTTCACACACACACACACACACACACAGACACACACACACTAAAAGAGACTCAATGATGAGATAGATAAACTCACTAACATGTGACTTGACATGTTGCGTGAGGAGAGGAGAGGAGAGGAGAGGACCGTGACACTTCAGATATATGAAAGGAGGGAATAGAGACGAGGGCATGAGTAGAGATGGTGAGGGGAATGGAGAGATGCAGAAACAGAGGGAGAGGGAGACGCATCCAGCTGTTTGTCCATCCTAGCTTTGCTGTAATGAGCCTATGTTTGGCTCTACGGAGCTTCGCCAACGCCTCATCTAACTTCTCCAAACTCTAACAAGCCAAACTGCTATTTAGATTTACCACCTCCCAGAGTTGAGCCGGGCCCCAGCAACTAAGCACATAACAGCATGGTGCTCCCTTAAATGGACACTTTGACATTTTGTATTTGGGCTGTTTATTTTTCTTTAACAGAAACTTGTCAGCATGTGGGAAAGACTCCGATTTTAAGTTTTCATACAATGGCTCGACTGCATTGTTAGCGTCGCTGAGCAGATCGTCCACTTGCTGCCTGCTGTGCCCTTTGGCTGGTAGGAGGGAAAGCTTGTAAGTCATTCTGAGATTTACCAGGTGAAAGCTCAGGAAAATCACACACACAACCATGTTTTTCTATACGATTACAGCTAGAAACCCCCCTGACCTGTAAACTCAACCAAAAAGCTGCATTTCCTCACCTGCTGGGATGCATGGATTTTACACTGCACTGGAAAACTTCATCTGACATGACATTTGACTGTACTGGAGTTACCAGCTGCAACTGTCCTTCATCGAAAGAGCAAAACAAAACCAATACACTGAAAATAAGCTGTTCACTGGTTTAGTACTCCACCACTTTTAAGTGTTGTCTCTGTTGACCTGATCTTTAAATGTCTGGAAAACTGGATGAAGATTAAACATTTCATGACAGATTTTATTTTACATCTTAATATTAAAAAAAAAACTCTGATAAAATCTAAAACTGGTTTAGTTCTAAAAATGTTCCATTCTTCAATATTTTTGTCCTTGGAGTTAATCCCTATTAACATTTATCCATTACTTAAATTGACGCAAGGACTAAACTAAAGCTTTTGTCTAAACAAATCCAGTACACATACCTGATAGCAATCATACAACTGCTGCATTTAGATGCATTCAAATGAAGTCAGAGAGGAATCATACCGTTCAAAGAGAGGCTTGAACAGCACCTCTGTCTTATTTGACAACACTAGAAAAGGTTATGTGGGTTCATAGTGAATTGCTGCCAAATCAATAAGCCAGTAGTTAAACCACCATCATTAAAACGATGATGCTATTGCTAATGCTACTGTAATTAGTTGCTGCTGAGATCCAAGAATAAATTACTACTATTATTAAACCCTGTTTTTCCTGCTCCAACATCTCTCTAGCTCCACGTAATCAGCTGTTATCCAACTTTAATTCAGCTCATTAATCAACTGTGTGCGTGTGTTCCTGCACATACGCAAGTGTGTCTTTTCTCTGTTTACATGAATGCGTAATGTTTCCGGAGCTTGGCAGGAGACCAAACTCCAGAGTGGACATGGTTATCTCTCTAATGTAATGGCAGTGAACAATGGTTTGGGTCCCATTCCATTAATGGTGAAGGGTACTCCTTTACTCACAGCTCTAAAAATAGGACCGCAGGTTTGACCAGTTTCCGTTCAAATGAGGGGTTTGTTCTGTGACAACTTGCTGAGGTTAAATGGAGAGAAAAAAATAAATAAATAAATAAAAAGTCTTAAGCAGGGACAGAAGTTCCTTTTCAGCTCAGTGAATGGAGGGAGGCAGTGCCAGGGGCAGCATGAACACACTCATTGTGCTGTAAGGGCTTTGGATTCAAGTGCCAACCTGGTGACATCTTGTGCCCTCATACGAACTTCACAATAATGAGGTTCTTGTGGTGCCAACATTTCTTTTCTCTCATCATTCCTATTTTAGGAAGTGTTAACAAGTGGCCAACATGGTCCAACTAGAGGCAATTATAATGCTCAGTGAAGTGAGAACAAGGGCAGATGGTCAGGCAAAATGTGGCTGGCACAGTGCAGCTTGATGCACAACTGGTAGGACAGGTTTTCTTTGCTGAGGTCAGAGAAACAGTGAGCCTTACATCACCATGCTAAAATCAATGCATCCACAGTTATAAAACGGCTCCATTTATACTTTTTTTAAATTTTTATTTCTAACACCATAGGCGTGCAGGCATGCCTTTGAAGGAATACTCTAGCAGCCCATAGTGACATTTTATTTACATGTGAGACCACATTACCCAGACTCAACATTGTCCCTGGAGGTAACTGTTCCACCTTTCCCCCTGTCCCCCTGCCCCAGTCCTAAAATGTCTATCGGGGGCGGCAGGAGGGGCAGTGACCTGTCCACCGCTGCCAGCCTGCCAACCAGAGAGCGTTGAGGATAAAGGCTGAAAATATTTCATATTTTTAAAATACTGAAAACCTTGAGGTTTGGTGATGAATAGCTTTACTGTATTTGATTACAGAGAAATTCCTGGACCAAACCTGTATGACAGAGACACACAGGTAACAAACACTGAAGAGAGTGAAGAAATGGAGCTTGTCAAGAGGATTTTCCCAAAGACCAGAATGCACACAATTACATAAGGCCTCAGGGTCACGACACAAAGGCAACACTTCGTTGTGATAGAGGTATTATTCTGCCACTAGTAACAGTTGCTGTCATTCTATTAAAGCATTTTGTAGCCAGTGCACTAAGCCCTGAAATTTAGACTCCAGGGTCCAAATTGCTGCTTAGTTTTTATTCTACCTGGCAGTTTTCATTCCAGATGCCTAATCAGAGACTTATTTGCACTGGAACAGCAGGTGAATTTAAACTAGCAGGGGGGAAAAAGAAAACCAGCAACCCTCCAGACCCCAGGGACTGGATTTAAACATTACTGCTGTAGATTGTGACAAAGATATTGATTTGGTTCCAGGATTTAATGCCTCTCTGAGCTGAAAGCAACAACTTCACTCGCACCTAAAAAACTGGATTAAAGCCATTCATCCTCTGGGAATCAGAGCCTTTACTGAGGTATTTGACGCAAATGCAAGGGAAATATGGAATTTATAAGAATTGGACTTTGGTTGGCCTTTGTTGTGGATTTCCTGGTCTGAAACAAAGACAGAGTCAACTAAGATCAGTCAAAGATCATTTGTAAATGGGCATAATACTGTACAGAGACCAGGTCTCTGGAAGTGAGAGCAAACAATTGATTAGACAGAGCATATTTATGCACAGGCTGAATTACTCCATCATAAAGTTGTGCTGTAAATCCATTACATACAGAATGTCTCAGTACCTGAACGCACAGTAGCCTCCTGGCCATGAGTCACGAGCTTTAAGGCCTAATCTCTAATGGTAGTTTTTCCTCCCCTGAATTGCAATTTGCAGATGATACGACTATACATTTTGCATCAACTAACATAACTGAGTAAAGGGAACAGAGCTGCAACTACTGCTTGATTGGATATGTGAGAGCAGACTTGTCTTGACAGTAACAAAAACCAAAAGTATTTTATTCAAGGCCAGATATTCCACTAATAATGCTGATCAGCTTTGTTTATCAATGAAAGACTTGGATATTGAGCAGGTTAAAGAGACAAAGCTGCTTGGTATCACACTTGACGAGCAGCTACAACACATTGACAACATTATTAAATAAATGGGTAGAGGAATATCATGCATTAGATGGTGTTCCTCTTTTCTTACCCCTGTCTCTAAAGTTTTGGTGACACAGGCACTAGTGTTGTCTGATCTTGATCAGTCTGGTCTGGTGCAAATAAAAGAGATCTAAGTTTCAACTAGCTAAGAATAAAGCAGCAAGGTTCACTGTCCTGTTCATTAGGTGTGAGGTGGAGTACAGAGAGAATACATACCAGTCTGTCACGGCTCAGAGTGGAGGACAGGTTAACATGCAATCTAATAGTTATTATTATTATTATATGTGTATCTTATTGTTTGTTTGTTTGTTGTTTGTTTTGATGTCTTTCTTTACATGCAATTAAGATTTTTTTGGTCTTGTTTTGTATATTTTGTTGTGTGTGGACCCCAGGAAGAGTCGTTGCTACCTTGGTGGCAGCTAATGGGGATCCTAATAAATAGAGAATAGACTATTTGTTTTTGAAATGCCAAAAGCGTGTTGCAGCAAATCATTATTATACTTCCATGCTATTGCCCATCCATATAGTCAGGGTACTTGCAAAAATATTCTAACTAGAATTACCAGCTTATAATGGTATGCCTTGATGAACAAGTCAAGTTGCAGCTTCATCCAGACTCGTATCAACACTGTCAAGACTTTGAAGGAATCACTAACAGCTAAAAAGAGTATTTTTGGCTAAATGGAAGTTACCACTATATTAACATGTATGATTCAAATGAAAACTTTCCAGTGAGAAACGATAGTCTCTAAGTGAGAAACATACTGTTTCTCACTTAGAGACTATTTTCACAGAGTACAGAGACCTGACAGAGAGTGTCATCACATGGTGGAGGACTGCTGCTGTGAGAGGGATGGTTCATAAGTCTGTGGACCTAAAGTCAGGCTTGGACTACAGGAGTTTAAAAATCCTAATTTATTTTGCATTAAGGTTGCATCAGACGTGACAGTCTGAGCCTGGCGTACGGCAGAAGGAGAGACATTACACAGCTCTCGTTCCATGCATCTGTGATTATGTGGAACGTTTGAAGTTCATTCAGTACAAAGGGGCTTATCAACCAAGAAGGCCCAAAAGGACATGGTGGCAACATTAAAAGAGGGTGGCACCTTCAGACTACTACGTCTCCACCAAAGGGGAGTATGTAAGAAAAGTAAGTATTAGGCCATGAGCTTATCAATCACTCCTCTTAAGCCCATTTCCACTGCGTAGCACCAGCTCGACTCAACTCGCCTTTTTTCCATTTCCATTGGGTAAAAAGTACCTGGCACTACTTTTTTACTACCACCTCTGTTGCAGCTCCAAGCGAGCCAAGCAGGTACAAAAAGGTGACGTGAAACGTTACAGACCACTGATTGGTCAACGCCCGGCACACGCAGGACTATCTTGCACAGCACAAATCTTTTTCTATTGCAGCTGCTATATTGAGGACTTACAGATGTTTCTGTCTCAAACAGTTGATGAGAGGATCACCAGAGGTGTGTGTCGCATTGAAGACTATTGGAGACGCGCCCATCTACATAAAGGAGGTACTATCCTGCAATGGAAAAGGAACGGAGGAAAATACCCGATACCAAGCCGAGTCGAGTAGAGCCGGTGGAAATGCGGCTGTACTGTATGTCTACTAGTGTGTCAGTTCATTTAGAGAAACAAAACAAGAGTCACATTTGTTCCCATTCTTGTCCAAAAACACTTATTCTGATAGAACTTGAGGAGATCCAAATTCTATAATGTAGACGCTTTACACACAAATTGAACCCAGCAGCTCAGAAGATCTACACAATCACCACAAAGTCAAGGTCGACACACAAGATTAGAGTCACCAGTTCAGTATCTGGCCAAATGTGAAATATTGTCTCTGTTAGGTTACAGTGACCTTTGACCACCAAACTCTAATCAGTTCATTCTTCTGAGTCTAAGTGGATGCAAACCTTTAAGTAACTTCCTCAAGGACAACTTGAAAACATGATGCCTTGTCATAAAGAATAATCCAAGTCAATGCAGGCAGAGATATCCCAGAAATGAGTCCTTAGTGCAGGTCAAGCTCCAATAACACTACATTTCCTGTGATGTAACTCAACATTATCTTAGGATAAAATGACCATGAATAAAAACATGTCCAAAAAATCGTAACAGCCTCAATTTTAATGTTGGCTTAAGGCTGAAAATATCGTGTCTCCAAGCCAAGACAACTCCGATGACATCACCAGGGTTATTTTTGGTACATTAAAAAGCACTCCAGAGCTTTAAACACTAAGCAACATCTGATCGGCACATGTAAAAGCCAACAAGTGTCCCTTTAACAAAAGGGCCTCCTGTCAGCCACATTCCAGACTGATGCAAATATAATTTAACATGCAGGCACTTTAAATGGTTTTGACTGAATTCCGCTGGTAATACCAAACACTGACTAACGTTGAATCAATCTGTGGCAAATGTTGGTACCTGAGGGCAAACCTGGGTGAGAGGTGAGAGAGTAATGTAATGTGAAATACGATGCCGGCCAGAGCAACAGATCTAATCAGAGGAAACACCAACACAAAATAGGTAGTTTAATACCCTGAAAGCTGCAGCAGTGGCAGCTAAAGGTAGCAGGTCTGCAGCCGACACTGAACCCTCTATGAAGGATGAAACATCATCCTGTAATTAATTAGTTAGTTGGAGAAGTTGTTGTTGGAGATAACTGGGCTTCTTTTTTTTTTAATCTGTTTTAGATGAATATTTTTACTTTGCCATAAAACACTCAGCCTCAAACATACGGTTTATTATGTTAAAACACTATAAGATTTTTAGGAGTCTCCCAAACCCAACAATGAAACAGATAGTATGTGAAATTCATTCTATTAACAGGGAAATATTACAGTATTCAAGCTATATGATAGCAAAAACAACATAATAGATAATCAGTACTAATTGTTCTCTGGCTATGGAAGACGAGACACTGCATATTATTGCTCTCAACTGTACTTATTAATGATCCTTATTTATTTATATGTGTTTTTATGTATCATTACATGTTTCTAATGACAGAGATTAATTACCAGGAGTTTGGGGGTACCATGAATTCCAGATACCAATAATAATTAATTATTACGGCATGTTTGTTTGAAACAGCAAATGTGTGCGTTATCAGAAATTTCTCTGGGCAAAGGATGACGTCCAGTGTTATTCCCCCTATAATAATACTAAGTACTGATGCTGACACTGTGGTGTGTGTTTCTGGCTGAGCTCAGAGGGCCTTCACGTTGTTTAGGGTGAATCCACAGCAGGTTACATGACAGACTGCATCCCACTGTATCCACACCTGTATAGTGACTCGTCATCGATGACATACCGGCGCTGAATTGGCCTGCAGCCGGTAGTTTGACAACATGATTGTTTAATGATCATCCTAGTTGTCATCATTCGTGCGTCCAGCACTGATCATCCATCAGGCCTCTGTTGCCGTCAGCGTCCTTCTGAGCCGCGTCCCCACAAGCCAAGTGACAACATCAACAGAAACGACAGTAAACGCGTCCTCACCGGGAGAGTAGAGTCTTGCCAGCTGTCGGGCCCCAGCGTGCTGCGGTCCCCAGCGAGGCGCGGCGCTGCGTGCGGCCGCACCATGCTCATTCCCGTTCGGATCCTCCTCCGCCATGGACCGGTGCCTGATGTCGGTCTCGGAGGGAAGCGACGCCGCCATGACTCCTGCCCGCTACCCCCCGGTGTCTTTCAGCTAGAAGACATTTATGACGGATCTGTGTCGGACTGATATTAGCTGGGATGTACCGGAGCAGCCTCGTGATACCCGGAAATACACGGAGCTGTGCGGACACACAGACGTGGTTCACGGCTCGCCTGCAGCCTCAGTCATGATGGACCGATGTCAGTCGGTAACAATGATAGCATACTTGACTTTCCCCGGTGTAGTCGTTACAGCACGGGTTTTGTTTAACATACTTTATTTCTGCACCCAGTTCACCTGTCAAGTCAGCTGCAGGGACCGTCTGCATTTTGCAGTCATAATAAAACGTTTAATTACACAGAAGCTTTGTCTCTATTTTGGCAAATGTTTGCTTTTACTAAAAAAAGTGGGGACATAATGCAATGATTTGTAAATCATTTTCAACCTAAATGCAAATGAATACAGTACAATCACAAGACATTTAATTTTTAACAGATAAACTTTCTTTTTTTTTTATATAAATATACATTCATTCTGAATTTGATGCCTACATATTTCTAAAAAGTTTGGACAGATTGATGTTTACCATTATTTTACATCACCTTTTCTTTTAACAACACACTACTGTGTTTGGAAAGAGAGGACACTAATTTCTGAAGTTTTGAACATGGATCGTGTCCCATTCTTGCTTGATATACGACTTTAGCTGCTCAACAGTCAGAGGCAGGGGCCACAAAGGGGCCACATTTTACACAGAGGGGCAAAGTATATGTCCAACATCCATGCACATTTCCTTATTCGGTAAGATGTATACATTTCATTCCTTGTTTGCCATTGGCTCTATAGCTTTGGGAAAAGACACACATAATTAGATATATTGTGCAAATTGTGCCTTGTTTATGCACATTGTGTACGTCAAAAAAGCTGAGGAAATATAAATTCTTAACTTTCATACTGAAAAACTTAATACATAAGACACCATTTTTCAAAGATGAATTAATTTAAAACAGGTAATGTATATTATTACAGCATATAGAACAATTTAGAACAGAAAATCTGACAGCCAATGAGGTGAGGGCATCTTTGAATGTTGCGTTTACAAACAAGGACAAATCCTACTTATGTCTTTAAGGTCAGAAGTCTAAAAAATGTTTTTTTGTTTTGTTTTTACAATCAGGAAAAAAGTCAGAATTCTGACTTCATTCTATGAATTCTGAATCCATTCTCAGCATTCTTGCATTATCATTAATGTCATGCAGAATTCAAGCCAGGACTCACCTCCATCATACTTTGTCAAACATTAATTTACTGAGTGATGGTTGTGGCATGACTGAAACATTATTTCACAAACAAGAGTCTTTCAGATGGTGAGCTGGAGTGTGAAGGCTTGTGACTGAACGTGAACCATTGACCAGAACGAACTGAAGCGTTGACCACAAAGTTAGCTAGAGTAGTGAACGTCCTGGTGATAACTACCTAAGTTCAGTGACAGCAGCAGATAAACACTCTTTCACATGTTAACACAAACTAATGTGGGGGATCATAACTCATGATGAAGATCCTGTGGGGATGGAAACACAACTCTGTGTAGGTGCAGTCTCATGCCACGTTCAAGTCACATCAGATTTACCGCTTTCCCTCCTCTGCTGTGTTCTTCACATTGGAATTACCAGTTCTCACTTATAAATAAGATTTTCATTGACATCCAAGTTGCAGTATGTTGTTGTATATTTGGTGCTTAATGCGGCTCATATTTCATTGAGGGACTGGTCTGGACTGCAGACAGGACAGTTTTGTTCCCGGTGTCTTTCACTTCAAAGCTACCTTGTTGCAAGGTGTTGAATGTGGCTTGTAATTGTCATCCTGGAATAAACAGGCCTACTTTTTGTTGAAAATTGCAAAGTACAACTGATTTGTTATGAATTTTTCTAAGTTTTAAACTTTAGGTGGTTGCTATAGCACCATCATCAGGACTATTGGCCCACAAATCCAGTTGAGGAAATTTGACAAAGGACTGGACTTAAATGCAAAGTTTCATTTATTTTTATGCATGGGAAGGCAGATGTCCTGATGATATAAATAATAATTAATAATACATTATTATTACTACTACTACTACTATTAATAATAATAATAATAATAATAAAGATTTTACTGTAAACTGATTCTGAAAAATCTCACGAAAAAAAAGTAAAGTAAATTTTGGGGTCATGGTAGATGTAGTTTAGTGAATTTCAGAATTGTATCTCAAAAACTGAATTTTTGAACAATGACAATGACACAATGACAGTCAATGGGAAAGAGAGCGTCTTTAAACATCACAAAGACTCTTTTCTGATTGGCTCAGATCTACAGGCTCAGTAGGCACACATTTCTTTTATTCCATAACTTTATTAACTGCCCTGTGACAAAGTGAAGACAGTCCTGATTTAGTGTCAGGAGGTTATCACATCTTTAGTGCACACTGAACAAATAAAAGTGATGGTTGTATTTTATGTACGGGTAACTGATGGAACAGTTGTCCGATATCATGGAGAGTTTGACGATTGAAATAAAGTCTATTCAATTTTAGTATATTTTTGAGTTGCATATATATATATAGAAGGCCTGGTTCTTGCATTGATCAGTTTATGAAACCATATTTTACATACATACATTTTTGGGAAAGTATGTAATAAGAATTTCTGATTACTGTTTGTTTGTCCCAGCTGGGATTGACTGAAGGCTCCACCTGTGAGGACTAACACATATTTGGTGTCACTGGTGTGGTAACATCAACATAATGTGGTCATTGTGGTCTAAACATGGCTAAATTGTATGTGGTAGTAGGCCTATGTGTTGTTTGCTGGGGTAATGAGGTTGTATTCAGTACGTGTGTTCAGGTCACTCACCTTTGTGTCTCCTCTTCAGGGTGTTTGGTCCAAAAGTGTCCCCGGTTCTCTGAGCACCAATCTAACAGTTCTGGTGGTAAATTAGTGCAGGGAAGGTTCTGTAGTCCACTTTATTCTACATTCTTAGATTCTCTGATATTGTGATGCATAACATACTGTAAGTTAGGAGTATGCTGAATAATTATCTTAATGTCAAGGCAGGGATGGATTATTTCTACAGTGGCAGGCTATAAAAGCTGCCAGTTTCCACACGCATGGCTGCCGTCATGACCGCATACTGCCTGTGGCCCGCAGTGTTTTTAATGTGTAGAAAACGGATATGTCTCGATTGTGGGTGAGAACAAACACAAGGTTGGTCTGCAAACTTACCTCTGCCTCACGCCTCCTCCTGCTGGACAGCCTAACGCTCATATACACGACATTTGTAACATCAGACAGACCCATTAATTCATCACAACTCGAAAAAGTAATGGCTGCATGTGTCTACTATCACATAAACTACACATACAGGTCAGCCTCTACATAATACTGTAGACATAGAGAAGGCTTTACTCTGCAGTGACATTAACACTGAACAGAGTGACCAAGAGGACTTCACTGCCTTAGGAAAAACATCCCAGACAGAGAGAAACAACTTGATAATACATGTTCAGCATGGCTCCCTTCAGGCCAAGTGTCATTGGATGGACTTTTTATGTAAAAGGAGTGTTTTTCTTTCCACAGTAGATTATTTCATTTAAATATTTTAGAAGTCTGAATAAGCAGATTAGAGAAAAGTCATGTAGAGATTTTTTTTCTCCTTTCCAATCCCATTAGAGGGCCATCCATCCATCCATCCATCCATCCATCCATCCATTTTCTGTCACTGCTTATCCGTGCAGGGAGGCTGGACCCCATCCCAGCTGACAATGGGTAAGAGGCAGGGTACACCCTGGGCAAGTCACCAGTTCATCACAAGACCAACATATAGAAAGAAAAGCAACTTTTCACACCAATTTAGAGTCACCAAAAGGTTTAACATACATAAAAACCATATATAATCTGAATCATGAAGGGACAATCACATGAAGCTCTTATCAGTCTCATGAGGATTTCCATCTGACTTTATGTATCACAGTTGAATAGTTAAGATATTAGGATATTATGTACTCAAGCTCAGATTCATGTCTTTTGAATAAATGCAAATCACACAGAAATTCTTTGTCATTTATTTATTTGTTTTATCTTTTTGTCTGTACTAGATTATTGCAATCTGGTTAATTCACATTTAAAAAGTAGTCATTGACCAGGCGCACTGAAATCGATGATATTCATTTTTACAATAAACATTATAGGCCCCAGAGACTGGAAAACCCAATTCAAAAAAAAGAAACATCTGTATGGTTTTCTGCACTTTATTTTTTTCAATGTTTTTTTTTTCATAGTAATTACAAAAAGGAAAAAATATAACAATGATCATAAAAAGGAGAGTTGGGGGGGGGGAAACTGAGGAATATTACGACTGGCAAACAATCACAACACAGCACGAGTACCTACTGACGGCGAGAAATGAAAGGTAGAAAAATGGGAAAGAAAATAAGTGCATAAGGCAGAAAGAAAATCAAAGAGCTTGGCTTGCACCTATGAAGTTAAATATGATAAGTAACTGAGGGGATGAGAAAGTGAAGCTTTTCCCTAGAATCACTAAAAAAAAAAAATCCCAAAACAAAGGGTTTTGTTTTCTTGCTTTTTTCATTTCTATTTGTTAAAAAAAATAAAAGGCCTGACCTGGGGAGTGATGTGTGGGAAGAGAGGGAGGAGAGGGGGAGGGAGAAGCTGCTGGTGGGGCGGTTGGCAGGGACAATAAAAAATACTGCACGTACAATACCTTTTTTCACTCTTTCCTTCATCGAGCTCTTACAGTTTCTCTCATCCACTTTTTCCCTTTCTTTATTTAATAGCATACCCCATTAATATTCCTTTCCCCCACTGCTCCTAATAGCTGCGCCCAGTGGCGCGATCGTTAGAGTTTTACATGTGAGCAGCAAATGACACTTTGATTGGCTGTGATGTGGAGATGGGAGTCCCCCGCCGGCTCCGGGTCGGGGGCCTCGGCTGAGCCGAGAGATCCTGCCGGGCCTCGGTCTCACTGCGCGTGCTGACTCAGTGTGTGGTTCTGGAGGGAGAGAGGGAGAGGGAGAGATGGAGAGAAAAAGTGAGAACACATGAAGAGAGAAATAATGGGCTATGTAAGAATAGTGCTTTCCACTTGCACCCCCACCCAATAAAAGAACAGAAAGACAACTGCCTCCCACAGAACAGACAGCAAGGCCTCCTCGCTTTATACACAGTCTGATGAAATAAGAGAAAGAACAAGAGAAAGGAGGAATAGGATCAGACAACATAAACTAGTAGGTGCAGTCCTGTGGCACTGACTTTGAGACAAAAGCCTGACAAGAAAATATTGTGTGTAAATGGTATTTATGAGACAAATCACACGTATGTACACCCACTTTAACAAGGGTTGGGTCATGTACACGGTACATTTACATGGGTACTACTGACAACCGATTCATGTCAAATTAATCGGTGCCAAATTCTGGTCCCTGAGACTGCATCTGGCTCAGAGAGTAATGGAGAGTAAAGAGAGAGAGAGAGAGAGAGAGACTGTGGTAATGGCTACAAATCTGGCCAGGTCCACATATCTAACCGAGAAGACTATAATGTGAGGAATCCATCTGAATGTAAATCACCTGCATCAACAACCGTTGATCTGATCTACTAACGTAGCAGCTGGGGGCCAAAGGAAGTTTAGTGTTGAATTTGGTGCAATTAGGATATGCAAGACGCTCAATATCATTACATTTAGAATGAATGTGCAGAAGCAGGGGGCTGATTGACGTGAGTGATGTCATCGCCCGGTCCAAAACAGCACATCCCTGGGTTGAAGCGTGATTCCTCTGCAGAACAAGCTGCAGCTAAAAATCCTCGCCCTCGATCGTCTAAAGCGTGGGAGTATCTCAGACAGCGGCTGAACGACGTGACGCTCTGCTAACTGGACATGTCCAGTCACAGCAGTACAACTGATCTGCACGAGGGCTTGAAGTGAAAACACCAGAACACTTTGTCTAGACGACAGAGAGACTGCACAGCACCATGAGTCCTGTTTACTGTTTCAACACGTAGAACATGTTTGTGATAGAAGTCACTTATAGGCAATAAAATGACCGTGTCAGCTTTTGCACCAACATGACGAGTAGACTCTTGCATTGCCAGATAATGCATCTATATCATGGCAGGTGTGTTGTTGAGGGCCTACATAAGCATGACGTGTGGAGTTTATTGCAACCAGAAGTACCGCAGACCAGGCAGCCCATTCTGAACAGGCATGTTTAGAACAGACTCTGCTCTTATATCTAAGAGCTGAAGAGAATACCATGTTTGATGGCTAAGAAGCCAAGTCTCCTGGTGCAGCTGCAACCAACATTAGCATGTGTGCAACGATGAAACTTTAAATAAGGCGTCAACAACTTCATCTTCATCATCATGTGATAAGTTTGTTTGTTTTGTTTTTTTCACTGTCTTGGATGTTGGATTTTTAGCAGCGTTAGCCAACACTCAACTTCAACACACAACCAGCCACTGATTCCTTACCAACGTGCTATTTAGTACGTTAAAACAATATGCAAGATGTTTGGTATGTCTGAAACCTGAGTATAAAGCCAATAGTATGTGAATTAAAATGCTTTAAGTATTCATACACTGTGGCGGTAGTGACAACAACAACATAACAGACAGGTGAAGCCAGTGTTTCCTCTTTGGATGAGTCAGACTGTATCTACAACAGGTTCAGTTCAGGTGTTTTGGTTCAAAACTCATTTTAACACACATAAAATGAGCTTCTTGTGTTACTTGCTGTCAGTGGGGGGGGGGGGGGGGGGGTCTTGGTGAAATGGATCATGTGAGACACGTGTGCTTAACTATTCATTCAATAAAAGCAGAACCTGGTTTTAGTTGGAGACAAATAATTACAGATCATTTAGTTCTCCTGTTGTTTCCATGTGTAATCAGATCTGTGGAAGTTAATATTTTACTGAGACCCTCTCCACAACCTCGAGACTCCTACACTCGCATCGCTCCGAAGGTATGAGCGCACAAAACACAATCACTATGCAAAAACACCTTTTTTTATAAATCTAAATTCACAGCAGCAGTGAGAGAACAAAGGGAGGCGGCTGCAGCGATCTCCATGTACAGGAACACACATTCACATGGATTTGTATTTATAAATGGTTAAGGTAGGCACGCACACACACACACACACACACACACACACACACTTGAATACACATTAACAGGCCTCTGTGGATGTTCCATATCAGCTGCAGTGGGGAACTGAACTCATGATAATCTGGATTTGATAGTTTGGAACTTAACAAGCATCACATCTAAAGCTGGGGGAGTGTGTGTGTGTGTGTGTGTGTGTGTGTGTGTGTGTGTATTGGAGAGACGCCAGACTGTAAAGTTTTCTCCCTATGAAACGTTCCCTACTCTCTCTCTCTCTCTCTCTCACACACACACACACACACACACACACACACAAACACACACACACACACACACACACACACACACACAAACACACACACACACACAAACACACACACACACACACACACACACACACAGACATACACCCCACTGAAATCTTTCCCCATCATCCCTGCGTCTTCATGCACACACACTCACACTTGCAGACACACAACACACAGAATTCCCAGTGAGATCTTCCCAATCAACGCCCTCCCTCCCTCCTCGCCCCCACCCTTCACCACCACTAAAAGCAGCTTTCTCAGATTAATCGCTCCCTCTCTCACACGACAGCAAGAAAAAAGAGGAGAAAAAAGAACAGCGCATGAGAGCATGAAAAAAAAGGAGGGGAAAGGGAGATGAACAGGGAGGCTGGGGACAGAAATGTGAAGGATTATACATGGTTTGGGGTTGATAAAACACTTATTTGTCATTCTGTGGCCCTTATCTTGCTGTGCATGTTTTGTTGAGCCCTTTGGTGTGCAAGTGTGTGTGTGTGTGTGTGTGTGTGTGTGTGTGTGTGTGTGTGTGTGTCTGTGTGTCTGTGTGCCATATGGTTGTGTATGAAGGTGTCTGTCACTCAGCTTTACAGGCCAAGCTAGCCTGTCCAGGGGACGGTAAAGGGTGTTACTGTCCTCCACACACACACTAGAGAGGCCTCCACAGAGAAATGGGTGAGGGGACAGTGAAAAGTGTCCTGTATACATGTGTGTTTGGGTGGAGGCTTCCCTGGTGATGAAGCAGATCTGATTTGGGAGCTGCTGACCCCATTATGGTAGAAAAGCCTCCTCTCTTTTTCCGTCTGTCTGCTGCCTCTCACTCCATTTCTTCCTCTCATCCGCTCCGCTCCGCTCTGTCGGCAACTTCGCAGGCTGCATTTCCTCTGACAGCCAGAAGAGGTCAGGCTCATTCCTCTTTATGTGACCGTGTGAAATAGAAAAGGAGGAGAGGAGTACGTCCATGTCTGGTGTTGGTCGTGAGGAACTTGCCTCATATATGACCCATAAGAATGAGGTCAAACTGTATAGGAGGTAATAGAAATGTGAACTGAAAAGAAAAAAGGATAAAGAAGTGAAAATGACCCAGTGGTGGAGGGATAGTGAGGGAGGAAGGGACTGGAGGGGAGCGGGAGAGAGTGTGTTTTCCCCTCAGGTTCTTTGGGTACTGATGCTGCTGTATTGATTTGTAGACGGAGCGAGAGATGGAAAGGAAGGATGGAGGAAGAGGAGGGAGGGACAGAGGGAGAGAGACTGCGGTCACTCCCTGGAGGAGCTTGCTGTGCTGCAGTGGACTGCTGGAAATAGCCCAGAGGAGAGGGGAGAGAGGGATGAGGGAGGAATGTAACAGACGGATGGACGACAGCCCGTCATGCTACACACATCACACACACACATACACACACACACACACACACACACACACACACACACACACACACACACACACACACACACACACACACACACACACACCTTACGATCGATTACAGTGTTGCATAATCAATACCAAACTCCTGACATCAAATGAAGGGAAGCGTGTGTGTGTGTCTGTGTGTGTGTGTATGTGTGTGTGTGTCTGTGACATCTGCTCTACAGCAGTGTAATTGATATGTCCTGCAGATGGAAGAGAATTAGAAGACTTGAATGAACACCTGCAGATGTTTCAAAATAAAAGCCTTCCAACTTAGTGAAGGGATTGTGTCCCTTGACCTTGTTTTAGTTTGAAACAGATGAGACAAGTGTGCAAGAATTTAATGAGCTAATAACAAAATGAGGAAATATCAGGTTTGTCTTCAGAGACAAGAAAGGTGTGAAAATGAGGCAGCAGCTTTTTGTGTTTTATTCTGCTTTATTCTACTTATGACAGTAGAAAAAAGAAGTACACCATTATCCGTATCTGTCCAAGCAATCTAATTATCTACACTTTTAAACAGGAAGTTATTTTAGAAATTGATATGTGTTGATTGGGGTTGCTATATTTATTACAAAACGGCCTCGTTATTAAGCTTCAGGTCAATGTATTTGATCGTAGGAGTATAAAAGATCTACAGTATTTACAGAACAAGTTCTTCATAAATTTGAATTAAACACAAAACACATGTAGTAAGAAGTAAGAAATAAAATGCATGAATTAGTTTTTAACATAATGAATTTATTTTCTTATATTTTTTTAATACTTTTTAAACACTTTTGTAATAATCACATTTAAACAGTGTGATAATGCCTATAGGCTATGTAACAGTTCAATATATATCCATAATGTTTATGTATTTAACCTTTTGCAGGCTAATTATACTATTATTGACTTTCATGAGCTATAGTGAAGAGAAAATGTCAGGCTAGTCAAATAAAGTAAAATAAAATAATAATGTACTTTGCTTTGTAAATTCAGCAAATAAAATGAGAGATAATGAGATCATGAATGAGTGTGAAGACGGGGGGGGGGGTGTTAAGATCTTTGCTCTGGTGGACACACAGCTGAGGACTTTCCTTCATCATGAGTCTAATTAGTAACACATTTTCCTTGGCTGATGGTTAAAAGTACATTATCAGTACAGGACACAGGTTTCAGTCTGGTACTCCGCTCACCCCTAATAAAAAATATGTTGTTTTGTTAGAGGAGCCTCTTCCAGCTCAGGACAGTCAATACAGAAAGAAATATGAACAGAAACCCTCGTTTGGACTTTATTTCATCATGTTCCTGCTCTTCTTTTCATTGCAGAGGGTGTGTGTGTGTGTGTGTGTGTGTGTGTGTGTGTGTGTGTGTGTGTGTGTGTCTGTGTGTGTGCGCGTGTGTGTGTGCAGTGAGAACAGCCCATCTTCCAGGCCAGACCAGTCAATACAGCGGCCTGTCATTGTTTTTCCTAAACTGCTTAGAGAGAGCAAGGCTAAAGCCTGCAGAGCCCCGAGCCCAGGGGAAATATGGCCCTGTCGCATTACACACGCACAAAACTGCCAGATACAAACACACACACAGGCATGCATTCGCAGCTAAGAGCACATTCATGTACAGACACACAATGCCAAGAAAAAATGCAAAACTATGCGCACACACACACACACATAGAGAGAGTGTGTCATGGGCACAGGGGGGAGGGTACGACGGAGGAGATAAAGATAAGAGAAAATCTAATCTGCTTGTCCTGCTCCGCTCTGCTTTCTACTGCACTAAATGTGTGTGTGTGTGTGTATGTTTTGTTGTGATGCAGATGCTTGTGGACGAGCACCAGTGTCACCTTTAAGATGAATGTGTGTATGTGCTAACACATGATCAGAGCTATGCCTGGTCAGCTTCATTTGTATAGCAGAAACATGTAGGTGTGTTTGGATGCGTCATCAGAGCCTAAACGGAGGTAAAACTTTGACAAGTAGGATTCTGAAAATTAACCCACTTTTTCTTTCTTCTCAAATCTTTCACTGATTTTACACCAGCATTAACATTAGACAAAAATATTCCAATGAGTTGTTGACAGGATTGATATATAGGACATTTAAACAGTAGTAAAAACATTAATGAACTCTTTATTTCTTTTAGCTCTTACCAAACCCACATATAAGCTTTAATACTTTGAATTTAATCCACCTTTAACATTCATTTTTAATGTACTTGCACACAAAATAATACTCATGTGCTTACATCAAACTTTACAGCATCTATTGTGCAGCTCTATTGCACATCTATATACAGCTCTAACACCCCTTTATTCATATGGACAGATTGTATTTGTGCTTGAAATGTGTTTACCAAAGTCTTAAATTCACACAAGCAGTGAGTTAAATGAATAGAAAAAGTTGGTAGATATATAATAAATGTCTAAACTGAAATTTAGTCATTGTTTGTTTTTTTGGAGGAGCCTGTCATCTGATGTCTTCTTAGTGTGGATGGAGCAGAGGAGAGTGTGCAGATTCCAAATGTTAACAGAAACTTTGTGAAAACACAGCAGCACATCTGTAGACCTCAGAGGGTTAACAGGGAGAACAATCAGACGGTACCGCTGTCACACATGGAGATGATCGTGGATGTGAGCCAAGTTAGTAGGAAGGCGAGAGCAACTATGTAACATGATTACACAATGCACAATAATGTGTAATAACAACTGAACCTACAACTACAAAAGTAGGTGCCAGGACACAGGAAGAGGAAACACTGCTGTGGGAATTGTGTGTGTGTGTGTGTGTGTGTGTGTGTGTGTGTGTGTGTGTGTGTGTGTGTGTGTGTGTGTGTGTGTGTGTGTGTGTGTGTGTGTGTGTGTGTGTGTGTGTGTGTGTGTGTGTGTGTGTGTGTGTGTGTGTGTGTGTCCCCCATCTCCAGTGCTGTTTTTAACACGAAATGAAAAATCACCTTAGTCGCTTTGTGGTCTTCTTTGGGTTCAGTGTATTTATAGCTCAGAGTTGACACTCTTCCAACTGAGTGAGTGTGTCTATGTGTGTGTGTGTGTGTGTGTGTGTGTGTGTGTGTGTGTGTGTGTGTAGCAGATGGGCTGTCTTAGCCCTCTTCCTCTGTCTTTAGCCCCACCTGTCCAGGACAGGATGCTGCCTCAGGAGAAGATCGAAAATAAACGCACCCCCTGCCCTTAACGTCCCGCCGACACGTATTCCCTGCTCCCTCCCACTCCTCCTTTTCTCTCCTTCTGTTGTTGTCTCTCCCCATCATTCCTCCATCTCTCCTCCTCCTCGAGGAAATTAAACTTTATTCCTTTCTTTCAGATTATCTATCCAAAACTTCTGAGCTCCTTCTCTGACCCCTACTTCTCTCTTCTGCCACCGGATCCAGGGTGATCTTTCTGATCATGTCCCGTTTGAAGTGCTCCCTCCCTTTATGTCTCCCAGAGGACTTCCCCTCTCCTGCTGCTACTGGGCCAAAACACCCAGTAGACATGACCAAAAATATACAAGCAGCAGGAAGTGCGCACACACAACGTCAAAGGCAAAAATGCATGGATCTACACCAGATTCACAGCTAAGGTGAGGACTCCCTGCTGGAAGCTGCTACACAAATAGGAAATGACCTCATCTCCAGCACCAGTTAGCATCGTAGAAAAGAAAAGCATGATCACAGTCTGACTGGAGTCAGCAGACATGGATGACAAGACATACAAGCATATACACAAGCTCCAAAAAACAATCTACACTCACTATATTCAGCTGTGCTGCCTGTAGGACACACACACACACACACACACACACACACACACACACACACACACACACACACACACACACACACACACACACACACACACACACACACACACACACACACAAAAACACACATACACACAAATGCAAAATGACGGGCAGACCTAAATGAAAAATGTGTTTAAAGGTTACAGATGTGCAGATAAATGCACAGACATGATCCATCCAACACACATGAGCTCACAATTCAGCAGAGCATGCAGGCTTTCCGTGTCACTATCATATTGTTGCACATGCCCAATCCCCATGAGTCTCTTGGGGGCCCGCGTTTTTGATTACCATACTCCATAAACTGGCAGAAAAACATAAGCGGGAGCATGGACATAAAGACAGGTGAGTGAAAGAGAGAAGACAGGATTGGGTTGATAATGCTGTGGAAAAGAACGAGTGAGAGCGGAGACACAAAACAGTACGACTACGCAAGTAAGAATTATTTTTAGGGATGTTTCATCAGAATTTTCAATAAATTAATCAATTTCTAGGAGATCGAAAAATTTACTCCAAAATTAGACTATTTTTTTAAAATGTCCTTGTCTGTGTTTTACAAGATCAAAACATGACAAATAAACACTTGTCATTCTTGATTGACTTTGTCAAAACCTGCAGACATACGTAGAAAGTAATTAAGTCAATTTATTGTCAACTATTTGGATTATCAAATAAATGTTTATATCATTTGTAAAAGGCCTAAAATGTCTCTGTTCCAGCTTCTTGATTGTGTATAATATCATCTCTGATATGATAGTGAACTGGGTATCTGCAGTTATGAGCACCTTGGAAATTTTAAACTATATTCAAACATTTAGTTAAACACACGAGTAATTTACTTATAGGAAATATATAAAATAATAATTGTCATAATAGATCAAGCCTTTTGAGATTCATCACTGAGTTAATATATACCTTAGCAAATAATTCATTGTAAAAAGCCCCAAAAAAAGACAAAAGCTGATTTTACAGTGACATGCTTCAAATGACATACAGTAAGAATGAAAAAGTCCACATGCAAAAATAAATATTACCCCACTCAATTAAAGTTTCTATATTTTTTAGCACTGATGGCTAAGCCTTTTTTAGACTGCTGAGTGTTGACTTATAAAGATCATCAGATCACTGGTTGGCCTTTAATTTAGGTTTAAAGATGAGTCAGTATCACAGGATAGGATACACACATTCAGAATACAAACGTCAAAACCTGGTTCATTTTTTTAAATAGGAAATACATTTATAATTAATTACAAGCCAGTGGAAAAACAAATTCAATTTAAATAAACTCAATAATAAATAAGCTCAACCACACCATCAGTTTAATTTCCAAAGGTTATATTACAACGTAAGGAGAAAAAAAATTATTTATATTTCAGTCCAGTTTATTAAGGAAGAAAAACTCTGATCTCTGCGTTATCCAGCAACAAAACAAGTATTTGTAAGCACACAAACAAAAATCCACAAACCCTCAAAGATTTCATTCAGAAGAAAAGAGGCAAAAAAAGGACAAATGATCACCGGATTTTGAAGGTTCATTAAGCAGCTGTTGAGTCACCATGCTGATTGTTGACATAACTCACAGGGAAGGTAAATGTCACACCACTGACTTCAGGGAAGCAAAAGGATTTCCTACTTCTATCTCTCCATCATCTCTGACTTCAGCTGTAGCCATGGTGTCAATGTGAAAATTGCAGCTGTAGGTTAAGCAACACCGTGTCTCTAAAGTGAGTTGTTCTTTTTTTGATTTTGATGATCAAACCTGAAAGCTCATTTAGAATCCTGACAGGACTGGATGAGATGCAGTGTGTCTGTGTGAGCCGTGTCCATATCTGCGTCTGTGTGTTTTGGCAGGGCTGACAGAATACTAGAGTCTGACCTGTACTGTGACAGAATGCCTCTGTTCACCTGTCACACACACACACACACACACACACACACACACACACACACACACACACACACACACACACACACACACACACACACACACACACACACAAACACACACACACACACACACACACACACACACACACACACACACACACACCAAACACATGCTGTAATTCCATCGAATGTGTGTCTGTCTCCTTCTTTATCTCACTCTAGGTTTGTCTACTTATTTATCTGTTTACTATTCATTCCTCTGCTTTACATCAGAACAACAAGTCACTTCTTTTGACTCTGGTAGTTCCTCAAAGCATGAATGCAAAAACACACAGGTGTAAACACACACATAATTAGAATATTTCCACATGATTAACTGGTCCCACATTGAGATTTCCTTTCTTCTATCAAAAGCCATGAGCAGAATGTGTTTTGCATTCACAGTGTGGAACAATGAACGCTGCAAAAATCCCATCAGTGTTAAACAGCCACGGACACAATTTATATGCAATTTTTCTTGAAGTGGTCGGAGGCGGGTGGGGTGGGGCTGGGGGGGTTTGCCAAAACCAGGGACAGTTGGATGCAACAACAGCACCACCTGCTACATCTTTTCTAACATGTTGTTGATATGTTTCTATTGCATCTAGTTTTTTTAACTGAATGACTTCTATAATTGAGTTTTTTTTACATATAATACTTCAGAGAATACTTCTCGTAATGAAACAGTAATGGCTGTTCTACTCCGGCGTAGGCAGCTGTTGTAGGTAAGGCTGGCTGGGCTTAGCCATCCTCCCTCTTTTGTTTTGAATCTGTTTTTGTTTCTGTCTTTCTCTCCCCTGCTGCAAATACCTTCAAGTCCAGGATTCAGGGAGGCAAGAGTGTGTGCGTGCGTGTGTGTGTTTGTGTGTGTGTGTGTGTCCCAGGTCCCTATTCTAATAACAGAGAGTCTCCCAGTGAGTGGTGGGGCGGCTGAGTGCGCTCCCCTGGAACGCCACAGGGATCTGTGGATCAAATTCTCTCTCTGTCTTTCACACACACACACACACACACACACACACACACACACACACACACACACACACACACACACACACACACACACACACACACACACACACACACACACACACACACACAGCCATGGGATAGAGGGATCAGAGAGTACACACTATGACTTGACACAACACTCACAAGTGACTGCAACACCCAGACAGTGAACATACACACACAAATAAACCCTATTGCTAGTTCAGCCACATCCACACCTTTCCATAATTCAGTTAGAGGGAGACAAAGACAACATTATTCACAGACAGACTACTAAACACAGCTTGATTCTCTCTCACACACACACACACACACACACACACACACACACACACACACACACACACACACACACACACACACACACACACACACACACACACACACACACACACACACAGGCTGTTCTCTGCTCTGCATTAACAATCAAAACAGAGATTTTATTCATTACTTTAGCTCTGTGGGAATAATATTAAACATTTCTTTCAGTTTCCAGGTATGGACAGCAAAGAGTAACAACTGAGGAGGAGCCCCATACAAACAGATCACATTACTGATATAGTAGTTCTCAAATGTAAAATGAAATTGCTCTTTGTTGGATCATCTGGCTGTTTATTTCTCCACCCATCTTTGTATGCCTGTGTCTTTATTTAAATGCTCTCCATCCTCCATCCATCCATAGTGTGTGTACATTACCCGTTCTTTTAATTGTCTCTATAAGGGAACAGATCCCTGCTCATCTTTTTGACAGTGTGTGCACACAACTCTCAAATATTCAACACCACCGGGAAGCAGGGAAAGTCGGAAGATTTGGGAGGGAATCAACGCACAAACAAAGAGGGATGTGCATGTTCCATTTATTCATCTGACCAGCAATCCACCCATCTAGCAGTGTTTAAATATTTACTAGTGCTAAAGGAGACTGTGTAGCTCAACAGGCTCACAGTAGAAAAAATAGGGGTGATTGGGAAGGAGTGTAAATGTGATGGATGCAGCGAGGGATTGGAGGAAGTACTGAGGGCAAAAGCTGCAGTATAGCACCCCCCAGAGGCTTAAAAAGACTGAAGATCCAGAAGTCTGTAACGTATGTAACATGGGAGAGAGTCAGAGCTGATATAGAGCAGGACGACAAGTTAGAAATGAGTTATACTCCTACAAGAGGGAAATGTTAACTCTAAACGCTATAAAACAGCCCATCCTGAGAAAGAAAGAAAGACAGAAAGAAAGACAGAAAGAAATAAAGAGAAAGAAAGACAGAAAGACAAAAACTAACTAAAGCAGAGAGAATAAGAAATGTTGTATGTGAAGTCTGGGAGTAAAGGCAGAGAGATCCAGAAGGACCTCACTGATCAGGGCCACAGCATCTCTTATTTACACACACACACACACAGACATACACCAAAACATGTCTTATTTACCAGCTTACGTCTGCACTATTTATGGGGCACTGGGGAGAGGCACAGAAGAGAGGAAGAGAGGAGAGGGGCTAAAATATGCATAGGGGCTGGGTCTTCTGGGACAGACAGGGGGAGTCGGAGAGAGGGCGGAAGACAAAACGAGAGACGGGAAGAGAGAGAGTAAAAATTGTAGTACGTATGGGTACAGATGAATAGAGTGGTGATAGCAAGTCACTGAGAGGAAGTGAAGGTCTTTGTTTGCCGGAGAGGGACTCAGACTGTGGAGGATGATGCAGTGATGTGTCCGTGCACCAAAGACCCTAGGGGGGGCGTGTGTGTGTGTGTGTGTGTGTGTGTGTGTGTGTGTGTGTGTGTGTGTGTGTGTGTGTGTGTGTGTGTGTGTGTGAAGGAGGGAGTGAGAAAGAGAGAGTGAGCTGGACCATCATATAGCCCCCAAAGCCTAGCTGGCCAACCAGCCTTCTTCATCCATCCGCACCTCATTAAAACACACACAAATTACCCTATTCCACTTCGTCTGGCACACACACACACACACACACACACACACACACACACACACACACACACACACACACACACACACACACACACACACACACACACACACACACACACACACACACACACACACGCAATAATAGCTAGCGGTGGCATTAACCTCTGTGGTTGTAGCTCTCCATCTCCTCCAGTCAGCCTTCCTGTCTAGCCCACTTAGAGAGCCCTCCCATGGGGCAATGGAGCTGTGGCAGGTCAGGTTTGGGGTGCAAGTTTTCTCTCTCTCTCTCTCTCTCTCTCACACACACACACACACACACACACACACACACACACACACACACACACACACACACACACACACACACACACACACATACACTTGGGCCAGGACCAAAGAGTAATAAGATGGATACAGCCACAGTGCAGCAGCCAAAGAGGAAGAAGTACAAGGATCTGAGAGAAAAAAGAAAAGTTTAATTGAGCTCAACTTGTGACTTGAACAGACTCAGATATGAGATATCATATGAGAGCAGTAGTCAAGTCAAGCTTTAGAAACATCTCATGATGGATGTCCCACTCCAGGACTCACTTTAGCCTGACATGAAACAGACTGCGACGTAGCCGGTTTAATGAAATGGCAAATGTTTGATGAAATTAGCACGATAATAGAGGTATTAATACAGTATACATGGTGGAGTTTGTCCTATGATCTATGATACAACTCTGATACATCCAAGAACACTGACAATTAAACAATCCTGTAAAATGTAGTAATGTTCGAGAGATGATAAGAGATGTGAGCGATGTAGTCACGTTCATTTTGATCATGCAGAGGAGTTGTGGGGTGTTTTTGTGTGGCATATAATGTGTTTGAGGAGGCGTGTGGAGGTGAGGAGTGTGTGACGTGTGAGTGGTGGCTGTGTATGAACATTAACCGACAGGGTCCAGCAATCACCCTGCTGTTAAATGGACTGGCCAGCCATATGCCCACCACCTCTGGCCCTACATCACTGCCATTTTGTGTGTGTGTGTGTGTGTGTGTGTGTGTGTGTGTGTGTGTGTGTGTGTGTGTGTGTGTGTGTGTGTGTGTGTGTGTGTGTGTGTGTGTGTGTGTGTGTGTGTGTGTGTGTGTGTGTGGGTATGTGGGCATCTGCAGATTTGAAGTTTGGTCACACTGACCAGACCTGAACGATCTTTGTGTTGCTGGAGTGGGTGCGGTCTGACTCTGAGGCCCGAAGTGTCTCAGAGGACATTGTCACTGACCCCCTCACCTCCGTCAAGGCAACAGCCCCATACAGTGGTCACTGTCACCTGCTAACACATACAGGTTCCTGGCAAACCCTCCTGAATCTATACAACAACAATACACTTCAGGGGGAAACTTGCATGCCTTTCCCTTGTTGTTCAGTCATTCCTCAGGAACACTGCACTCAGGGAAGACATCATCATACTCACAGTAAAATCCATATTACAAATCCTTGACAGATCCTGAAAGTTTCCATCTGGTTTTCTACGATTCAGGCCCCTCATTGCTTGCATCACACCAAAGAACAGGTCATTGAAACAATGTGACACTAGGGGTGTGCGATGTGTATCATCTAAGATCATATCTTAATGGTTGTTTAAATAATGTGCAAGCTGACATCATCAAGTATGTCACTCACTTTAAAAACAATCAAAAACACGCTGTGCGTCCAAACAGTGTGAGCTAGTGCTGCGTTCATGATGACGGTAAACTCTGGAATCACATTTTGGGAATTTCATACCTCTGGAAAACGTGTGTTCACGTGATCAGCTCGGAAAACAATATGGATGCCACGATGATCCACGTCGTTAGACGTAGTTGAAAGACATGGATCATCCTCGCTTGCATGGCGGCGGTTTGGTTTTGAAAAGGCGGATGTTGCTCAAAAGGTCGGTTGCTGTTAAAGACAGCTCCAAGACTATCGTGTTTGACCATCGGCGAACAAACCACCATGCAGAATGTGAAAAGCTTCTGGAGTCAGCTGACCACGAGAGGCAAAAACGCACCACCACTAAAACACACTCTGATAACTTTGGAACAATCATTGGCCACAAAAGTGCCTTATGACAAGAAAAAGACATAACAAACGCTGTCAACTAAGCGACCTGCCAAATATTGTGCGGTCTCTGCATCTGCTGGTAGCAGTCATATATGACCGAGTCGCTGCTACCTATACACCTGAGAACTGCTGTATGTTTTGACCTATGAGGACTTGTCACGGGTCCCTAACCCTTAACCCTTAACTGCATCTTCACAGTTTGTGTCTGGTACTAGTCTTTTCTATATGGATGTAAATAAGTGCAGGCCTTTTGTAAATAATCCCTACCAGGGGTGGTGTAGTGGGTGGGTCTACTGGGCCTGGGCCCACCCACTTGTGCAGCTGACCGACTCTAAATGACTGGGAGAACTTATATTTAGTTTTGTTTTGAATGATTTCAATGAATGTCTGAATAGACAGTAAAGAATAAAACAATTGTTTTCCTTTCTAAAATTATCTGTCAGACATACCAACCAAAAACTTTTAAAAAAGTGGTTTAGATATTGTAGATTACAGCTAAATTAACTAAATGTTATGGGACAAAATGCTTCGATTTATGAATACCTTCACACAATCTCTCTCACATTGATTTCCAGTGGTGCAGGCTGTGTGTATCAGCAGTTTGAATGAGACCAGTGCCCGTTATAAACACGTCTGTTTGGAGTGGGCCTTTGCTTGGCCTGTGGTGCTGCTGGTTAGTAACGTTAAATCCAGCATCCAGCAGCAAAAGTGTCCTGCAGTCAGTGAGCCGTGGCAAGTAAAGATCGGCTGCAGACGTAGGTGAGGACTGAAGCTGTGGCCTGCTGCTGCACGAAGAGCTGTTCACCTGCTTATTCAAAGTTCAGTGAAGCCCGGCTCGGTCTGCAGAACCCTGAACTGGAGAATCAGTACTTTCACCTAAGCGTTTGACTCAGAACTTACCGGATTTATGTGCTGAACCGCAGTATGCGCTGTGAGAACAGTGTAAGCCATTTCCCCACACATACACTACCATTAAACTAATCAGAAAATATAAAACTATATCCTGATATATCATGCTGTGATAAGACATAATCAGTTTGCAGAGCTTACAGAGCACCACATCGTTCGGCCTCTGCCTAAAATACTTTAGAGCATCGAGGGGAACTGATTATGGTTGTCCTATCAAGGCACAGCGTAGTAACTACACTTACTGGTTTTAGGTTCAGTTTTGCAGTCACTAAAATGTTTATATTGTTTGAAAGCTGGGATGGATTAATGTATCTCAATGGTCCTTCGTCCATTTTAAATGCAAAGCCGATAGAACTTCAGTCTGTAGAAGGGTCTTTGTAAAATGTGCGGTCTGCTGCCAGCAGACATTTCCATGTTTGTGATTGGTCCAATGCTGTATAAGCACCATCTCTTTCATGTGCAATTTCATTACTACTGTACACTGGGAAAACCTGGGTTGACTATTGAGTTGATAACCTCCTTCAAAATTACATTTTGTTAAATGTAGTCAAGTCAGACGATAAAAAAATATCCTGGCTATGCAGGACTTTGTATTACAGGCCTCTGGTATGATTGACAGTGTCAATAGATTCTCTTTAAAGACACAAACTGGATGCAATACATGACACACATGTCTGGATTTCATCATAATCACAAGTACAATTATTCACTGCTACATTTGCTTTCGAAGTTTTGTGGTGAAAAAAACAACTGCAGACTTTCATGCAACCTTCCACATCAACAACCTTAACACACAACTCTAGTCAATGCAGCCGGAAACAGTGTGAGGAGAACTATCCTACAAATGTCATCTTTAACACGGCCCACAGTTTGACCTGCAGATTTCACAGGAGTCTGAAGCCAAAAGAACACGAGAGACAAGGAGGAGAAGCAACGGTCAAGGACAGGAAGGTTTTCTTCATTACAGACCTGGACACAGCTGGCCCAGGACCTACTCATGGGTGACCTATATCCTCACTTCTCTTTCATACACACACACACACACACACACACACACAAAAGTCTCTAGACCCTACTGACATTGAGCTTGCCAGATCCCTGCTCGGACCTAATGAGAAGAGATGGAACAGAGATGGACAGAGGAATGGTGAGAGGGCAGAGATAGAATTACAGATGACAAGTAAATTGGGGGATTCTGTAAAATGATGTACAGTAACTGGGAGTGATGGAAGCAGGTACTGGGGAAGATTACTGTAAAGTGACGGCTAGGTGGAAATACTTCAGGGAGGGGCGTAATGCTGGTGTGAGTGAGGTTGTGGAGGAGATGAGGCAGAAAAGTGGGCTCAGAGATACCTACAGTTTCAGTGTCAGTGCCTGGACACAGTAATATCCTCGTTCATGACAAAGACTGGCAGAAATAAAAGTCAACACATAGAGAGAGAGAGTTACGGTGACCTACCTGTAGTTCTGTCTGAAAGAAGAACTTCTGCGGACACTGGGAACAGTCATAGATCTTGTCTTCCTGGCCATGAACGGCAAAAATGTGCTGCTGCAGCTTGTTGGCCTGCACGAACACTGGGAGAGGAACAAGCACAGCACACATTACACTGTGTTTACTGGAGGAAGTCAATGCTTATTACCACAGAGGGTTTCTGAGATGATTCCAGACACAAACTATACTGAAGGACTTTAATTATGCAAGATTTGGTGGAGGTTTTTCATCACTGGGATTCTTGTGATGGTCAAAAATGTTCCCAAAACATAGCAAAGAAGCTACAAATCGATGCAACACTAAAGAAAACGTCAAACAAAGTTCATCTTGTGTAATCGAAGCCCTTCAGTATAGTATTATCACCCCGTGGATGTATTCATATGTCAGTGAATCAGTTGTAGTTTACATCCATGTCTTTCCAGAGTCATACAACAATATTGACATGTTTGATTCCAATGAATAACTTCTAGTTAGAAGCAGGCTGTCATCACTCAGAGACTATTTTTACAGAGAGCTACATTACATGGTGCAATGACAATCAGCAGCAATATAGATGTTTAGTAAAAAACAACCGTTCAGTCCTGTGTTTTCCGGTTTTCCCTTGTGACAGATGAATACCGACTGCCGCCACCTGCTTATATGGAGAGGTGCTGAGTTTGAGTGCTAGTTTGCCGCTGGCTGTCGTCTTTGCAGTGTGTGTAAGTGCATCTCTTCCTGGCCCCGTCACAGCGCTTGCGAGTGCTTTTATGTCTGTTTGGTGGGTCTGGGCCTTTACTGTTAACAACTGGACAATTACAATGAACACCAGACCATGTATAGTATTATTAGAACTTACATCAAATGACAACTGTATTTTCAGTACAACTAACCCAACAAACACATGCTTAAACACACAAAGCAAATGAGGGGTTGAGTGTATGAGATAGAAAGAACGTAAGAAAAGAAAAAACAGGAAGAGCTATCCTCAACAGACTTTGTGATATTTATCAATAAATAATCCTTTTTTTTATACTTCCGTTCCAGTCTCGTCTGATATACTTCTCTCCTCTTTCTTTTGCTCCCCTTTGTTTCAGTAAACTTTTGCTTTTTACTGTTAGTGTGTATGTGTTGAATTATTAAGCCTCCCCGTAGGAGTGGTGCCCATCTTACTAATTCATAAGCCACCAAGGAATAGAGTTAAAGTTTAAAGCGTTGCTGCGTACCTTGGTGAGGGGGGGTGGGCAACACAACATGAGACAAACTTAACAACAACTGGGGGGGAGAAAAACAGAGAAACACAGAGAAGGAGGGAGGGAGTGGGCATATGGAGATGGAGAGTCAAGAGATGGAGGAAAGGATCAAACTCAGAACACCACAGGCCTAATTTGGTCATCCAGTATTTTGTTTGGGTCCTCCAGTGGATTTCAGAGATATATAGTACTTCATATGTGTCCTGTCTGGAGGTATTACTGCATCAACCTTTGCACATGCAGAGTTTTGTTCAGAGCACCCCGCTGGAATATTACTCCCACCGTTAGACATGTTAGAACAAAGAATATCCCTAATGTGGGTTACCTGAAACCAAAAACTTCATGCATCATGATGCAGGTAACCCAGAGAGAGCCACTCTACTGTGCAAACCCTGCTGTTAGCTGCAACAACAAGAGATGTGTTTTTACCAAAATACTTGAAGTGGTGCGACCAGTTTGGTGCTCACAGAATGTGTGGAAGACTCATCACTATTTTCTTTGGTCTGTGGCTTTAACAAGGAACATAAAACCCTGACTGTCATGGTAAAAAACACTTCCAGCTTCTTATTCATCCATGAAGAGAGCAGCTAAAAGACTACAGAGCAAGTAAAACAGTTCTCCAATATTCATATAGGTACTGTACACAGTACTGCCATACAAAGACAAACTAATCATGAAAATAAGATAAAATACTCCATCGTTTTTTGGACTGTCAAGCCAAATGTGTCATCGGTAGAACAGCGGTTACTAAATACGTATTAATAAATAAAAATCAGGACCAATTATTTCATCTATGACCACAATATTTCAGATTTTTGTCGTTGTTACCTTAAACATATAGAAGAAAAAGCGTTATTTGCCACATACAATTACACACAATAAATAATATACAATAATATAATATATAATAATATATAAATGATGACTATCTATGTACATGGTGATCATGGTTGGCTAGGAGTTAATGTGTGTTAATGTCCTTGAAGGTGAATGTTGTGTGTGTCAGTCTCTCACCTGTGAAGCAGACGGGACACTTGAAGGTACCTCCCATGCCTTCGAAGCTGTGTTCTATCAGATGGCAAAGCAGCTTGGCAGGTGAATCAAACATCTGGTTACACAGCTTGCACTCATGATTGATACCCTCCTCTGCAAATAGGAGACAGACACGCACGTGTGGGCTGGGTTAAGCAACAGGAACATTTGACATGACTTCAGAACATTAATACAATTCTTACAACAGATGACTTACGCACATACAAAAACTGTCAGGCATGGTCAGACAGTGGCATAGTGTCGAAAAGATGGCACAGATGAAACAAAACCAGTAGACACAAGAAAGAAGAAATGATTTCTAAACCATGCAAACACAGGATTATCAATAGATGTGGCATGTAGCTACTATCACCACCACACCAGTGTTTACCCGTTACCAAAAGTTGCATCACAAACACCAGAGAGCTACGCCGAAGTGCCTCTGTCGTATCTACCGTTACATTTTTAAAGAAATGATCGTGAGCGCTGATGTTTGCAGAGATCCTGCACCTTGTTCAGACATGGTGCATGCTAATGCTTTTAGCTTAGAGGCTACAGTGGAGATTTCTGCTTGAAGAGGGTGTGAATAACATGTTTTCAATCGATTTGGGATCTCGGCTTCTGGAGACTTGGAGTCATTTTAGTTAGTTGGTAGTTAGTTATTATTATATTATTATTATTATTATTGTTATTTCTCATGATTTAAATCAAGTCCCCATCTTCTTCCATCGTTTTGCTGCGAACATCCAAAACTGTTAGGTAGACAAAGAGACAGATGAATTCATTTGTACTTTTGTGTGGACTGTTCCTTTCAGTGAACTCATCACAATACATGATTTTAAGGCTCAGCTCTAGATCAGTAAACTTGTACAGACAAACAATATAATGTATTAAGTTGCATCATACACTCCACTCCTATGACCTGATGTATGCTCTCCTTTCATTTTTCCATCCCCCTTTCACACTCCCCAAACTCTCATACACACACTAATCCCAGGGCCATTCGGTCCAAACTGGTAATTGCCTGTCCTCCCCACCGAGGGAGAGGAAGATCAACCCTTCCCCATAGCCATCCTTCCTTCCCTCCCTCTGTCCTTGTTATCAGCCCTCCCCCTCTACAGCAGCTCATCAATCGCTCACATTGCCAATTCCTCCCTCCACGTCCCCTCGTTGCCCCTCTTGGGTCATCACCGGCTGATTAATTTGTGTGGGCTCCGATTCAAGCCCATCACTCCTTTTTTACCTCTTACACATGTACCATACTGCACATTCTCCTTGTTGGTCTGTGAATGTCTCTTTACTACCTATAGCTGTCTATATCTATGGTGTGTTTTCTGAACATGTTACACCCATACATCATTTCCCCCTAATTAAGATGAGCTTGACTTGATATCAGTGACTTTGAACACCACACCTTGTCAAGTAATTGAGTGATTAGCACCTCTCTGTGGAAGATCTGATGGACACTGATCAATGATAGACTGAAGGAAGCTGAGAACACATTCAAATATGATCCGGTCTGTCTATCACAAACACACAAGCCATGATGTAGCCTTCCTGCTTATGCTCACGTGGGATTATGCCAATGCTTACATTTGTGTGTCTATTTTAAGAAGGTGTGAATGACATCACAGCACCCATGGTGAAAGGCCAGATGAAAGGTGGGTGTCATAAACACATAAACACACACACAAACACACAAACTGGAGACCTCAATGATCAGGTCCCCAGTCTGTTGTCCTTATCACCATTGTAACACACAGGACCAGTGCCCCGGTCGCTCACACACACAAACACACAGCGTGGGGCCACACACACACATGCACACCACGGGAGTGTAATGCCTGGAGAGATCAGATGGTGTATTCTACGGGCCAATCTGTAACCTCTTGTGGACATACACACACACACACACATTAACACAAACAAACATGCATACACACACTGGCTCACACAGACACACAGTCGGTTTTTCTCACTTATCTCTGTAAGTGTGTTTAAACACCCACACACACATTCTAAAGGTTGCAGAACTTCAGCCGTGGCGCTGCAGGGGATGGTCGGTTTAATAATGTCTTCAATCATACATCCATGACACTCATACTGACTAATACACTGACACAAACACAAAGATTCCTATCTCTCTTTGCCTCCAAGGCCCTCACAAGGGCGGCCTAATCCCGTCTCAATAGCTGCGGGTGGGGGAGTGTGTGTGTGTGTGTGTGTGTGTGTGTGGTGGGTGTGTGTGGTGGGTGCCACATGGGCTCCGCGGTCCCGGCCTCTAAACATCCCCCCATTCACACACACACACACATATACACACATACAGACCTCAAAGGCTGTGAGGTTGTGTGGGGCACCAGTGTGTCCGAGCCATACTGAGACAGATAGAGGTTCATTATCATTTACTGGGAGATTGAAACAGCAGGAGAGAGTCACATGGAGTGAGAGACACAGAGAGAGAGAGAGAGAGAGAGAGAGAGAGAGAGAGAGAGACAGAGAGAGAGAGAGGGAGGGAGGGAGAGAGAGGGAGGGAGAGAGAGAGGAAGGAGAGTGCAGCACTACCAGTTTAAACAGTTGTCATATTGTATAGTCTAATTATTATAGTAACAGAAGGATTCTTTTATTGAACAATGAATTTCTCCAAAAGGGAAATTTATTATTTCAACTGAACAGAAGGACACAGACAGAGACAGAGTGAATACTTAAATAATGCCTATGCTTCAGTGATTTCAGTGTGGATGTGTGTGCTGGGTGTCTCTGTGAAGAGGCACCTTAAAAGCTTTTGCCCTCAGTGGGGGCAACAGTCTCTTCAGAAGTTACCCTGCATTCTCCCATGCCACCAGGATCAGAGGGAATGGTCAAACATCAGCTACCTTTACACGTACAGTACCAGTCAAATGTTTGGACACACCTTCTCATCCACTTGAATGGGAAACTGTGTCCAAACTTTTGACTGGTACTGTACATGGTCCATAACTTCCCCACCGGTCTGATACAGACTGCATGGGAAAAAGTTAGAGCAGGTAAACAGGAATTATAAAACACAAATATCACCACCTGCACATGTAGCAGTGAATCACAAGTATGAAAGTGTGTCACATTTTAGAATTGTGCTTTTCTGTACATATATGGCACTACCACCACATTTAACGCGCTGCTTCAGGGTCACCGCTAGTCTAAATATTAGTGGTGGAGCTGGAGTCCAAAATGCCGTGCAACAGGAAGGGGAGGAGTGGTGCAGCTTTCGTACTACAGTGTCTGATGTAGTGACGGTGATTCTCTACTACGCTGAGGAGACGATGAAATCCAGACTTGGCTGTAGCCGTTTCCTGCTGTTAGCATTAGCAAACTCCTTGAACTCGGCGCCGTGCTATTTGTTGAGGTGTTTAATGAAATTACTTGCATTAGGCAACAACTGAAAGTGACACATTTTAGATTTTTTTTTTCTCTCAAATCTGGTCATTTTGCCTTGACTGTTCACATTCGTCTGTCTATGTGACCGGTATGTGACATCAAACACAGATCTGTGCCATTACCCCACATTTACTACCAGCATGGTGACGATAATAGTAGTGTGGTGACAGTCTGTCAGCTTTTCCAGCTGAGGGCAAGAAGGCAAAAACAGGATGTGATCTATTAAACTGCGATCCTCCATATTTGCTGAGGAAACACTGATGTGAGCGTGCTCAGTGGGAGAAAAGCCACATGGATCCCATCTGACTGTTCACACTGCTGTCACCTCAGCTAAAGGATGTATATCCAATTTAGGACCACATATGAAAGTGTCCCAAATCAGAATATAAAGAAAAGAGTCAACGTGATTTGTGTTGTTCATACTGTTCCTGGAAAAATAAAAATGATCAAGTAATTAATGAAAGTGGTTTCAGGTGTGGTGGTATTAGAATGACTTTAAGAGAACGAGTACACAAGCCCAGTGTTGGACCAATAGCAGATACTGGTCTCGATATTGGTGCTTCCATACTCTTAATCATTTTAGAATGTTATGCTTTACACAAACTTCGTTTATAAGAAAATTATCAACAATCTACTTCTCTCCTGTTGTCATTCATAAAACCATGATAAAATCTTCAGATTACTTATTTTGACCTACCAGCTTAAATATCAAAAAGCTTGAATAAGACCGTTTCCCCAAAGACTTACTTGAATGATTTATTTTCTGAATTTCCCCAACGGGGTATCAATAAAGTTACTTTACTTTTTCTTATATTATCTTATTGATTATTTAAAGTGTTGCCCATTAATTTCCCAAATTTCTGTCTCAACATTTAATCAGCACAAACAAAAAAGTGCTTCTTCTGTTTATTGATGCGTTTTATGTTTTCTATGTGGAAGAAAATGTGAAAGGATGTGTTGGGAGCAGCACACACGGATGATGTCAACGAAGCCATCAGCCTCACAAAAGAAACATTATAAGCCAATTAAGGGGCAATCAATTATTGAGTGAGTGATAAAAGGGGCTGCAGAAAGGAAAATACAGCACTACAGTGTGAGAGAGAAAGAAAGAGAGAAAGAAAGAATTGATGGGAAAACAGTGAGATGCAGAGAGATAATTGGGCTGTCCAGAACAAGGACATGGAGAGAGGCCTCCAACGCCTCTGTGTGTGTGTGTGTGTGTGTGTGTGTGTGTATGTGTGTGTGTGTGTGTGTGTGTGTGTCCCATGAAAGAGTTCTCTTTGTGACGAATACATTGTTTTGATCTGTGTGTGTGGGGACCACAGTCTCTGTATGCTGCCCCCTTCTGAGACCCAGTTTGTGTGTAAGCACGTGTGTGTGCATGTGTGGTGTGTGTGATCCATAGTGAGATGACAGAGTCAGAGAGCATCCTGCCGTTACGCTTTGTCTCACAGATTGCATTTGATCCACCAGCGCACACACACACACACACACACACACACACACACACACACACACACACACACACACACACACACACACACACACACACACACACACACACACAGACACACACACACACACAGACACAGACACACACACACACATAACCCTGGGAAGCTTATGCTGGGTTAAAGAAGGGATGAGAGAAGAGTGGTGCAGGGTGAAGGTTAGGACACAGACTTTGCTGCCGCACAACAGAAAGTTAACTTTTTCTCCTTTTTAATTTATATCAAAGCAGGTTTATGGTTTGTTGTATTGCAATGGTGCAAATTTTATTACAACTTGAGGTGGTGGGAGTTCCTCCCTGGACTTATTCAGTCTAACAAGGGGGTGGGTGGGGGTCACATATCTGTGATCTTATATAAAAAGCAGAAAATTCATGTCCAAGGAAATACTGAAAAAAATGTGAGCAAACTAAATTTAAATTGCATCCAAAAATGTAAAATTAATCAAACTGAAGAAACCAATTATGAGATGCACACCTTTAGAGCCCCTACAGAGCATGTGTGAAATTCCATAGAAGTCTGTCAAGGAGTTTGAGGAGATGTGGATAGATTATTCACTATTGCGGAGATTAGTGACCCTATATGACCCCTTTACCAGGAGCATAAAGATAAAGAAATAGAGTTCAGCAGTGTCCTTTCAGTCTGTTTGTTCACAAGATATCAGAGAGTTGTTATTGCATTCTGATGAGGTTTTGTGAAGGTGTGGCCAATGAAAAGCTGATTACATTGTGAGATATATCTGGGTAAAGATGAAGATTCTGGATCACTTTTTCACAGGCCTTTTTTTCCCCACAGTATTAAAAACAATAATGAGCCAATCAAAATAAAAGTTCCCAGGCATGGCTGACTCATGATGTTCCACCACTATGCACAACTGGATCCAGAGCTGCATCATAAGTCGGATATGGGAGATTAAAACCTATTTTTGTATTGGATCACGATATGTTAGCATAGAGGGGTAGAGAGATGGCACTGCCACCAGTATATAGCATTCAAATGGATTTCATCTGTGAAAGGTTAGACATTGTAATCTACACAAAGAACACCACCAATATGGAAAAAATAAAAACAGATGACAAACACATGATTCCAAATGCCGGGAGGAGATTTTCAGGGTCAAGGAATTAGGTGGCATTAATTCATTAGTATGAGGCAGATCCGTCATCATCACGCTGTGTGTGCTCTGCCCTGGGTATGTATTAGTGACAATGGTGTTGGCGGAGGTATCCACTCTCTGAGTGTGTTCTCGTTACATCATTGTCCCCAAGAGGAACCGCTGTCTCTATTTAGATAGATGTTTATGTTTGTTATGCAAATTTTAGTACAAGCAAAGGAAAGTATACTGAGCAACTTTAAAAACGCATAATTTTAAGAACCCAATATTTTCCTTTCACTTGCCCTAATCTACTGAAACAAACATGTGATACATAGAAATGACTTTTTTAAGTATCCACAACCAAAACATGTTAAATCATGAATAACCATCATTTAGTCATAACATAGAAATAACAGTCATTGGTCATTTCAGAGTAAACGATGATGTTGGGGAGATTTTTTTCTGCATGCTTGAAAAGACCTGGTCAAGGCAATAATTTAACGGGTCTAATTAATGTCCTACTGAAACAACTGATGATGTCACGGCTTCTGCAAAAATTGCATGACCAGTCAGTTGGGATGCTGATGATGCTGATGGCCGGAACTCTGCAGACACGTGTAGCACAGATGTTACAGATGTTATGGCTCATTGCGCAGTGGAGGCAGATCACAGTTAGTGACAAGACCAGATTTAACTTGCACAGAGCTGATGGTCGTAGGTGTTTGTATCGTCATCGTGGGGAACGCTATCCTGCAGCATACATCCAGGAAGTGGACCGTGTTGGTGGTGATGTCATGATGTGGGGAGCCATTGCTAATGGATGGTTGTCAGACATGGTCCACATCCACGGTACACTGACAGCTATCCGTTACCGAGATACGGTCCTAGGTCCACATGTCATTCCCAGGATACAGCAATCAGGCATCACCTTCATGCATGACAACACCAGACCACATGTGGCTCATGTCTGTCAGGAGTAGCCTACCTGGACCAGAACAATGTCGCTGTCCTTCTTTGGCCAGCATATTCACCAGATCTCAACCCAATAGAGCATCTGTGGGATGTTCTGGATCACCAGGTGAGACAGAGAGATCCTGATCCAGCAACACATGAACAACTTGTCACAGCACTGCAGGAAGAATGGCATGTCATCCTACAAGTCCAGATTAACATCTTATCCATTCCATGCAAAGGAGATGTGACGCTATGATAAATGCTGGAGTTCATCACACAGGTTACTGACTGTTGTTGTTGTTCTCTGTATCGCCATCCACACTTTTTGACTTGTAAACAATAAGGCAGGAACCACTAATTTGCACAAAACTGAATATGCTGTTTATAACGTTCAATATTAGAAGTTATGTCAGGTCAATTTATGTGAATTGTTGCTGTAGATCTGTAGAATTACTAATGAGGTTTCACCTCAGAGAAACAATAGAGGAGAGAATGTGAGTGGATGGACAGAAGGCATGAAGGAGGAAGAGGGGAAACACAGATAGAGAGAAGTCTATGATGCAGTTAGGCTCATCAGCACAATTATGCTGTCAAAGAAACACATTTGTTCTGGCCCCTGCAACATGCAGCACATAAGAAATTAGCTCTTTTTTATTATTTTGGGTTGGGTGAAAGAAAGATACACACACAAAATCACACAGATGTACACACAGTACATACACAGACACGCTTCTTAACCCTTTCTTAGTCTTGGTCGTCCCACAAGTTTCAAACTCCCACCCTCCCCTCCGCTCTCTGCCTCTTTATGGGCTGCTGGGGGGCCCTTGGGTGTCTACCCCCATTACTGCCTTTCCCTGCTCCCGTCAACCCTCCTTCATCCCCAAACCGTGTGTGTGTGTGTGTGTGTGTGTGTGTGTGTGTGTGTGTGTGTGTGTGTGTGTGTGTGTGTGTGTGTGTGTGTGTGTGTGTGTGTGTGTGTGTGTCTGTCTGTCCCTTGTAGGATTGAAGCAGTAAACCAAGCCAGGCGAGTGATGGTGAGGACAGCAAGGGAGAGGCAGCAAAAGAAAGAGAAAGAGAGAGGAGAGAGGAGGACTGTAGAGAAAGGAATTATGGGATGGATGGAGGAAAAGCAACAGAGGATTGGGAGAAAGAAAGAGTGCAGCAAAGAAGAGAGCAGTGGACGGAAGGAGGAGGAGGAGGAGGAGGAGTATGCACCTCTCTGGGGGGCTCGCTCAAGGTGTGTTTCCATGACAACCAGGGGTGGTGGGGGGGGTTGATGTGGGGGGCGTGAGCTTGACCCATTGGTAGTGTGGGGGCTGAAGAACACACACACACACACACACACACACAACCTGCTGCAGTGCTGGAGGGGTCCCAAGAGTGCCCCCACCTTTACTCACCCTCTCTCTCATACACACATGCACAGTAAGAATGCTGCAGTGCTGAGGTCCCGCGAGTATCCATCACCCACACACACTCTTCCGCCCTCCCTTCTCTCATCTTCCATTTTCCCTCTCTGTTTCCATCACTCTGTGTGAGGTGATTGTTAATATTTCCATCATTTCTTTACTCCTTATCAACTGTGTGGATTTCTACATTTAGCTGAGTGAAGATGGGAGGCAGTGCTTTCAAACAGATCAATCTCTACTGAACCAACCTGCTTTTGAAATCTACTGTTGGGTTAACCTGTGCTCCTTACTGCTCATATAGATTTATTTCTACAACTATAATCCTGTCTCTGCTCAACACAAATGGCATCAACTTTTCAAAGTTTCTGTTTAACTTTCTGGTCAGTTGTAAAAATGTTGTTTAAACATAAATAATCTACCTGATCACCGAAGATGAGGAAGGTTGTGGGAAGTCAAACCACATATATTGAGCCATTCATACTGACTACATGTGTGCTATACTGGCCTGAAAGAAGTGGAGAGAAGAGATTACAGTCACAGTTCACACCTCGTAGTCAAAAATGATTACTGGATACAAGGTAGAATAGTTTTCATCAATTGCCAACATTTATCCATAAACACTTCGAGTGGTGAGAGCGACACAACTAATGAAAAAGATGACATCCCTCCCCTCTTCTACTCCTTCAATACTGGCTACATTCCTCATTTACACACCGGGGGGATTGTGGCTTCGGTGGTAAGAGCAGTCGCCCACTTATCAGAAGGTCGGTGGTTCGATCCCCTGTTCCCTCAGGGCTGTACTGCTCCTCAGGGATGGGTCAAATGCAGAGGACAGATTTGGCTACATTGTACTGTGTATACTGTATAATTGTAGGTGACATATAATGCTGCTTCTTCTTCTTCAAATATTTTCCAGTAATAAATATTTCCAGTGGAAACTGACACACACACACACACACACACACACACACACACACACACACACACACACACACACACACACACACACACACACACACACACACACACTATTGGCAGACATGGACAACATATGGTGTGAACCAGTTTGTGTTTGTGTGTATAATGAAAGGAAGCACAAATTGAGCATATTTATACAGTGCAAAAGTGCATGTGTGTCTTGGAAGGAGACCGTGTTTGTGTGTGTGTGTGTTCATGTGTATGTGTGTGAATGTGTGTGTGTGTGTGCAGCTTGGATTTTCCCTATCACATTACATAACAGCAGGAAGCTGGAGTGCTCCGTCCTGTAGTAGCCAAATGCTTTTTTCATGCACGCGCACACACATCATACATCATCTCTGACTGTGGTTATAAGAGATTTCAGAGAAACATTTATATTACGTTTATTATCTAAGTGACAAATTCTGTTTTCATAGTTTAAAGCAATATAAACAGGAAAAAAACATTCAGTTTAAATGACTTCATGTTTACAAAACACATGTATATTATTGAATTTAAAAAATGAAAAAAAGATTCAATGAATGCATAAGATATATATGTTTTATCATCGCTTATCCTTAGTGGGGTGATGGGGGGCTATAGCCGAGCTAGAGACTGGATGAGAGAAAGGTTACACCCTGACAGGTTGCCAGTTAATCACAGGGCCGATACACAGATCAACTTTCAATAGAAAAAACATTTTTAAACCCTGAACTTGACTTTTGGGGGATTTAAGAGACACAATAAAACTGGATGCTACTTTACAGTCTATCAGATCTTACAGACATGCTATAGCGGCATATCTTAATAAACCTCCTGTATCGACTATAAAGTGGGAGATAAAATGAACATCAGGCATGTTCACTTTAGATTTTTTTAATTTGCTTTGCCAATGTTATGTTTTCACCTGTGTCTGGTTGTTGGTGGGTTTTCAACAACAACAAAAAATCTAATTTTGTTGTGGCTCCAGATTGAGGGCTGGATCCTGGAATTTTCTTTTACATAATTTTCCTTAGTATTTTTCATAATATCTCGGGAAATAACTCATTAATCATGATGAAAAAACCACAACACATATTTCTGTTAATATCTATGAATGTGTATACAGTGTGGTGTAGATCCAGACAATAACTAGGATCTGCAGTATTAAAATAATTAGGTGATTTTTATTTAGCCTCTGTAAGGGAGAAAGTCGTGTCACAAACATGCAACGACTACCAATGTGAAACTGAGAAAATGAAGCTTTGAATTGTCTACAGTTTTACAAGTATGTCCATGAATACACTGGTGTGAAGAAGTACTGGACCTGCTCCTGATTCCTTCTATTTGTGTTGAATCTCATACTAAAATGCGTCAGATCTTCAAACAAAATTTAACATAAAACAAAGGCAACCAAAGTGAACATAAAATGCACATTTTACGTTATAATTTAATTTAATAAGGCAATGAGGTTACTTTTGCCACCTTTAGCACTGCAGGCAATCACATCTGTAAACTGGAGATCGGTCTCTGACATCATTGTGGTGGAATATTGTTCGACTCTTCTTTGCAGAACTGCATTAGACTTCAGCGTTTTCACTTGTTGTTGTGGATCCATAACACAAAACGTCTGCATTATTCAGCAAAACGTTTGTCGTGTAAAACGGGGCCTGAATCGACAGGATTATGACGTAATAATAAGGCTGTCATCAACCAGACCGCCATTCTCTACACTGCCAGAAAAAAACACGACAGGACTCCAACAGCAGAGAGCAGGCAGATGGTGAAACATCACATGTGAGTACATTAAGTCACACACAAAAAAATACCGACACAGGATGTTCCGTGTCATCTGGAGAGCACTTGACCATAACAATGAGCAGCTGACATCTTGTCTTGTACTACAACACGTAATGAGACTTTAATTAATATTCAAAGAGGAGAGTCGCACACATCATCACTCTGGCCTTGGAATCATCGCTCAGGACTTTCACAGGAAATGGGGAATTAGCATTTCCTCCAATAAGCACACAGAGAGCTGATAAAACACACACACACACACCTCTTCTTAGCTCGTTAGCAGGGATGAGAGTAATAAATGCAGACTATATTTGTGTTTAGAATCTTAATTGAAAGCTTGAAAGTGGCCAGGAGGGAATAAGCCTAATCATTGTGTGTGGAAGCACACACACACACACATATAGACACAGACACACACACGCACACAGGCACACAAGCTTGCCACTCCCTGGGATAGCATTTAAAATTGAAGTACCTCTCTTTGTCTTGTTGTTTTACCTCCTTTCCTCCACCTGTTTTTTTACACTCACTCCATTCCCCCATCTGTTTACATATGTAAAACACAACTACAGCCCCCTGAATGCACATCAACGGTATGTGTGTAAATCAGTTTGTGTGTTGATGCTGGTTAACGTTAAAGTCGACACCCACAAGGAGTTATAAAACACGTTTATAGCGGGTCAGGGCGAGCTCTAATTAATTACACATATTTTTACTACGGTTGTTTTTCTTTCAGTAACTGATATTGTTGTTAAATTACATCGTATATTGTTACGCAGAATATACTAGAAAAGAGTAGAAATATTCCAGTCACATCTTGCACAGACACACCCACTTGAAGGAGAGGGATGGATACAGGTTCTAAAAGGCAGATTTAGGTGTAAGATGGAAAACCTGAACACCTGAAAATCCACTGTGGTATGATTAAAACACACACACACACACACAAACACACACACACACACACAAAACACACACACACACACACACACACACACACACACAATCACCCACCCATCCAGTTTAGCAAGCATGTCTCCATCCAGGGCTAATCACCACGGCAACCATAATCAAGGCTCTGATGTAGTTGTCAAGGTGATGTCGATAGGGTCACCCCTGACTGTATCTCCCTTTCTCTTTCTCTGAACGATGAAATCACTTCACTGGGAAACGAGTGTTATTTACACACAGGACAAACATTAAGGTTTATAACACAATATCATAAAGTGTAAGAGAGACATGTGATGTGTTCATTAGCAATTCAATCATTCCTTTTTGGGGCTAAACAGATATGTATGAACGTGTGAGTGTGTTTACCTACCTCTATCTAATCCCATCCTGCTGTTAACTACTGGTGTGTGTGTGTGTGTGTGTGTGTGAGTGTGTTTCTTTAATCTGCGCCCCCATGGGGAGTCAGACGGAGCTAGCAGGCTTATCCCCACTGCATCTCCCCAATACCACTAAAAAGCCAATCTTTATTCCACAACAACATACACATACACATACATACACACACACACACACACACACACACACACACACACACACACACACACACACACACACACACACACACACACACACACACACAGGACTGAGATATGTACTTAATTTTGCATTCACCACACTATAAACCCCCATCCCCCCCAAACCCCATCACCTTATCACGAAGCAATCACATGTAATAAAGCAGGAAAAACGGTTTCCATACTAGCATGAACAAAAAAATACCCTTAACCCTTTATTCTTCAGACGTCATGCTTTATAATTCAATACAGGACACTCAGGGCACATAAACAATCCTACTCACCTGTTTCACTTGTCTAACCCATGCCCCTCCCCTCCACAAAGTTTGATGGTAATTCATTTGGTAGTTTTGCTTAATTATGGAAAATGTTAGAAAGATGTTTAAGTAAGAAAGAAAGATCTGCACCAATATTTAAAGGGTTCTTTCCAGGCCAAAGCTCCATCCTACCACCATGTTTCATGGAAATCCCTCCAGTAGTTTCTGCGTAATCCTGCCAAAAACCTAGAAGGGTATTTCAGAGAGTGTCTACCTCTGCCAAGGTTCCAAAAATTTTAATCACCTCTTCTCCATTCCAAGAGCCACCCCTCCACAAATTTCACTGAAATCAGTTACGAACTTTATGAGATATTCTGCTATAATACAAACTGAGAGAAAGACACACGGCGATGAAAACATAATCACCTTTGCAGTGATAATAAAATTGGACATGCCTCACTATGCAACCACAGACTGCACCGCCCAGGTTTAAAGTTATTAGCTAAAGTTATTAATAAAGTCGTTTCCTAAACAGTCACTGTGCAACACACCACCACACAAAAAATAAAAATATTATTGGCAAAAACTACTCAAGTGAAATAGGATGAAACTGAAGCAATAAAAAAACAATACAACTTTTGAAAGACTATTAAACACAACACCTAAACCTGACCGAGGAGGAGGAAGGAAGCAGGAAGGAGGAGAGGAGCAGAGCCAATAAGAGCTCACAGCGGGATGCTAATAATGCAGCTCCAGCTGCACCAGTTAACCTGCAAACTGCCCATCTGGACCCAGAGAGAGACGGAGAGGGAGATATATGGAGAGACAGACAGGGAGATGAGTGATACTGGAAGAAAGGAAGAAAGAAATAGTGGAGAGAGGTCCAAATCAATCAGTTTATGACCTATAAGACAACAGGTTTGTCTGTCTTTTGGCCCACCAGCACTGCAAAACCAACCAGAAAAGGAGAAAACAAAAAAGGTTAAACAGTAAGACCAGATAGAAATAGTTAGAGGAGCTGTACTTAGGTGCGCACGCACACACACACACACACACACACACACACACACACACACACACACACACACACACACACACACACACACACACACACACACACACACACACACACACACACACACACACAAAAACAGCAGGAGTGACCTTGGTCCAGCCTGTCTGTCCTCGCCCCCTGCCCTGGCCAGATATATCCCCCACCGAGCCACCCTGCCTGTCTCTCTCTGACACACACAAACCACAGTGCAATTCCAGGCCATGCCAAACTGAACCACACTGTGGTCATAGAAACAATACAACAAACAGACTAGAAGAGACCAGAATCGCAGGGTACAAAGTAAAAAAGAATAAACAAGTGAGGGGAAACTAAAACCACACTTTTACTTTTTTTTATTCCAAATACACTTCCAAAAAAGTTCAACACAAAAGACACACAGCTAGCCAAGTCGAACCCTCCCTAAAGCACAAACCTATCGCCTACACACACTCACACATACGCACACACACACACATGCACGCACACACACACACACACACGCACACACACACACACACACACACGCACACACACACACACACACACATGCACGCACACACGCACACACACACACATAGAGAGCCGTAGCATGCTAATGAAGACAGTAAATCACTACTAGGTCATGTGTGGAAAACCCTGCCAGATACCTGCAACCATGGCTAGAGACGTCCCTCAGCTACACTCTGTGGATGTGAGAGTTTGTGTGTGGGTGGGTGAGTAAGAGAGATGGAGCATGCCTGTTGGCTGTAAACATAACTACTACGAGAAAGCAGAGCGAGAACCAGATAGGCACAAAATGGTCAAATGTGCCGGATCTGTCAACAATTAGACAACTGTTCATATTTCACAGTAACATTCTGTCTTAATGCTGCTGAAGAGTAACTCCTGACAGACCAGGAGGACTAACAGGACTCAAACAAATGAGTAAAAAAGAAAAATCAAACTGTTAATGTCAGCATCCAAGCTGTCCTAAGAACAGCTAATCAAGACAACACTTGGGTGAAAAGACATATCCAGCTGAGTGGAGCAGGCAACGATCAAAGAAGCATAATCACCTCTGAATCAACACGACCAACATGGTCTCTAGTAAAGAAACACACTGCTGAGGTTACCAGCGCCGTGATTAGGACCAATATCAACTGATTACAGTCAATTATATTACCAGCAAAGGCTACAGTATGGATAATTCAATGTGTTAGATATTGAAGGGCTTATAATCTGTCAGAGATTTCAGGTGATAGGAAATACAACATGCAAAGAATAAAAGCGGAAAAGATAGCAACAAAAATGATGTTATTTACTGATCTCTTGACTTGAATGAATGAAAACCAGCTGAACTGTGTTCACTGAGGTCAACTCACCTTTAGTCCATATTCACTGTGGAACACAAAATGAAACACAACTACTTTTCATGGTTAATCTATGTGTTAAGGCTCAGGCCTAATCCGAACTAGAGAGGGAGGGGCTTACTGTGCCATCAATCAATCAGCTGTAGAAGTAATCATTTTACTTTCAGATGTGGTTAAATCCACTATGTGCATATCATTATTGATGAATATAATTTGGAGTAAAACACTGAAATAAGTCTGTATATTACAGAAATTAGGTTACATTGATACAAGTGTACCCTGCCAAATAAAATGAATTTCAATGAGGGGCATTTGAATAATAAAATAATAGCATTTTCTAGCTTTTACATACAAACACAGGGAGAAAAAAAAAGCACAAAAACACACACGTCTCACTTCTGTCAGTGTCAAATACAAACAAATAAATAAATGAACATAACGTTATTAATTATTCTGAGGCAGGAATGAAATTCACATGTGTCTAGAGATTTGTGTGTGTGTGTGTGTGTGTGTGTGTGTGTGTGTGTGTGTGTGTGTGTGTGTGTGTGTGTAGGCTGATGTAGAAACAGACCAAAGATAGAAGGAGGCAGACCAAGAGAGCATCAGAAAGACAAGACAGACTAAAACAATGGAGAAAAACATCTAAAAGCAGATAAACATTCACATTCTGGAACATATATTCATACATGTTAAACACATGTTCGACATTGATATGCAAAATTATAGTAAGCAAAGAAATTTAAAGGTGCTATGATCAATATTTGTCTTCAAAAATGGATGAAATTACTACATGCAATGAGAAGAGACAGTTATTACCCAACTCTCTTTATTTAGTTTTTCCATCCTGACATCAGAATCATGGGCATTGATCACTTTACACAGCTTTACAGGCACAGTGTCATTAATTCACATATAATATGATATTCATCTGGTTGAAACCCCGGTCTAAGGTCTGATGTTCAAAATGTGAATACATAAGTGAAGCATGGATCGGCTGTGACGTCATCTAAGTTTGCTTGTTGATTTCCCTCCACCGACCACCCACCAGAATGAACACTTCACTATACCCCTACACGTGCTTCCAGATGGGATGGCTGCTTTACTTCAAACAATTTCACTGTGAACCTGGACTATATGAACGTTTGCATGTGTAGAAGAACACAGATCACTGACTATGAAGTAATGAACTCAAGCTGCTGTACCTTGTGCGTACATGGCATAGACAGCGGAAACTTATTGTTTCTGCAGCTGGGCAATTGCTGCAGGTAATGAAATTTATATTTTCCTCTTTAATGATGTATTATTTCACTCACCTGTGTCCAGTCAGTTACTATTGAGAATGATCATTTTGATAATCTGGCTGGCCCTATAAACAGCCCTCAACCTCCTCCTCCACCTCTTGTTAATTAATTATCATTGCATTTGCTCATATGCAGTCAAATGGAGATGCTGATGGGGCAGAGGTGTGGGAGACAGTGGAGGCAGAGAGACCACATACCTGTCCCTCCGCTAAGAGGAGTGCTGCTGTTACAAAGCAATGCACCATGTGCAAAAAGCAACTGGCTTTTAAAGGGGATGGAAGATGACACTTTAATTCATGTTAAGCCAAAAACACGCCTATGAATAATTCAGGGACTAAATATGACCCCTTTGTGTGTGTGAAAGTTTGATAACTTGTCTATTAATATGTTAAGTTGTATATTAACTCAATCAATAAATTTATTCAGTTATTCCAGAAGAGTCTGCTGCTTCCATTCTATCTCCCTTCAGATTAAAAGGCAAACTGCAACTTGATACAAAGGTCGGCAAATATGAGCTGGAAACATTACCTCACCAGGCTGTGTGTCAGGATGAACTATCTATTCATGATGTATATACGGTTACAGTGCATGTTCATCCAGTCTGCCTTTAACTTGAAAAACTCTCTCTGCCATAAATCCAGTGACTCATGACATCAGTGGCAGAACTGCTGCTGTCAGGAGCCTAAAATTAAACGTGTCTCCCTTCTGCAGCTGAAAAAGCCGATAGAAGCTTTACGACAGCAGCAAAATGGATCAAAAATGCACGTCAACGCACATGCCTAGACAAGTGATGATTTAAACAGTCCTCCGGTCTACTTTAGAGAGTTACCGTGCAGAGCAGAGAGACAGTACTGGGACTCTCAGCTCAGCCCTCCTCTCTCACTCATTTGTTCTGTGCCTCGGTCTCACAAACAGACATACGCTCCTAATCAACAAAAACTAGGCAAACATGATTTATCATGTCTTACATATTTATTCTTTTATTTTAACAAATTAAAAGTGAAATGTTACGCAATATTGCATGCATCGTCTGTCTGCTGGGTGCGTTTTAGTACGGGATTTCTTCCTCAGAAAACAGTTGTTTGGACAAGCTGTCTATGTGCTGCATCAATGATGATCCATTCATCTCTGACTGCTTCAAACAACTGGTCAGTGCCCCCAGATTTTCTGCCAATCTGGCCTTGATATGCACCCATATATTCTCTATAGGGTGAAGATCCGGTGACTGACAAGGCCAAAACATCCCTGACAGAGAACGCTGCTCAAACCATGACTTTGCTGTTTCTACCATGTGTGCTAGTGAATTATCTCCTGACCTCCTGTCTTCTATTTTTGCTACACAATTTGTGCAGGCTTGGAAACAACCCTTTTTGTTATATCTTCTGGTTGTCCTTCACATTAGTGGACTCTCTGCATTGCACCAGTTCAACACCACCAGATGCAAAAACAAACACCCCCCATACTATAATTCCATCTGCTCTGCCTTTCTCAGTGGTAAAGAGGCATTCTGGGTTGACGTTTTCCCCTGACTTAAGAAGACATCAGTACACAGCTCAAGATAGAACTCATCACTCCAGAGGGATTTTGAATTCAACAGGTGCTGTATCTGAAATTTCGATGTTTTAAGGGCTCATTTTGAGACGAAAATTACAGCTTAACTCTTCCAGCACCGTGTGGTAGATCACAAAGATGCTTAATGTTTAGCCATTTAGGCCAGGACTTAGACACAGCGTAACTCAACTATCATGACAGCTTGGTTATTTAATACAGTTAAAATCCTGCACAAACAGACACAACATTTGTGTCTTTATGTAGGTTTAATATGAAACCAATAATAAAAATCTAATAACTTCAGAGCAGTCAGACATGACTGGGGACAAACAGTAAAAATTAAGATGGAATCGTCTTTTTATTAATATATATATTAATATATATATATATATATATATATATATATATATATATATATTAAATATATATATATATATTCCCCAAAATATGACCATCAAAACATTTCAAACAGTTGTTATGTATTTTGCCTAAAACAAAGCACAACTGCACAAAAAAACGAAGAAAAGAACCTCATTTCTTCATGGAGTGTACAGTAAAACCCTGGCAGAGGTGTTGATGGGACAGTCACGCGTATTTCAAACAGTATCTGTCTCTCTTTGGAGGCTTCAGGTTATATCATTAATTACATTTGACACCAGTTCTTGTGTGTTTATGTGTGTTTATCTATAAAATGTCCCGAGGAGCCTGAGTAGCGAGAGTGAGGTTCAAAGACCCCCTGCCAGAATGCTAAATCAATCTTAATACATGCTCACACACACATACACGCTTACACAAACACACACACACCGCCAACAAAGAGATGTCAGTGTAGTGGTTAGAGGGCATTGTTTCGTTGTCTCTGTGGTGTTCTCCTTCCTCTCCATCACCCTCTCTTTTCTCTCCCCACAGCTGCCTGTCTCTCTGTCTCTACAGCTTCACCCCTCTCTTTTTCCTTCTCTTTGGATACAGATACAATGGAGCCACAATACAGCTTCTTTTTCTTTTTTTAAAAGCTTGCTCAGACAATCACATTAGCTCTCTGTTGCTGTCGAGTCTTGCTGACAACTCAAATATTTAAAACAACCTAGAGACAGTAGTGTTTATGTTTAATGGCAGGACTTCTGTTTCATGTGTGACCATCTTGGCACAAACTGGGTTGTGTTGGATGATTTGCCTTTTTGTTTCTATGATTACCAGGTAATTGTTTGTTTGGTTGGATTTTTAGCAGGATTACACAAAACTGGATGGATTTCCAGGAAACAGGAAATAGCCCATTAAAGTGTGATGTTGATCCAGGAATACTTTTCCATTTTTTAAAATATTTTTATATATGTATATATTATATTATATAAATATTTCTTTTCTTTAACAAAGGATTTGCACAAAACTTGTGGTGGTACTGTAAGTAAGGTGGTACACTGTTCCCTTTTGTGTTGTTTGTGTTTACACTAGCAATGTGTGCTTACTTCTTCTTGTCTCAGTTGACATTATGGTGGGTTATAGAAAGAATCACAGCCACAAACCTTATGTTAGTTGTTAATGTCAAGTGTTTTTGAGAGTCAAAAAAGTACCACAAAAGAAAATATTGCAATATTGATACACTATTGATGGTATACCTGATGCACATTATTGCTGTTTGCAGTTACCACATTGCACCTCATGTGCATCCTTTGTCTTTTTATATTATCTGTAAACTTTCTTATATATTGTCTGTAAATATATCCTGTCTGTAAATATATATGTATGTTTACATATATATTTACATGTACATATGTCCTGTTGTAATAATATTTCATTGTGTTTTAAATTAAATTGTCTATATATTGTCTGTGTTGCTAAAGAGACACCAATGGCCTTAAGCAAAGTCCTTGCGTGTGTCAGCATGGACACTCCTATTTCATTGGTAAAAGACCAGAATGCATATGTATGGATATGTATGTTGCAGTGGACAAAGTACTATCTGACTACATTTAAGTTTTACTGACAGCAGTTTCAAACTGGAGGAACCTTTACTAACCTTTAATATCATAGTTCTAAGAACCCAACTTTGTGTATCAGCACGGCTAGAAGTGGGAGCGATCGAAAACAAACTCCTAATGATTGACTATTAAACCCACTCCAGACTAATCAGAGTAAAAGATGTCATCTATGTAATACACTGTGATTAGGGCAGGGTCAGGGTTAAAACCTGCTGTCTGTGTCACATAACAATCCAACAGTTTCAGAGACGCAGCCTATAATCAGGTCACTGGTGATGCAGCTGAACTCAGTAATGGCCAACATCTGTGCGCCTATTGCTCAGAGAATTGTTGTTAACAGTTATGGCTTGATGTGAACCGCATATTAACACTTGTTTGCATTAATTGAAGTGCGTGCAGACAGACACAAATACGCATAAGTGAAAATAATTGACTAATTTGTAGAGATACAACAGCTGGAGTTAGAGACACACAGTCTAGGCCAGCCGTATGTATGAAGCTATTACTAACTGCCTCTTCACACAACCACGCTTGACCAAACATCATCGTATGGCTGATTTCATAGCAGAGGCTTTGTGTGTGTGTGTGTGTGTGTGTGTGTGTGTGTGTGTGTGTGTGTGTGTGTGTGTGTGTGTGTGTGTGTGTGTGTGTGTGTCGTCATTTCATTGTTGTCTATTCTCTTTGTCCTTTGTCACTCTCAACATTTGTTAACATCAAAATAACATCTGTCAACTGTTGTACAAATGCACCTGACAGACACAGCTGATGTCTCCACACACACACACACACACACACACACACACACACACACACACACACACACACACACACACACACACACACACACACACACACACACACACACACACACACACACACACCCCAGCCCTCTAACCAAAAACAGAGTTAAAAGCCCATGATTTTACCACAAAGTGTGTGTTTTTCTCACTAAAGCACATCTGGGTATAGAGTTGCTCTCACGGCTCCAGATGTGTTTTTAACCACCACAGGCCACATCACACCTGGACACCGCAGAGAGACACACAAAAACAAATGATCTATGTCACCAATAAAGAATGAAATGACAGACTTTGGTAAATATAGTGCTTTGATACAAGCTTATGATTGATGTTTGTGAGTGAATCCTGTCTGTGAGTAGGGGGACAAAAGAAGATTAAAAGAAAACGTCATTGTCTGTCACTACACACACACACACACACACACACAATGCTGAGGAAATAACTTGATTTCTAAATCTAAACAGCCTCCCATTGCTCTCTTGCTTTACTCACACACAATGGCATAAGGAGAGGCAGTGCTGCCTGTGTGGCCCCAGGAAAGGGGGCTGAGGACCCTCCTACCAGCTTAATGGAGCTAATTAGCAATGATAAGACGTCCAATCAGCGTGCTGGCTTCCTGAAGGCTCTTGTTAGGAGCTAATTAAAGAACCAATCACAGCAGGAGAGGTGATGGCGCTGCGTCACAGTAACGGGGCAAAAGATTAAACACAAGGCAACAGTTCTCTGCGACAGCTCGACTGGAGCGTAGCTCAAAAGGTATTTTTGAAATAACACAAACACTTAAGATGACAATGGGGAACCTGATCAAAAGAACAATATAGGAAGAAATGCAGACGAATGAAGGATGCAGTTTCTGATTCAGCATTCATTTCAAATGTATGTCTGATGATTGGGAAATTTGCGACTACACAATGTGGCTTCTCCTGATGGCAACACCACAACACCACAACCACAACACATGGCACCTGTATTTTTGTATCTGCTTTTCAGTAACTGCTCTAACAACTGCTACTAGTTGTACTCCTATATTTTCCCTGCGTTTTCTCCATCATTACCCCCATCATCACACCACTTTACCTCTGTCCTCTCCGTTCCCATCCCTCCCTCCTACACATCCCTCAACTCTGTCTTCCAGGGGTAGTGTTCACGTGGCGTGGAGTCCTCTCTCCCCCACTCTCTCTCTCTCTCTCTCTCTCTCTCTCAATCTGGGCTTCATGCTGTGCCGGTTTAATTGCAACAGCACCCTCGTGTGCTAGTTGGGCTCTGTGTGTGTATATAGTTGTGTGTGTGTGTGTGTGTATGTGTGTGTACTGGAAAAAGAAAGAGGGAAGAGATGGAAAGAGAGACCTCCTCAGAGTGTTCAAGGATAAGCAGCAGGGTGCCGGGCCACCTTCCTCTCTCCTCTTCCACTTTGTTTTCAATTTCCTCCTCCTCTTACCTCACTCTTCTCAGCTTACTCTTCATTCTTAACTTTTTTTTTTCTCCTTCCAACTGCAGGACCAGCTCCTCATGTTTTACCTCCTCTGCTCAGCTCCTTCCTCTTTCCCTTTCATCTCAATCTATTCCCCACTAACACTCATGCACCACTGCTGTATCTTCTCCTATTGACTCCCTCGTCTGTCTAACCCCTCACGCTTCCATCCATTGCCCCCCTACAAGCCCCTCCCCTCTCCTGGTTGTACCTCCCATGATGCCCTTGGAGACCTCCTGTCAGAGCTCCCTGCTCCTCACTCCTCTCCTTAATCAGCTGTCAAATATCAAACACTCACTCTGCTCCTCTTCTCCTCTATTTCCCCCAATGGGCCCCCCAAGAGGCACATATAGTACATGCACACACAGACACACAATGACCACACACATAACAGACTAATACGTGTGTGTGTGTGTGTGTGTGTGTGTGTGTGTGTGTGTGTGTGTGTGTGTATGTGTGTGTGTGTGTGTGTGTGTGTGTGTGTGTGTGTGTGTTAGTATGGCTGCCAGCGTTCAGCTGAATACTAATAGGAGTTGATCAAAGGTAGTGTGTTCATATCACTCACACCTGTTTGGATCTTACAGGATAATGCTGAAGAGACATTTGACAAACATAGGTGATGCACACACACACACACACACACACACACACACACACACACACACACACACACACACACACACACACACACACACACACACATAGTCAATAACTACACGTCTGTCCATAACACACACAGTTCATGATGATAGAGAGCTGGTGTTTCCCACTTAATGACAGCAAAACAGTCGCCTACTCAGTCTATCTGTCAGCACTGCTGCCGTGTGTGTGTGTGTGTGTGTGTGTGTCTGTGTGTGTGTGTGTGTGTGTGTGTGTGTGTCTGTGTGTGTGTGTGTCTGTGTGTGTGTGTGTCTGTGTGTGTGCGGTCATGTCAGTGTGTATGCATGTGGTTTATTAATTCATTCATCTCCTAATGTCATGCAGCTGGGGGAGGAAGGAATAAAGAGGTGGGGTGGGTGGAGAAGAGTGTTTGTATGAGGGGTGTCATGAGAGGGACAGAGGGAGGGAGAAAAGAAAAAAATGGAGGATAAGACAGAGGGATGATGGTCTTAAGTGGAAAGAAGGTTGGAGTAACGTCATTTAATCACCTCAGCTTCTGCCGCTGTTTCCAGACACACAACACACACTTGTGTAAATGATTAGTCATTAGCCAGTGAACCCACTGGCAGACAAACAGGCAACAATAAATCTAACAAAGACATCAGCCGTGTCGTGCAGGAACCCTGAGAGAACAAACAACAGCATTGATGAAAACACTTGATTTATCATTTCTATCGTCTTGGACAGTCAACAGCAGGATAATTCATCAGCAGCTGCTTCACACTGAAGCTGCTGCTGGAAATGCCACAAACATACAATACAAGAACAAATGTTCTAGTTTGTACCGAGACAATCTGAAACTTTTTCCTTATCACCTACTGCAGTGCATGCAGGGTTGCTATATACACTGGATGGATGTATCTATGCACACACAGTTCCCTGTCTAACTTGGCTGGAAAATGATTTTCACTTGTAATGAAATTGACTCCTTGCTCGGTGGACTGATGAGGTGTAGCCTAACCTGCCAATATGCTTATTTTAGCACTACAACACAACTTAATTTCATTGGATTGTCTAATATTCAACAAGTCAGCAGGAAAAAAAATTGGCTTTAACCTTTCAAACTAAAATAAACTCATACAGGCAAAATGACTGTGCCTATACTGCACAACAATATGATATATAAAAAATGCAATGAACCCCTCATCTCTTAATTTGCACTGAAAATAAATTCATTTCAGTTAAAAAAAAACAACCTCCTTGTAACACCGCATTATGTAATAAAAATCCAATATGGTGCAATATGTAATAATCCACTGTTAAGTGTGTCCATGTGTGATACAAACCGCCCATACCTACGCAGGATGGTTGGAACTGGTAATGTAGCAGGTGAACTGGTATCATCCGGACCCTTTCTGGACTTAATTCTAAATGAACCCACCCGCAGTGATGCGATTATGGACCGTATGAACTGTTATCTTAAAAAGGACTTTAGTTTAGATATATTCCTGATTGTAGCCTGTTAAATGTTATGTGGTAGTGTTTACTGTATGGGAAGTCTTTTTCCTTGTATCTTTTATTTTCCCCTTTAATCCTCCGCCCCGTCTTTTTTCCCTCTTCCTCTGACATCCTTAACAAGCTCATAGCTTTCACCTGTGGACCTGGTCGGCTGGGGAAGTGACCTCGACCAATGTCTTTTAACTTTGAGGTGAGGCTGGTAACAAGTGTCTTTTGACCATTATGTGTTCTGGAATTCGGTTTCTAGAAGACGTTCCAGTGCACAAAATCACTGCCATTACTGTGGGAAAGCACTGGTGAAGCACTGTTTGGGTTACCTAAAGTAATACAAACTGATCAAGGATCAAATTTCATGTCACGGATTTTTGCACAAGTAATGAAACAACTTGACGTAACTCACTGCTGTTAAAGTGCACATCACCCAGAGAGTCAAGGGGCAACTGAACACTGTCACTGAGGAGGGTAAAACAGTCTTGATGCTGTCCGGTGCTGAACCTACTGATGAGGCCCAGATAGGGGGCTGATCCCACTGAGAGACAGGCTGCCTTATAAGCGTCTGATGATGATGTTGGTCCGTCCACTACCGTTGTTCAGGGACGGTTGAAAAATTCAGGATTTGATCCGGACCAAAATTGCAGATGTGAATCCTCCCCCAGACCATTGTCCGGATCAAACACTCAGTCTTTGGTCCGACAAAAATAGGTGGTCCTATTTTGGAAAATGTATTACATATTGCGTTCGGGGTTTTAATTACAAAATGCGTCAGATTATTACAAAATGAGGAGTTATTACATATGGTGTTACACTCCTCAAAGGAGAACTAAATAAATGTTCTTTTTAGGCTGAGGAGAGTTTAACAATCACTTAAAGATGGAAGCACACACTTAAAAATGAAAAAAAATATCACAACCCAAATTCATATGTGCATTCACATGCATTATCTCTCTCCTGCCACATTTGCTTGCAGGTCAGTGAGTTCCATTTGTACAGATCCAGTATCTGCACACTAGAAGATCTGTTTAGCCTCCTATGAAAATGTGGCGACATTTCTGACTAGAAAGGGACTCTGGATGAAAACAAGGAGCTGCTCTCCAAGGCTGAAGTTGTCAAAATGATTGCAAACGTTTCAAATTAGTTTTTTTGTGTGAACTCAACATGAGAGGAAACATCTCTCTCACCCTGAAATTATTTCACTGCTAGAAAATGTGTTCAGTCCTCTCGGAGATCCACTTTGAAAATGTCCAACTTCCTCTTTAAAGACTGGACAGCTGCTACCAAATCTCACACACACACACACACACACACACACACACACACACACGCACACACACACACACACACACACACACACACACACACACACACACACACACACACACACACACACAGTTGTTTTTGCCCTGTAATTTTGTGCAAACAAAACCTGAAGCTGCTTCGCATGGTGGACAACTGCTAGTCCAAATACCAGGGGTGACACTGATGTCCAAAATGCCACGCAACAGGCAGCTGCTGTGCTTTTTCACAAGTCATTTAGCTTTGGTAGTACAGTGTCTGTGATGAGGAAAGAGCTGGAATCTCATATTTGTGCTCTAGAACACTTTCCTGTTGCTAGCATTAGCAAACTCACTGGAACAGCGCTGTGCTGGTTCCTCAGGTGATTAATCACATTGCTTGTATTAATGGAGCTTTTTTTCCCACACATCCTCTCAACAGTTTAGGAGAACATAGTTTGACAATCTGCTTTACTCTTTATCATTACATTAACATATTTCCACACTTGTCCGCATACCTGCTCAATTAATACAAGTTAATTTTAGGTTGCCATAAGGCATCGGGTGAGTGATGAGTGTGCTTCTTTTAACATAGGACTGGCTGTTTAGACGTCCTCCTCACTCTACTGTCCTGTCTGACTAGACAGGGTTTCCGAGCCAATGAAACAGGGGCCTGGTCCCTATGGCTCAGCCCCACGGAGCTGCCTTGATGCTAACACACTCACACATACTGTAAAATATAGAGGGAGAACCCAGGAGCTCAGTATCCTGCAGTGTAATAGAATGTAAATGGCAACCAGACGGCCAACACAGACACACAAAAACACACAGGAAGTGCTCACACCACCTGTAACCTGATCACTGGCCACAGCTGATTCAACATGTGACAAAACATATAGTCAGAGGAGGAAAAGTTACACGTGACAGTAATATGAAATATGTAGCAAACTAATGAGAGGATGTAAATAAAATGTGAAAGCAGACAGAATAAAACAACAAATTAAAGGGAAATAGAGATAAATGCAGGGGGGAGAGTGCTATGAAGGAGCCCCTAGGGGCCCGTGGTGGGGCTGGTCCATACAAAACATAGCAGGGGGTGCATTCTTCCATCTCTGTGTGTCTGGTATTTTCCTCTAACTCTTCAGTCACACACCTTCCACACCAGGAGATCAGGACCAATAAACTGGAGAATGTGTGAGGGTGATTCATGTTGTGCGGTATAGTGTGTCTGTGTGCTTTGTATAGATGGCTATGGGAGGTGTCTGCCCATGTTTTGGCTGACGGCTGTGCGTGTGTGTGTCTGCCATTAGTCCAACGTATTTCTCTTATGTGTTTATCCACTGGGCTTGTTCCCTTTTGTATGTTCTGGGTGCATTTCTGAGGCAGGAGACAGAAAATTCTGTTTAATCCATAGCAGCCCTGGAAACGCTAACACAACCATCACACACACACACACACAAACATAACAGCATTAGTGTGTGTGTGTGTGTAGCTGCGAGAAGGGCCTCGATACCACACATGGGTAATTTATCCATAAACGCACAAACAGCAGGATCAGGCAAAGGAGAGAAGGTAGGAAAGAGAGATGCATGCTCCAACACACACACACACACACACACACACACACACACACACACACACACACACACACACACACACACACACAGACACACACACACACAGACACACACACACACACACACACTTGTACAACCCTGATTCTAACAAAGTTGCCCCACACTCTAGAATTATCTATAATTAAGCCTCTAAAAAGACGAACCATTGTAAGTAGGTTTTAATTTAATGACTCAGTAATTACTTTTGAGAGACAAATGAGAAGGAAAACTGTGAACCTTCTACATCATCACCTAGAGACTGACTTTAGCAGAGCAGTGAACTCCTGCAGTAACAAATGGGAGCAGCTGGCCGACACACACTGCAGCATTAAATGACTTAAACCAGCTCTGTGGTGAAGAAAAGAACTCTGAGCTCAGTCTGTTTCTGCTCCCGGTCAGCATCTCGGACAGCGATGTCTTTGTCCGGAGCCAGCGGTGGAGCAGAGAGGCAGCATGTCATGTTAATATGACAGCAGAGAAGACTCACCCCTCAGGGGGAGGTTGCACTCTCTTTCAAAAATAATGTGATTAAGTGATTGTAGGTAAATGTAAATAAATACATTTTATTTTATTTTACGTTCCATATTGTATTTCTGTTGAAAAAAAAGCCAGTATTATTATATGAGGATGTGGTATATGAGGTCATTCAAATTATTTTCTTAATATCTGCTATTATCGCACAAGTGAAGGTCGTCTTTGAACATTTTTGCACCATTTCATTTCACTGCTGTTTTCATTTAATCGCTGCCTTCAAGGATGTCATGTGAATTTGAAGTGAAAGCTTGTTTGAAGGGTATTTTAATACATCTCTGCACTGCCAGAACACTATAGAGTAAGACAAACAGTGTGCAAAGAGATGATACGTAGCAAAGATTGGATGCCAGACTCTAACTTATAATGGTGTGAGTACACAGTGTGCACCACAACTCCCCAAGGACCCCCTCTGCAAGCCTTTTCTCCTGATCTCTTCCTCCTCCATCTCTGCTATTTTCCTTTCATTTGAACACCCTTTCCTCAAACAAGACCTTCATCTGGGAAGGGACAACTCTAGGACAGTGGCAGGTAAAAAGCAGCCAGAGAGGTGGAGGATGAAGGGAGGAATGAAAAGAAGGAGCCAAAGAACAGGGGGAAGAAATCCTAATGAGTGGTCGACCCCCCGCTCCTTTAAAACAAAAAAAGTGCAGAAATGGAAGAATGTGGGCAGAGGTATGACACTGGGTGTGTGGGGGGAGAGAGGAGAGCAAAGGAGGACTGGGGGGTGGAGGTGGATGAACAGATGTAATGGTTCTGTGTTTAACAATAACTGACGAGGAGAATGCAGAGGGAGGAAGAGAGGAGATGGCACACAGAGAGGAGGGACTGAACAACGCTGTAAATTAGGAAGATAGAGGGGGGGGGGGGATGAAACACACTGGCTGTTTATTTTACATCCTGACAAGATAAATGAAAAGAATAACAGAATAAATAGGTGGGATGATGGGAACTTGAAGAGAGAGGATGAAGAAGAGGGTAACTTAAGTTTGCCAATGTTGAATTTTTCAGTTACTTGTATGGCAGTAATGCAGGATTTAAAGAACATTCTAGAGAAAAAAGTGAGTCATCCAAGAAAAGAACATATGCTCCGTGCAAAAAACGTTAATGTAAATGTGATTGTAAAGGTAGAAGACAAGAGGAAGCTGTGTGAAGACACTGGAGAGGGAGAGACCCATAAAACCATCATTTAATGGAGAATAGATGGAGAAAGGATGGGATGGAGGGAGGACCGGAGGGGGCCTGATGAAGGGACAATGCGGGGGGGGGGGGGGGGGGGGGGGGGGGCAGATCTAAGTCGTACCACTCCTCCCTACACTCCTACCTTGGAATAGAGGGATTTGCTCACCATGGGAGGGATAGAGCGATGGAAGGAGGGTGGGGAGGAGAGATGAGGAGAACAGGAGGACCACTGAGAGAGAGCGGGGGGGAGGCGAGTTATGGAGGGAGGACTGGGGGATGAAGGCAAAACAGATCAAGAAGGTAAAAGAGGGAGATTTATCATAAAAATCATCGAGGGGAAAAAAGCCACTGTGCTCACCCAGTTACTGATGCTCAGGAGACTGAATGAGGAGACGCATTTTCAAAGCATGCAAAAGGTTCACAGTCTCAAAACGCAAGAGTTACTTCCTCCAATAACAATTACCTACAAGAATATCTTCCTGTTCGCATACTTAGAAAACACTGAATATAAATTATGAAGGAGTTTCTTAACAATATAATTATCAATATACATGCTCCATACAGTATAAGAGACAGAAAAGATCAATCCTTTTCATTTCCACCTCTGTGTTTTTATATGTGGTTTGGTGTCACTTTAAAACAGAATATTGGTGCAACACATGAGCAGAACTACAGCTAACTTCTCAACACAAACCAGCGTGTCGTTTCAGATTCATCGTGTCACTGATGTCTGTGTGATGTCAGGTGCCTTTATATACATGCATTAACGTGTGTGCTTTTACTTTAAGGCATCGTACAATTTCAAACAACCTCCAGGAAGCCATACCCGCTGCAATCTGCAGCTGAATGTGTGACACACATTATGTTTTATCCATTCTGTCATGTGTTTTTCAAGTGGTTCTGATGTTTAAAATCTTTATTAAACAAAAAGGAATCACAAAACTAAACTATAAAAAGAAAATCCCTGCTGTTGGAACATACATTATAAGGTGTCAGATTTAAAGCCACCTCTGTGGAAATCTCTGGTCGGGGTCTCTGGGGGATAGTAGGAAAATATGGAGAAAGAGAGGCAGCTGGTGCTGACATAACGGCTCAACCCAAGACATCACCTCCCTCAACAACCACCTCTCACATCCTTCACTGACTTAACACACCCTTCTCTTCCCATAGAGTTTTAGGCATTTTGTCCTCCTGTTTCCTTTACATCCTTCCCCTCTTCTTCTTCTTCTTCATCTGTTATATGTTTATTGTGCCATATCGTCCACTTTGCTGCACTCGATAAGACTGACGATACCTTTTTCTCTCCAGCGGAGTGGTGTCGGTAAAAACGGGAGCCGAGGGCTAAGGAGGAGTCGATTAGATTTTCAGGCAGATCCTGATGCTGATACAGGAGGATCGTTTTTGGTTCTGTTAATATTGAGAGAATTTCTCAATAAATAACGTCATTCAAATGCATATATGTTCACAATTATATCATAATAATAGAATATTATAATCATTATATTTAGTGTTTGTTCTGTCACATTGTACCACTCCTGTTTGTAGGGTTAGTGATAGGTGTTAGGTTAGGTTATAGCTGAAATACTTTCTTTACTTTTTTGTTGTTTTTTTGCTCACTAGAGTTATGTCTGTTTTTTTGTTTTTTTTTTAATCAAAAAACCGATCATTATGTACAACAGGGTGGGAGCTAATATTTGTGGATCATTTGGGTCAACATGAGTCTATTTTGAAGACAGGGGTGAAAAGAAAGCGGTAAGTCTAAAAAGCATGTGTTCATGTTAACCAAGACTGCTCTGACTGCTCACCCCCTCCACCTTCTTTAACGGGAAACTGCAGCTGAAGTGCATTCTGGGAGATGCCAAGCTCCTTTATAATCTACCAGTGGGCTTTCACAGCTGCCTGTCAGCCACCCAACAGACATGTACACACTCACATACGCTACAGGATGCCAAGTGGCAAGGGAAGAATTCTGTGTGTGGCTGCGAGAGCCAAAGACCAGAAACACGACACGAGCTACACAAGTCCAAATACAGACAACACCTCTCTCCCTCGTCCCGACTTTTCTCAAGCAACATAGAAGAATTTTTAGCAGCCCCTCGTGGATCTCTTCATCTCTCTTTCCCTCCTGTTTCTCCCTCTCTTTCGCTGTCCTTTCTTCCCGACTCAAAACTCAATTAGTAAATTAGTTCCAGCTCGCTAAGCGTTAAACAGCGTCATGGGAGCGCGTAAACACACACTCCACACTCCATTAGGACTCCACAAGCACCACGCAACCCAAAAAGACTTAGTGCACAGGTACGCACACGCTCCCAGAGTAATTAAATTATCCACTCACAAAGGATTATGTACATAAACACAAATATGCACACAATCTCACACAGACACACACACACGTGTGGTCAACGTCCGATGACACACATCATGCATTTTTTAAATTCCAAATCTCTTCAGTAAGAAGTATGACAGAGATAAAGAGGGTGAGATATAGAAACCCAGACCAGGAACAGAATTTAAATGATGAAATGTTTTTTAAAAAAAAGCTAAGTGGAGTGTTTATGAATGTGTGCCACACACACACACAGCACCGAAGCATGACCGGGGCGGTCTTTAAGAATTGAAACACACACCCTCCAGTACTCAGTGGTATATTCTGACAGTGTGTGAAGACCATGGGTGAAACACTTAAGCTGCTGTAATTAGCCTGATCGCTGAGACGAGGGAAGGTGCTCCCTTTCATCCCCTCACTTCAGAAACCAGCATGACACACTAAGACACTCAGACACACACGACTCATGTGTCTGTGACGTCCAAACTTTACACGAGACGCATTACACACATGCACACGCACACACACACACACACGCGCGCGCACACACACACACACACAGCATGTGGGGGAGTCACAGCAGCGACAAAAAGCAGCTTGACTGCCGTTATGTACCGAATGTTGCTCATACTAAACAGAAATATAAGCCTGTCTCTACGTCCTGCTTTGTAAAGTCACCTGCTTCTTTCTTTGTTCCTCCGTCTCTCTCTGTGGACTTTGGATGAGCAGGGTGAAAGATTTTGTGTTACACATTTGATTATTTCAAAACATGGCTCTCATTAGCATTTAATGGATGACTTTTTTTCCCAGAGAGCACGTGTCAATCAGAGAAGTCGAAGCGTCTGTAGGTGGCACTCTTCGGCCGCTTCAACGTCTTCGGTTTCAACTGCTCATGTTGACACTGGGAGTTGACCAATAAAAGTTTCATCGACCCAGTATGTGTACTCAGTAAGCAATGTATGGTATTGATGAGCAACATATAGCAATTTACTTGTTAATTTATACTTTATAAGGACTGGTGGACACCCTAAAAGGGAGACATAGAGCATGAAAGAAGAAAAATAATCAAAACAAATATGGTGAAGGACTAAATGCCAGTATAGATTAAGAGTCAAAGACTTTTGTGAAGGAGGCAAAGACAGCGAGAGAAAAATGAAAGAATAACAAGAGAGCGGCTCGGTGGAGCCGAGCCAGGCCTGAACAAAGAACTACAGTAACAGTCCACTGGCCTTACAGCTGCTGTCAGCACACACACTCCCTGGGCTCTGGCTCTGGGCATGGACTGTGTGCATTAGTGTGTGTGTGTATGTGCATGTGTCAGTATGCTGCTGTGAGGGTCCCCATAGGTGTCCACCCTTTCAGCAGTCCTATTGCCAAGATCCTAAACCCCACCACTCCCATCCTCCAGCTCCTCCTGCAGAGAGGAGATGGGAAGGGGAGGGAGGGCATGAGAGGAGGAGCTCAGAGAGGCCGGGAGACAAAAGGGAGAGCAGAGGGATAGATGGACAGACAGAATGGGTGAAACGATTTACAGTCAAAATTGCTTGCAGAATGAAAACCCATGAAGTTGCAGGATGTGCGTAGAGAACTGTAAAGTAACACTGGCCATAGAATGTTTGGTAACATGTGGACACTTTTCTCTCTCTCATCCACAGGAGTATTTTCTCTCTCTCTCTCTCTCTCTCTCTCTCTCTGAGGAGTACGGTATATTTAAACAGTATTAAATCAACTCACAGGACATTAAATACTGTTTATATACCCTAACTTTAACACTTAAGTCATTTACTAATGCTTTATAGCACAGTTATTAAACATTCATTCAACTTAGGGTTACGCTGATGAAATCTAAATCTTTGTTTTTTTTAGCTTTGGTGTGTCTGGGAGGTTTTTAATTAGAAAAGCCTTTATTTTTCTGAAGTTATTTTGGATGGAATACAGGACAAATACTAGACTCAAAGGTACTGTCAATATTTTCTTTTTATATCACATTTGCTTATATCAGAGACATAAGTAGGTTCTTCTTTTAGAAATATAAATTACAACACATAAGTGTTTTTAAAAAAGCATATCATCTCACCAAAAAATGCATTTAATTAATAAGCAGCTATTGTCTCAAACACACAGACACACACACAGATACACACAGAAGACCTCCTGCTGTTGTAATTAAAGGTGTCCTTGACAATGAGGTAGAGTGATTTCACACTCCTAGACCTTTGAACATCAGTAACCCTATTTAAACACACACTCACAGCTGAGCTAGACAGGAACCCACAAATGCACTTGACCAAATAGGCAATGCACAAAAAATGTCCATGTACAAAAGCACAATAATTGATCAACAGATGCACATGAATACAGAAATGAATGATTGGAGATTAAATCCTGTCAGATTTAAACTTGTTCTCTCCACAGTTTTCGATGCAGCTCCTTTTCACGGTGAAGAGCAGAGGAAGCGTTGTCATCCACAGTGAGAGTGTTTGTGTTAAGGGCCATGTCTGTACATTAAGCTTAGTGCTACCGCAGCGCACAGGGACTGCTGTGTACACTCGATCGGTATGCATGGTGTGTAAGTGTGTCTGTCAGGCAGAAAGTGTGTGTGAGACCGACAGACGGAGAAAATGAGAAAAAGACAGAGAGCGGTGAGATGTGTGTATCTGGAATGTGTATCTGCATCTTTGTGTGGGTGAGCATGTGTGGTCGTGCATGTGTGAGTGTGTGTGTGTGTTTGGTCCAAGTGCTGGGACCTGTGTGTGTCCCTGGGCAGGGAATGCAGTGGTCCCTGGACCCTCCTCTGCCTCCTGCTAACGAGACAACCACACATATCCACACACACACACACACACACACTGCATCGATCAGGGCCTCGCCCTGAGGGTCGCTCTGTGCTCCCTTAGCCAACCGCCAAGGACTAAGCGCCTCAGGACACAGTGCCCCCTGCCTATACACACACACACACACACACACACACACACACACACACACACACACACACACACACACACACACACACACACACACACACACACACACACACACATAAATGCAAACACGTAGATGTGTCATCTGAATTCAGCCCAGAGTAAGGCTTCGATGCTGCTGCACATACTAAAAAGAACAGTTTACCATAGCAACAACTGATGTTGAACAGAGTACCATCACAGCTGGTGAACTGTTTGCCATAGCAACAGCTTACATGTTGCACCATTACTACAACTTATAATGAACAGTGTACCATCACAATATTACAACGGGCGAACAGTGTGTATAATACTAATGATGTCGGCTCTCACCAATCCGGATGTTAAGTATACAGTAAACGGTAAATTAAAAAAAATATTCTGGAGCACAATACCTCCTCCTTCAGAAACACACACAAAGGGATGGGGATCAGATTATTTACAGCAGGACGACTCTGGTCTGAAATGAGTGCTGTGTCGGATCAAAATCCAGTGTGTGTGTGTGTGTGTGTGTGTGTGTGTGTGTGTGTGTGTGTGTGTGTGTGTGTGTGTGTGTGTGTGTGTGTGTGTGTGTGTGTGTGTCCTGGTCATTTGAAGTGATAGGGAAAGAATTGATTCTAGGATGGATCATGATTCTGTCTTGACAGGTTGTCTCTTGATGCAAAAAATGGATGGATGTTAAAGATTTGAAACAGTCTTGTAAAGCAGGCTGTATGCTGCTTGCAGCTGAAGCAGTTGGATGGTGAAACCTAACAGATGTAAATGTGTGCATCATGTTTATCTTCTAAGGGACGATGAACAACCTGCAGTACCGTGACAAGGCGCTTGTCTAATCCCGTTTTCAGTGATGACACTCTTTTGGACAATATTCCACTTTAGGTAAAAAGCTGTCATGTTTTACTGAGCAATCCGATGTCAACAATACACATTGCTCATAACAATTAAGGGAACACTTTAATCACACATCGGCTCTCGGACAAAATGTCGTAACAACAGTCAATGGAAACCAAAATCATCAACCTACTGTATTGAGGGCTGGATTCAAAATCACAGCGAAAATCAAAGTAAAGAATTGAAATCACAGACTGATACAACTTGCGTGAATTTCATCTTCAACTCATAATGTGACTCAGTAGTGTGTATGACCCCCGCGTGCCTGTATGCATTCCTACAACGTCTGGGCATGATCCTGATGAGTCGCTGGACGGTGTCCTGAGGGATCTCCTCCCCGGCCAGGGTATTAAACGTTATGATCATTGTTCTAGGAGGCTAAGATTACTGATGCTATAATAACACTGTAAGATAGCAGAAAAAAGGTGGAGAGTAGATGGTTTCTGTTTGATCACAGCAAAACAATGGCAGACGGAGAAAAGACAGTAGATGTGTGAAGTAAAAATTGAGCTTTCATGAACACTTGTGTTTTTTTTCTCATTTTCTTTAACATTGTGAGGGCATTTCTCCTCATGTGTCATTAATCAACAAATAATAATAATGTAGTAACATTTTTGCATTTTAAAATACTAGTATATATTCATATTGTTTATCACTCTAATGTCTTTAGAATTAGCTCAACCAATTAATTTGTGTTTTCATCACCATTTGAATGCTTCTATTTGTATGTCTCTATTTGTATGTCTCTATTTGTATGTCTCTATTTGTATGTCTCTATTTATATGTTTCTATTTGTATGTCTCTATTTGTATGTCTCTATTTATATGTCTCTATTTATATGTCTCTATTTGTATGTCTCTATTTATATGTCTCTATTTGTATGTCTCTATTTGTATGTCTCTATTTGTATGTCTCTATTTGTATGTCTCTATTTGTATGTCTCTATTTGTATGTCTCTATTTATATGTCTCTATTTGTATGTCTCTATTTGTATGTCTCTATTTATATGTCTCTATTTGTATGTCTCTATTTGTATGTCTCTATTTATATGTCTCTATTTGTATGTCTCTATTTATATGTCTCTATTTGTATGTCTCTATTTATATGTCTCTATTTGTATGTCTCTATTTGTATGTCTCTTTGTTAGAAGAATATCCTACAAAGATTGCATTTCAATGACATTTTATAGAGAGGCAGCCCTTAGAAAGGAGAAGAGGTTCAAGGAGAATCTGGAGAATCTGGTTCAAGATGCAGATCCAGGACATTTTTAGCAGCTATGGTGGAGGTATTAGCTTTCCAAATGCCCTACTGGTGTTGTTCATGCGTTGGCTGTTTTTATGTGTTGCTGCATGGTGTCAGATCTCTTTGACAGGCCAATAGATTAATTACTCACTGTCCAACCCAAACTTGTACTATTTGACTGAAAGTGCAATTTAACTTGTAGAAAATAATGAATGTAACATTTCATTAGCTTTAACCAACTGCAAACCCATTTTGGGACCGTAGAGCCATTTAATATGAATCCAAACAGAACCACTTTTTGAAACATAATGCTGTGGTCTACGCGGTATTATTAGACACTAAAATAAACGACACAGCACACAGGCAGGAGGATGTGCTGAGTGAGGCAAATATCCATGAGTAAGCATCTGGGTGAATGGGAGGTTAAAAAATGAGAGAGAAAGAGAGTGCAAAAGAGAGAAAGAGGAGCGAGGGCCTGCTGCTTGGTCTATTCTTCTTCTGCCCTGGGCTAAAGTGAACCAGAAAGACAGAAGGGAAGAAATGAAACAGAGAGCGGGAGGAAGGAAGGAAGGATTGGGGGCAGAGAGAGAGAGAAAGCAGAAGTGTGGATGTGTGTGGATGTAGCTGCATATTTGTGCCTGTTTTGTGTATGAATAATTCAGGTCCATGGAGAGGGTAGCCTGCTGTGGTAATGAGGAGGACATGCATTGATAGCAAATATTGCTGGTGGGAAGCTATCGATCTGACAGCCGTTTGTCCAAACTTAAGTCAGAGAGCCGCCATTGTCTGCAGGCTTTACTGTGACTGATGGATAGATGGGCAGGAAGACACATGCAACAGTGCTTTAGCTGATAAAAGGTTGATTAGTGATTATTGTGTCATTAGTCTAAAGCCAGGGTGAGTTTTAAAATGCAAAGAGATTTTGAAATTGGGTTGCATACATGAGCTGAAACTTTAAAGTAATGGTGCATAACACAGTACAGGATATTTACAGGATATTAAGATTTCTGTGTCTGAAGGAGTGAAGTCACATGATCTCTCTCACATACTGGAATCTCATGGGGGAAGCAGATGTCAACACAAGAGAGACTGACCTGATACAACGTGATGTTATAATGCTTTGCAGTGAGAGTAAACACAAAAGCAGAAGGCTAAACGAGTCAAGAAAGTCTTGAGGGTGAGGTTCTCCTCTTCAGTTTCTGCCAATAGTACAGTAGCAAACAAAAGCCTCAATGGCTAGAATGTTTACCGTTGCTTGGAGGCACCATCAGCCGCTGCAGGATATCTCCCTCATTGGCTATTGTGGTCCCAGATGAAAATTTGCCTTACATTACCAGATACTCTGGGCTGAACATTGGGACCAACCAACGTCCCAGGCCACATTTTTCCTCCAAATGTCGGGAGGGGTGATTCAGGTCTGAAGTCTGGTATTACCAAGATGTGAATATGAAATGCTAAAATGAAAAGTGGCTCAGTGTTTGACATCTCACATTTAAAGTTAAAATCACTAAGTTAGCTGCAAATTTGTCGTTTCTGCAGGAAGTCATGATCACTAAAGTGAAATAACTAATTCTAACACTCTTGCTTGGGAGTCAGTTTTCCTCTTGGAGAACTTTCTCCAATAAGTTCTTCAGATGTTAAAGTCTCTGGACTGGTCTATGTCGCAGTGTTCTCTCCATGACTGAAAACTAAACTGTTATCAGAGTCTGTTTCAAATCAAACCCCATCCAGTCCAAAGGCAACAGAAACCCTCGAGTCTGCATCGTACCACCATACCACTGTTGTCTTCAAAACTTTCACTGATTCTGATTTTCATTTCACTGCTTCAGTCATCATCACAATTACTTCCCTAACTGTATTTGCATTGGAATGGTCTTTTGGGATAAAGGCCCATTTATGCTCTACGTTAATGACGGATACGGGGCCCCTTCTTACATCTTCTGGACATGTTTTCGCGGAAATGGATGATGGCACTGTAGCTAGAATTCAACCAGGGCACGACAGATGTGTACAGAAACAACGAAGAAGAAAAAAGTGAAGCGATTAAGTGTAAAAACTCACCGTCCTTAAGTCTCGATGCACCTCATGGCCTGACAGACCACCGCCGTGTACATCATTACCACCGCTTTTGACGCTTTGTATTTACTAGCTACATCATCACGCCATATTTGTTGTTGTTGAAACTTTCGAAACTTCACTGCCCCCCTGCAGTTGTATCGATGTCGACATAGAGGACGTACGGAAGTATGAACGGGTCAACGGATAGACTGTTCATGTACAGTCATATCCATTTACAAATGTAGAGGGAGCATAAATGGGCCTTAAAGCTACACCTGTCTGACCTTGTAATAAACTCTGTAATTTGTGATTTACCCCAAGCCATGGCTAGTCCTTTTCGACCCCATAGTGGTGAGTGGGTAGTTCCTGGAAGGGCTCAGAGAGAAAAAAGAACATTTCTTGACTTCTCCCTGCTCCCCCTCTTGCAAAACTTTACATTTACACACACACACACACACACACACACACACACACACACACACACACACACAGACACACACACACACACACACACACACACACACACACACACACACACTTTCCTCTCTGGTGTCACTGTGTCAGATATTCCAGTTTAGGGAGAACACTGGGGAAATTACACTCCTACCTATAGGCCTGTAGCACGGTGTCTGTCTGTCTGTGTGTGTGTGTGTATTAGAGAAAGTCCAGCGAATCTCACGGGTAAACCTGTTACCGTAGGGGAAGTGGACAGACAATGAAGAGAGGGAGGTACTGGTGGGGGCTGGTGGGGAGGTTGAGGAAGGGAAGGGATGATGGAGAGCAGGAGAGAGTACCAAGGATTAAAAGGAGGAGTGGAGAGAAGAACTAAAGCCAACTAGACCAGGCCATTCAACCAGTCCCATAGCATCTCATTATGTGAATGGGGAATTCGCATCACTGTGTCCAAGATATTGTCTCCTCAGATGGATTGCCAGTTCAACTAGAATGTGGTATAATCAATAGTGATGTTATAAAAATGTATCACATATATAGGAGAAATATAGAGTTAAAGGAAACATGACTGGATCCATATTTCTTTCCTGTTAAGGATTATTTATACTCCATTTATATATGAACATAGATATGTCCGTTTCAAATGGTGTATTGCTCAATGCCCACATACTTCCATGTGTCCTTTACGTTTGCATTGATACATCCACAAGAGGGCAGTGAGGAGTCAAAAGTTTCGACGACAACAACTATGGCGACGGTAGAGGTTGTGATAATGTTCCTATTAAATACAAAGCAGCAAAATCGAAGGTAAACGATGTGGTCTGTGAGGTCATTAAGGTCATTAAGTACATCGAGACATGACGATGGAGGGTTTTTTTCACTTTTTCGTTTCACTTTTACCTTCTTTGTTGTGTCGTACACATTTGTCGTGCCTTTTTGAATTGTAGCTACACTGTCCCAACCATTTCCGGTGGTATTGCTCCGTTTCATCCGTCTCATCCGCATCAGTAAGCTCTCCGAAAATGTGCACAAAATGTGCTCCCAGCTCTTTGAAAAGCTTTCTCCTTTGAAGCATTGTTGGTGTCACAATGTATTTAGTGACTTATGTTTTACAGCTAAAATTGCATTTTTCTTTCAGAGAGAGTCAGGTCCTGAAAAGGTTGCTGTAGGATGCCGGTACCCAGCCAAAAACCTGCACAGGTGTGCATGCGTGGTCAACATAAATGATGCGCGGCATGTATTAAAACAAGAAGCACTTTTGCGTACCACCACTGTGTACACTGTGTCTGTGTCTAACAACTGAGAGTTTATTTCATTCATTCATTCATTCATTCATTTAGGTATGAATCAAACAGCACAGGACATAGTAAAGGGCTTCTGCAACTCTTCCATGCTTATGGTTTATGGTCTGAGTGGAAGACGAAGTTGGTTTCAGTCTGCTCACACACAGCTGCAGTCAGCGTTGGAGTTTACAACATGGCCATTCCCAAATTTCATGAGATGGTGGCGATTGCAGATTGCCTCGTACATATTCCGTCCACACGCTTGAAAACTGCGCCAAGTCAGCTGATCACACGGTCTCGTACTGCGATACATTTACTCGCCCCTTTGTAAAGTTGCTAAGCGTTTATTAACAGAAAAGGGTGCAAAAACAACAGAGCAATAAAAGATGTGTGGGTAGAATAGCATTGCCTTTGTCAAATTAGGGAGGTCTCACACTATTAGATGGTCTGCATGGAGGCAAGAGACTGTTGAAAATATGGAGGCTGTTAGCAGTCATTAAAATTCAAGTTACAAGTGATGACAGTGACCTAAGACATGTCTGCTTCATGCAGTGTAAAAGGTGAGCACCAAGCAACATCTTCAGGTGCTCCTTTGAGAACCAGAATAAAAATGTTATGTGCATTTTATACATAATTGTGTAAGGAGGATAAGAACCCAACCCCATAATGAAGTTCATCTCTGGTAAACTCTGACATGTGTATTTGCACTGCCATGTCACCAATGTTGAAAAGGAAACAGCGAGCGAGTTCAAAATGGAGCGACGCTAACGTAACAGCTGTGTGGCACCGACATCTTTAATTTAATCCTCCTCTAAATGGCTCCACAAAATAGTCATGGTGTGCAGGATGAGAGAGTGTGTTAACTTATTGTCTTGTTAGCAACTGAGCTAAGATTGCAAGCTCAGAACAAGAACAGAATGGCTGGTGTATATATATATATATATATAGCAGTTAGGCAACCAGCCCATTGTTTGAATAAATCAATGTTTGGTGTTACCTGGACATCTTTAATGACCCTCCAGCACATTAAACTGTAATGTCATTCAAACAGGAAAGACATTACATTCATTTCTGAAAAAAACAAAAAGGGATTAGGTAAAAACTGAGGACTGAACTCAACAGAATTGAAAGGTTTAGTGTGTGGGTGACATACAGAAAGAGTCAAAGCTTGTCACCTGATTGCCACTCAAATATGTGACTGGTGCAGGTGATTTATTCCCTGCTTCCTGTGGCACTAAAATCACACATTGAAAATAGAACGGTGTGGATGCTTTTTCAGACTCTTCACAAAGCACCATTTCTTTTGGCTCAGTGGTAAGTCTGACACAAAGCGACACTGGGAATCAAACCTATAGTATAGCTCTGAGCAGCCACAGCAGGCACCATGAGACTACACTCACAATCACACTGAATCCCAGTCATACTATAAATACACACACACACACACACGCACACAATTACAGTACACACAATTACTGCCAATCACGCTGTACTCATTCAATCACCTTCTCCTTCTCTCAGTCACACACACACACACACACACACACACACACACACACACACACACACACACACACACACACACACACACACACACACACACACACACACACACACACACACACACACACACACACACACACACCGCACTAACACAGCCAACCACCCCAGGCAGCAGAGGTCCAATCTCAGCCTCTTCTTCACCTGTAAAGTTAAGTAATAACAATGTGACAGCAGACAAACACGACCCCTTCAATTAGTACAGCAGAGAGAAATGGTGAGTGAGGATAATGTCTGTTTCTAATTTTAACCTGTACATTATTCTATATTATGATGAGGCACAACTTTTGTCCTTTTCATTTATAAGCCCTTTTCACATAGACATCGTGCAACGGCAGCACAATGAAGACACTTCTCTGCACCGACTGCTTCTTACATGAAAGAAACCACCAGTGGCATAAAGCCTCCCCATTGTGTTATTTTGTGACACATTCCACAAAGCAAATTAGACGTGACTTGTAACAAAACAGCATCAGAGCCTAGACTGACTTTTTCAGTCTTTCTAAAACAGTGGAACATCCTGGCAAGAACAAGCATTTACCTTTTTATGGTGGTTAAACCCTGGAGCTCGCAGACCTTAATGTTGACATTTTGGGCTGTAATTATGCTTTGAACTACAGTAGCTGCATTCCTCTCCTGTGCTATGTAATGTGTTTTAAGATGTGCATGGAGGTTTTAAATACTGTCAACTTCTCAGCACAAGGCACCACTTTTTCAGTTACATTCACCTGTTTGCACAGGCAGCCTTGCTCCATAGGGCACCACGCTGTTTTGCCTGATCTGCTTTACAAAGGTGTTTTTGAGGCGGCTGCACCTGTAGAGATGAACTTCTGTGTGAGTCAGTTTGTGGGGTCACAGACATTAGTCTGTCCTTTTATACAAGTTGATTCAGTACTGTTTCCACCTCTGCTGCCAGCTTTGAGGTGGAAACAATAATGACCCCCCCATTCCACATTCATAACGTCACACAGAACAATGAGGCTCCATAAAGGTGCAGCAATGCCACCTTCAACAGGCTGTGCAAAAGGTGATAATTCATACTAGTAAATGATACTGTCATGAATGAATTCTACATATATTCAAAGATAAGTACAAATGAAACAATGGCAGGAATTTATTCTACAGTATCGAACTAAAAAATTTGTGTCCAAGGACACAGATGCCCCACTACTGGAAAAACTCAATTGGTGCTGAGGTGGATAGAGTGTAACTCCTGAATGTGAGCAAAATTACATGGAAATCTAAGTTCAAATGTGCCTAAAAACATTTAAAAATGAGCAAATTCAAGAAACCAATTATGAGATGCACATTTTCCGGGCCCCTAAAAGGCACATGTAAAATTTCAATCAATTCTGTGGAGTGATTTTTCAGGAGATGTGAATAAACTACCCCCCCCCCCCCCCCCCCCCCCCCCGACGTACAGACAGGTCTAAGGATAACCCTATATGCCCCCTTTGGCTGGGCATAAAAACATGAGACGGACATGAATGATAAGGTGGGAGGCCCAGCATCCATGCTCCCTTTCCGCAACCAAAGCATCTATCCCACACTGACACAAAGTGATCCCCTCAGCTGCCCACTTACTGTACATGATGGCTAAATTAGACTGGACACTGAGGTGAGCAGCTGCAGAAGGGGAGAAAGAGGCGAGCAGGATTCAAGCTTCAAACACTCTGCATACAGGAGAAGGGCAGTTTGCATCTAGGACACGCCCGACTCCTCAACTATAAAGAAAAAAAAACATCTGGATAGCATCCAAAAGCAACATACATCAACACACACACGCATATTCACACATGCACACACTCTCCACACACTCTAATGAAGCCCCGGTAGTGACGAAGAGCAGCAGGGAGCGGTGCGGTTCGCCGAAGACAAGTGTGTGTGAGCTTTTGCAGCATGGTGTGTGTATGCGTATGCAAGTGTGTGCGTCTCCGGCGGGATAATTATGGTGCTCCTCGGCAGCTGAGTGTGCCAGATGTACTGGGAGAAGCAAAAGGAGGTGGTGGGGGTGGACGATGAAGAGGAGGAGGAGGAGGCACAGTGCAGAGCACAGGGGGAGCCCAGCACCAGAAGCAATGCAGCAGAGAGCATACAGAGTGTTATGTGAATTCATTAGTGTGAATGTGTTGTGTGTCTATGCACTGATGTGTGTCCGTATGTGTGCCTGTACCTGGGCTTGTTTGTTGTATGTGTGTGTGTGGGTGTGTGTGTGTGTTTGTATGTGTGTTTGTATGTGTGTGTGTGTGTGTGTGTTTGGCATGGCTAACTTTGTTTCTTGCCATCTACCATTAGCAGGTTGGCTGTGTCACAAATGAGTGTCTCTCATCCAGGAGAAGACACATGAAGAGGGACAGAGAACATGAGATGAGGACATAGAGGTTGGTGGGTGGAGAGGGAGAGAGCTGGTAAAGGAGGACAGAAGGAGCGGTCACAGAGGGAGAACAGAAAAAGGTAAGTAAGAGAAAAAATGTGGCCAAAGAGGGTGAGTATTTGTTCTACCTGAACTAAACAGTGCATTATATGACAATACAATATTAGCCTAATGATTGTAATTATCATAATGCTGTAGGGGGAAGTGGAGGTGGGGGAGAGGGGTGGCTAGCGGGGGTGTTTCTGGCCCCACTCTGTGTCCAATCGACAACCCTGCAGTATACTACCAGATTACAAAGCCTTTAAAAAGACAATATCCCCACATGACGGAGGAGCGCTGCAGGTGACTTGTTTTACGCTGTGTAGGACGTTGTGCAGTCACAGACTATCAGTGAATGAAGTCCCATATTGCCGGTCCTATTATAATGACTACTAGTAAATCTGTGTTTTGGGAGGTTAATTGTTGCATTGTGCACAATGCCTGTGATACTGTTTAGACAATTTTGGTGATTCAAATCAAAAAGAAAATCCTGTTTCTTGATCTTTTTTGCTGTGAATGATTTAGAGGTTTTACAGTAGTGACAACCATGTGTTTGTTTGTTTGTTTGTTTGTACACAGATAATCTTTAAAAATGTCTTAACATATTTTAATTACATTTTGTAAGGTAGACCATGAAATGGGGAAGAGGTGATTAGATTGAGGTGGATCCAAAACGAGGTGTGGAGTAGAGGCATCTCTGATGCCCCCTTTCCACCGAGGCAGTTCCAGGGCCAGTTCGTAGCCGGTTCGTAGCCGGTTCATAGTCTCGAACCAGTTCTTGGTTGATTCGACAGCCAAAGAACCGGCTCTCGGCAGGGAAAGTGGTTCCAAGAGAGGCACCAACTCTTTGCTGGTCTAGAACCAAGAACTGCCTATGTCAGGGTCTGGGGGAGGGATTATAGTGATCAACAAGATCAACCAAAACTTTGTGACCACCATATCTTTTTAAATGAGCTTGTGGGGTCTGCCTAATCTGAAGTGGGAGAAAAAAACAAAAGCTTCATTATGGACCTGAAATCAAAGCAGCAGTGATCCGTGCGGAAGACAAACGGTCTCCTTGCTCCGTGGTGCTCTGCTGAAATTCAAAATAAACTGGAGGGAGAAACAACACCAAAGCCAGTGTTGGATGAGCTACATCACAACATGGCTGCTGCAGGGTACGAATGGAAAACTGAACAGTGACATGATGCCCCAGTAAGCAAACAACAACCCCAAAAACCCATAATAGTGCTGGATGAGTCATCTGTAAATGTGTGATCTTAACGACTTCCAACGTGTTAACGACCTCACAGGAGTTTAAATACCTGACGCTCCCCACCAGTCAGCTAGAAGTGAAGAAGCTTCTTGGATGAGAGGTAAAACGTCTTCAAACACTAAGCAGAAGTCCAGTTCATTCTGATTCAACCTTCAATTACTGTAACATGATTTGGATGAATGAGAATCTATGCAAGCAAACCAGTTCTTGATAGGTTCGAAAGTTGAACCAACAACGAACTGGTACTAGCACCAGCCAGAGCTGGCTCTAGGTTTGCTTCAGTGGAAAAGATGAGTGACCTTCTCATTGACACTTGTTGCTCAGATTACACAAGTCAATCAATGCAGCTCCAAAGGTTATTGAGAGTTAAAACTTTCACTGATAACAAATGTTGAATCTTCACATTTGTACGATCAACATTTAAAAATACATGAAGTTAATTGTCTGCCCATTGGTGGGATGGCTACATCTCCTGACACAGAACAACTCCCAAACAGAAAAGGAACATGAACACAAACGCAGCGTTAGACTAAATAATGAGGACAAACTCAAATTTAACTCAGTCTGAAAATCATACAATGAGTCATAAATCCAGCCATTCATGGAATAATGTCATGGAAGAAAAATATTAAACATACCAGCAGAGCTAACCCTCAGCCCTGTCTTCCTACCCCTGAGGATCCATACAACTGTTTGTGTAGAATCACTGTGTAGTAAAGGGGGAGGCACAGTGAATTAGGATCAAGCACACAACAGACAGCAAAAGATAATGACATTTAGGAACCACAAGAGAGCCTTCAAGAAAAGTTAGAACCTACTGTCTGCAGGTATGAGTGTGTGAGTGTTTCCAACACACTGCCATCATTTTCTTAAAGGCCGTTAGACCACAAAACCTGAGAAGTACACTTCTGATATTTGGGGACCCAGAGTGAAGAAACATCAAATTAAAACTGGTATGGCTGCAAGTGCTGTAAACAAGAGCTGTAACTTTAGAAGCAACATCCTGCCAGGAAAACAGACGGACATTCCCACAGAATGGGAAGAGATGAGTCAGAAGTCTTAGCCATGTGGGGGGGGGCAGATCAGCTGCTGCGCACCAATGCTAGAGTTTCTGTGTGTTTGGTCACATTTTAGACTTATTTTTAAGAAAAACAACAACAAGACTATGCTTTTTGTCCACATTTTACATTTTCAATTTGTGGCATTTTGTTTTCTAACTTGGGGGGGGGGCAGGATTTAGTTAACATTCTGTCTCATGGTCATTTGTAAAACAAGCAGGGGTGTATGATAAAACCAGGATGTATCTGTGCGATGTAGCAGTGAATACGTGTTTGGTTACCTTTCACACAAAAAAACGTTAACTTTCGGAAAACCTGGTTAACACTTGGTAACTTAAGTCTTTGAACCACAAGTCATGCATTTGTGCATCACAATGGTGACAAAGACTTGGGCCACACAAAACACATGGGTACAGTCAAGTGTGTGGCAACATTTTGGTTTAAAGATGTTCAGTACATTTGATAAAAACATGGCAGTCACCTGAAAAACTTTATCAGTCGTCGTCAACTGAGAGCAAAAGCACAGTAAGAGGTGAAGAGTCCAACATGGTTATGTTGAGAGAAACTAAAAAAATGCTTAGCAACCTCAACATCTGGGAAGGCTGACTTCTTCAGCGAGCCACTGCTGCCGTCCTAGACTTTTTCTCTGTGACCCAGACCTGAGACATTCGTCATCGTATGTTTTTTTGTGAATGGGGCGGCTGTGGCTTCGGAGCTAGAGCAGTTGTCTGCTTATCTGAGGGTCGGTAGTTCGATCCCGGGCCCCTGCAGTCTTCAGCAAGATAGCGGATTTCTGAGTTGTGATTGTGTCATCACTTCTTGCCTGGTAGCCTCTGCCAGATGAATGTGTGTGTGTGAACGGGTGAATGCTGGCTTGTGTTGTAAAGTGCATTGAGTGGTCAGTCAGACTAGAAAGACGCTACATAAATAGAGTTTAAAAAGTGATACCACACAGCAGATATTTTATTTAGAGTCGACGGGAGCAGGGGAAATGTTTTTATATTCTCTTCCAAAGTGACTGCTAACAATGTGGCTTTATTTCACTTTTGCTTTTCATCTTAGGAAATTAGTTGCATCTCTTAATTGGTTATGCCTTTTTCCTAACCTGTCTGTATCAAGTATCAAAGCTCCTTGCAAATAAACAATTTTATTCATCCAAAACATGTGGTTTTATATTGCCTCCCTTTTTCCCCAACAAGCTGGATTGTAACACTGTAAATAGAAGGAGGAAGTGCCTGGCAGGATGAAGCTGTACTTAATCTCCTGAAAGCAACAACCCATCTGTGTTATGCATACCAGCCAGAAAATGGATACCCTTTTTTTTTTCCCTCACTTGGACAATCAGCAGACCAGATCAGCAGATCATTAAAAGAATAGCTGATGCATCACTCTTACACCTGATTAGTGAACAAACTTTGAAATAAAATACGTTTTAAGATAAATATTTATGATAAATTAAATATCTTTCTTGCAGTATATGTTAAAATGAGAATGACAGAACATATAAATGTATATTCAGTACAGAGGAAAACAAATCAGCTGAGGGATGATAAAGGAAAGAAAGAAAAGAAAGCAAACAAGGACGATAAAACAGAGGGCAGGAATAAGAGATTCTCTCCGCCACGTCTGGCTTTGTCACCTTGCTCGCCCAAGGGGGGGCACAGCAAAGCATCTTGGGAAATTACTAAAACCTGAATGCATTGATTTGTCCAGAATGAAGTGTGTGCATGGCTGTGTGTGTGTTTCTGTCAAAGGGCCTTTGTACTGCAATAAAGAGAACAGTCTGGTCGACGTCTGTTTAGAGACGAAAGATAAGAGCTAAGGTGTATAATGCTGTTTCAACCTTCCTCTCTACATCACTCTTGCTCCTGCCTTGCTCCTTCCTGTCTTCCACTTCGTAATGAACAGCCAAAGAAAACCCCTCAACCTCTCCCAGTCTGCCCTCGCTTCCCACCTCATGTTGTGCTATTGGCCGTCTTTAAACCATCTATCCTTCCTAGCTGGGAAATCTATTCTACGGTGTGACTGAAACGTGATTGTAGTGCTTCAAATACCACTGCTAAATACATTGGTGGCTTAATCTTACACATGATGAGAAATCTTGATTTATCATTCTAGACTTGCCAAGGCTGCCAAACTAAAACACACATGGGCTTTCTTTGTTTTTTTGTTTTCAGACCAAAAATAATAATAGTGTGTGTATATTCTCTCACCCCGGCGGCTCTATTAATTAAAATCACATTTATGAAACCTTGCCTGAGAAAAAAAAAATATGATCAGTATTGAACCATCGCGAGCAACAGGCCCAAATATACAGCATGTATGCCAAGCATGTGGTATATGTACTCAAAGCCAGATTAAAGTGAAGAATCCAGAGTGTGACCACTCTATTGGTGAGAAACTCTAGATAAATGTGAGAAATTTGTTTCAGCATTCGGCTTTGAGAGTTTTGAAGGATTGCAGATATTGTCACATACAAATGGTACCTTAGTGCTTCTGTCTCAGGAATAAAACTGAACACACTCTGATTAAAAGTCTTCTTTGCTAAACGTAGGGGTTCCTTAGGGTTTATGCCTGAAGATCTATCCGATCGCAACATTGCTTTTGTCTCAAGAGAGATTAAAACTTATTTTGGGGAGCCCCACAGTGTGCAGACCTCTCTCTTTTGCACGTTGTACAATTTTTTTTTGTCTTGCACCTACATTGCTGTTGGATGTGCGCACAACAGTCGGCTCTTCTAAATCTAAGGTTTCTAGCATCTTCCATTTCACAGCTAAACTATGAATGAATGATTACAAGCCAACCCCAACTGAAAAGACATGAGTGTTCAAATCAATAATCAATCTGCACCTCATCCTCCGAACGTCTCTCTCTATATAATATATCCAAGGTTTGTTGGTAATGTTTGCTGTGGCGCAGTCTGTGATGAGGTCACAGCTTTTGTGTAAACAGGATGTTATTAAGATAGAAGTGACTCAATTCATTATCTGCTTGAAATCTGCACTACTAGACCCACGTTAACTTGAGGAACAACAATGTGTGAACATGCCAGGGTTCATAGAGGATTCCAAATCTCAAGGCTGACTTCATGGTTTGCATGGTCTTATTTATTTCAAATTTTAAATTGAATTGACTCGTTCTTAGCTCATCATGCTGTTCTTGCTACTTATACATACAAACCTTTGTCCAACAAGTTCATAGATATTGATTACTCTCAGAGGGTCATCTCCTCTGAAAGTAGAGTGGCACTCTATGGAGCACATATCTCCATCAAGGCCCAATCCTTGACATGTCTGCATGTGTAGCTTGCCTGACTCATCACCTGCCCCTCCACAAAGGTCTTTGTAGATCAGTTCAGTTGTTGTTGCATATTTAGGGGAAACAGGAGAAGATCTAAAGAAGGTGGAAAAATATTCATGGATCCATACCCCTATCCAGATCAGTATTTTAGGAAAACCCTCCAGTATTTTCTGTGTAGTCCTGCTGACAAACAAACAGACAAACAAACAAGAAAACAGACCAAACCAAATCCAAGTAGTGACACTATAATCTCCTTGGCAGAGGTAATAATATGCTAAATTAAACTTTTATTATTTAAACTTCAAGCAGGGTTCCCTTACCATTATACAATGAGAAGATTTATTAATTTTATTTATTAAAGATTTATTTAATTCAAGGTAGCAGTGAATTTCATGTGGTCGGCTGTGGGTTACACTTCTAGGAGAGAGTCAGAGAGCGAGTCAGAAGCTGAATGAAGACTCCGATGAATCCACACCATTTGTGTCTTCTGTTATCATTGAGAAGAAGATTGAAGAAACTACATAAAGTTGTTTTAACTTCACATCACACTAACTCTGACCTCCTTCGGCAATTCAATAACATTTAAATATTTGATGACATACCAATAAAGCGGATTCATTTAGATAGGTGTTGTTTTCAGGGTTTACTTGAGTTCAAGGCATTAATGTAGCCGCGACCATCAATGCTAATTCACCAGAGCTTTACAGCTGCCTCATGAAAGGTGCATCTGACAGGTTAATCGAGCACTGAACGATTCTCTGCCACAAAGTTATGGTTCTCATTGTGTCTGACTGTTGGAAACGCTTGCAGTACATTCTTTAAAACAAATCATCACCATGGTGTTAGTATAAAAATAAATCTAAACATCTGGTGAAACTTAAAATGCTAAAGCAGCTACGTCGAGATTTATCACCTTATAATCTCTGTATTTCTGGCTCTCGCTGCTCCCTGTAAGCTTCTTTAGTCGGCGAGTGTGCTCTAAAGTCTGTATACACATCTAATCATGTTCAACCATTGACTAACAGTATCACGTGTCCAAACAGCTGCTCACAGCACCATTAATACGATATGAAAATGTTGTTTCTTTTGACTGTCTGGTACCATCTCCCCCTCGCTCTGCTGGTTCAAACAAGGTTAGCAAGGTGACCCTGAATCACAGGCTGTGTGGGTGTGCACATCCATTAGTGTGTGTTCTTATGGATGTGTGGGCACTCTTATCGGGCATGTGTGTCTACAGTCCCAGTAATTAACACCAGCCACTAATGAAGTCCAGCTGCTCCAGGAGAGGACTGAGCGCGAGCCAAAATCTGCCAGAAATCGCTCTCATCCACTCTCTCTCTCTCTCCTCCGACACACTCTCCACCCATCTCGCGTTTTTCATGTCATGTTGATCCACACCCACACACACACACACACACACACACACACACACACACACACACGCACACAGTCTTCATTTCATTTTACCCTATTGATCTGCAGGAAGTTGTCTCCCTCTCCACTGTCTGTTCTCTCACCGTCCTCCGATCGGTCCATCTCTCTCATGCTGTTTGCCATCAGTGTGAATGTACTCAAGTGAAAACTCTGTTGAACCAAATCTCTTATTTTTGTCATCATCTTGTTTTCTGTATTTCTCAGTTCACCCACTTACTATGGTGACAGTCTAACAATGTATCACAGTATCACAAGTGTAAAGCCATGTGGGTTCTTTTTTTCTCGCAAATTCATTCCTTCATTTATAATCAAGCTTTTTCTAATACATTTAGGATTTTCTTTTTCTGAGACCTGAATATCAGAAATTAAGTAAATAAATAAATTGTCATCATACGTATTCCAAATGGCACAGTGTTCATTTTTTAGAATGGTTATATTATTTTATACTGCATACATTTTAATAATCTCTACACTGATATATTTCTATACTCAGTGTTTATGTATGTGTGTTAAACATATAGATAATAAAATCCAATACTAATAAAGTAGTAGACTCAAAAAATTTTAAACTAGCATCGGATGAATGACGACATATTCAAGTTCATTAAAGGGTTGGTTTCCCTGAATCCCAATAAAAGTATAGTTTTGGTCTTATTTTACCAGGTTCTGTGATATTTTAGTGAGAAATTTCTACAACCATAAATAAAACTGAGGAAAATGACACACATACACACAAACACACACAAATGCAGAGGCAACTAGAATGGTCTGCAGAGGACATTCCTCTATGACCCACCCTTATATGATTCTTCCAAAAGCTTTTGTGTTATCCTGCAGACAAACAAACAAACAAACAAACCACAGGTACAAACATAACCTCCTCTGCAAACATAACACGGAACTAAGGACACAGAAACATATGTACATTTTCATATACCTGAAGCAATGTATTTTTGCCACACACCCAAACATATGTGGTATCAAGATGTTCAACTTACACACATAACAGTAGAAATCAGCCTCAACATTTCTGTTTCCCAGACACAGCCTCATTGCATCATTGCAAAGCTCGAACTGTCATCCACACATAAACACAAACATAAACACACATACACACACACACACACACACACACACACACACACACACACACACACACTTGCTACCAGCTGTGACAGATGTGCCTGTCACATGAGACAAGGAATTCAGAATAGTTAGTGAATTAAGCAGGGAGTTAATTGTTGCTTGGCCTCTGTTTATGAAGCGCATAAAGGCAAAGCGCCTTGTTTGTCTTGTGACAATTAGCCAGCAGAGATAGAGAGGAAGTATTTCTGCATGTGTGTGTGTCTGCATGTGTGTGTGTGTGTGTGTCTGTGTGTGTGTAACTGTCCTATTATCTTTAGCAGCTGGTGCAGCCACACCTGGACGGGTTGAGACTCAGAAAGAGAGAGAAAGGAAACGGGAATGCAGGAGGGATTGTTGTAGCTTCAGTCTAGTATACAGACCTTTATCTATGGTCACTCTCTCAAACACACACACACCACAACAAAAAGGGCTAACAAAGATATCACTCAGACAATGTAGGCACACACGAGTTATGACTGCTGATGCTGAATGTACAAATATTCCCAAAGGCGAACATTACATACATACAAGCACTCTCTCTCTCTCTCACACACACACACACACACACACACACACACACACACACACACACACACACACACACACACACACACACACACACACACACACACACACACACACACAGTTATTTGTGTCCCGGTGCCTATGGTGGTTGGGTCTTCCCCTATCTATTTGTCAGTGTGTCCTATTAGGTTTCCAAACAGCTTGTAATGACTGGTAATAAACAGCAGCAGAAGAAGAAGGTAAATCAAGCGAGGAGACGACAAAATGAGCTCTCTGGGGGACCAACATGATCGCAAAACACACAAGCACAGACACACACACACAAACACAAGAAAACACTGACAGTTGTTTCTATGTATTCATGCAGTCAATAAAGCAAACAACGGTAAGTTGGAGGAAATGACGGACAGTCCAAACCATCATCTAATGGTGTCAGAGGTTAGAGAACAGAGGGAGAGTGAAAATGTGAGAGAAGAGCTAAGAAGTGCTAATATATCATCTGGATGAATAAAGGTTCAACATTAAGAAGAATTGTAATAATCTCCAAAAAAAATCTTTTTGCTTCTTTCAATTTTTTCCGCACCAACATTGAAGCATTGTGTGTGACAGAAGCTCACACGGTGCCACAAACTGTGTTGTTTGGTTGAACACAAAATGTCAGTGTCTCACACTTCATGTGGAAATCATGCCACACATTTAATACTTTATTTTTTTAGAGACGCTCTGCTCTGTTCACATTTTGTAACATTTTATTACTTTTGAAGTTATTCAATTATTAAAATACTTTTAATAAAGTATCTTCTTTTATTGTCATTGCCTAAATGATCGTTTCTCCTCCCGTTCTCTATTCTCTCCATCTATGAAGGAGCCCTCTCTCTCTGTGGTCCTCTCTCTCGTTCCAGTCCTTTGTCCCTTCATCATCACTCCCTCCCTCCCTCCCTCTGGTGTCATGGCTCACTGGCTCCAGGTGGCAAGGGAGGGAGGGAGGAAGGGATGTAGCGAAGGATGGATGGAGGGAGGGATAGATGACAGGAGGAGGGGGGATGTGCTGTCATCTGTTCCTGTGTTCATACCATCACAGTGCAGACCAACATCCTGCTCAGTACAGTCAGATTCATCAGGAATCTGATTGGCTGATTACTGCACTGGACTAACTGATGATCTCTGAGATTAACATCATTAAGTGACACAAGAGAGTGTGGTGCCTAAGAATTTAAGAGATTAATGGGTAACAGTATTAAAGTGAGGTAATAGGTCATAGGTTGCACCAAATACTCAAAAGCACAGTACGGGGGGAAAAAAACTAACAACGTGATGCCTTTTTATTTTTCTGAGATATATATTATATATAGCTTTCACCAGCTACATGAAGTGTGTTATTTGTGTACAGGTGCACAGTTAATTGCAATTGTCATGAGCGTGGTGCTAAAGCTCAGGGTCCGTCCGGTGGCTCCTGCAGACTGCCGCTGCTTCAGCCCAGAATGTTTCGACCCTCGTCCTGAATATTTCTGGTCCTCAGAGCTGCTAGTTTTCGTACCACAGCCAGACTAAACACGGAGCATCAGACGGAGGTTGAGTACGGAGCTGTGTGTTTTGTTGTCTCGCTGTTTGCACTCGTGTCATCCATATCACTCAGTGTGGACCTTTGTTTTGTCTGACTAACGTAGTCGTATAGGCCAGAGGCACAAGACTGAAAAGAGATTTTAGACTTCATACACTAATATTCCTATTTTGCAATAACAACAACAACAACAACAATAATAATAATTCTGATCTAAAATGCTCAAATTAAAGGTAAAATGAGTATGAAAAAAATATTCAAAGAAATGTTCATCTCACACTGCAGCGGTGATAGTTAGTGAAGTGAACTAAAAATTGATTAGACCAATGAATCAGCACCAATTTTAAAACTATCAATCAGTGGTATTTGGCTCCAATAGATGACAATGTCCACAGCGTTCAACAGTCACCTTTTCAAATGGAATTACTGAAGTAAGAACTTTTCATTTCTGACAGTGTTGAATTTGATTTCATGGGGATGAAAGGTCAGGTAACACTGGCCGATTAATCAGCTAATGGCTTTTTCCTGCTCCATCTATCATCACTATATTGGCCTTTGAGGATTGGTCAGCCTCTGCTAATAGTTGCAACTGTGGCAGTGCTAACACTGTATTAGAATGAACACATGTTGTGCAACTCTTCTACAGCACACCATGTTTAATAGACTTATACAGAAGCTCACAGAAATGTGTGGCAGTGACAGAAACACATTGGCAGGAAAACTATTATTATAATAATGACAGTAACTATGAATGGAAAATGTTTCAGGGGAGGGGCTGGGTTCAGATTTTTCCTAAAACCTGGCCCTGGACAAGATTTGCAGAACTTCATAGCAGTTTTTCCGCTTAGAGAAACTTCCAGTTCAGGATAACATACACTCCTGGGCACACAGCTCAATATGTGACTCATCCCTCCAGAGTGATTTTCACTGGAACAGGTTCATGAAATGTAGACGTTTTAAAAGAAAACAGCTTCACTCTTCAGGCACAGTGTGGTAAAACACAAAGATCACAATGATTCATGCCTAATTTCTAATTCAACTGGACTGAGTTAGTTGGTTTAGTTAATTCACTTAAAATCCTGCACACACACAGACACACTATTTGCATCTTTTGTGTGTGCATGTAGGTCTAATATGACAGTTTTAAGTTTTAAGAAAGTGTAAATAAAAATCTGATTGGATTTAGAGCAGTTAGACATGACAAGTCTAATTTCTAATTTAATCTAATAATTTAATATCAAATATGTTTACCAAGACACAAATCACATGTTTTTTTTCATTTTTTTTTCAACATCTTTTACCTCCATTCAATAACATAAGGAGTGATTCTACAAAATACAATGAATAGAGGTTGCCTCTGGAGTGTAAACCAATTACATAATTATATTTTTTCTCTCTGTGAAATGATGGTCTATGGACCTAGCAGAAAAAAACTGCAGTAAATGAAGTACGTTCTGCATTCCAGAGTATTAGTGAACACAGATACACACAATAACAAAGAGGGCAGATGAGTCTGCAGTTTATTAGCTCAGATGCAGCAGGGCAAAAGAAATGTTGGTAGCCGGTGGCAAAGACTCACACACACACACACACACACACAGACACACACACACACACACACACACACACACACACACACACACACACACACACACACACACACACACACACACACACACACACCTACTCATATGCGAATGAACCCTCAACCACATTATCCGTCTCCATTGACTCTAAAAGCGTCTTATTCGCCTCATTAAGTCTTCAGAGACACAAAGTAACCACACCAGACCCTGCATACGACCACATACACCTACATACAGATAGGCCTGTGTGTGAACACATGTCTGAAGGGAAAGGGGGGGGAAGAAAGGAAGGGGTGGGGGCACTAAGGCACACAAAGAAGTGTGCACAGACACACAGTGGCTCAGGCGCAGCCCTTGGGACGGCTGTTTAGACAGCAGGCCGACATTACAAGTCAGGCGAATCGTAGACTTGAGTGCAAGCTAACATGAATGAATACAGGTTGACTGTTGTGAACTGGCAGATAAAAAGTTTAGTCTAATGCTTTACTCCACCCAGCTGAAGTTAAAAGTGAAAGGCTTCATTTAAGGACATTTAACATAAAAAGGTTCTAGCTTTTTGAAGAGGGAATACTCAGGGTGAACTGATGCCAACACGGGCCAGCTGACATGTGTCAGGCCAACAAGAGCACAGCTTAAAAGTAGTCTCTAAACTATTGATGATCGAATCTGGGAAGAATGCGGCTAACGCTATTATAGTACGTATAAGTAAGTAAAGCTCATGCTGAGGACACATCATTAGCCACCACACTCCACGGGGAGCACTTAGATACAGGTGAGTGGCCACTCAATAATTGCAAGGCATCTGTGTGTGTGTGTGTGTGTGTGTGTGTGTGTGTGTGTGGTGAATATGAGGTAGGAAGGACAATGAAGCATGCAACTAGCAGCAGGGACTGGGGTGAATGAGGGGTTGAAGTGAGGGCTAATTGTGCAAGGATTGGGCTAAATGGCATCAAATCAAAGAGTGTTTTTTGATTACATTTGATGCTGTTTTTACTAGGCATATTGATTTTTGCAACTAAGAAAAATAGTGAACAATGTTTAGCCTTTTCTGCTGGAGTGACTTTTCTGCTACATACAGTAGGTTACCACATCATGCAGCGTGGCTTTTGCACATGGTTGCTAACAATATGTGATTCGTCCTGTGTTCAGTAATTAAGAAGTAAACCTATTACACACTGAATACTATAAATAAATAAATACAACTATCTATTAAAAAGCAAGGGAATGAAATGCTGATGGGCAGGCAGTGAGACAGCACAATGCTGTCTGGCTCATAGTGCGAGCTAAGGAGACAGAAAAGGGACAAACCTTGCCGACAGGTGGGCTCATCTACGGGCCATCCAATAGGCAGGTGGGAATGGGGGAGAGCGGAGGAGAGAATGGGCACGGTTAGTAATATGTAGGTTGAACGAGATGTATGTGGAGGAGGGGGAGGGAAGAAGTTTTTTAAGCTTGATGGTGAACAAAAAGAAGATTTAAAGACATTTCTCTTTCATTGTATGGTAGGAAAATAAGCCGCGGAACTGTTGAAACACCTCAGCCTTTATTAAAACCTCACCAAGTCAAAGAAACACAAACCCATCTCTTGAGGTACTACTGGTTATTTTTGTGGTGTTGCAACAGTACAGTACAGCAGTACAGTACATGTTACTGCAGTATGTAAAGACACACAATCCAGTTTAACCTATAGGAACCTGGACTTTACCTCATCTTTTCATACACACACCTTTTGTTGCGTTTAGGCTGTCCGTTTCAGGGACTGACACCGCAAACTTTTAAAAACCTATTACGGTTCCTGCCAGGCTTTGTCGCGAACACAGACAGCAAACAGCCTACTATGGCCAGAACAACATCAAAAATACAACGTCAGACTGTCATATTTTGTTTGTGCAGCAGACTGTTGAGTTTATTAACGCTCCTCCACTGCAGATTTGCTGAACCAACATTGTGAAATTATTCTGTGGTGTTTATTTTGAAAAGTTACACCACCAACTACTGCCTTGGTATCCAGACTACAGTGTTTTCAGTCGTGTTTGTGGACCCGTGTGTACGGGGATGGTTTCAGAAACGACGCCGTGTAGACGGGGCCTTAGAGTCACCAGTTCACCTCTACTGCATGTTTTTGGTGGTGGGAGGAAGCCGGAGTACAGAACTCACACAGACACAGGGAGAACATGCAAACGCCACACAGAAAAGTCCCAGTTCCTCAGGTGGATTTGAACCTAGAACCCTCTCACTGTGAGGCAACAGTGCTACCTACTACGGCACCAATGCCGACAAAGACTGCCTGGCTTTAAAGAAATAAGCATGAAATTCCAAATTGATCTGTTAGCTTAATTAAACTGAATTTTACTAACGTAATGACAGTCTCACATGGTTTAACTTTTGTCCAAGTATAAATTAATTTAATATCTTTGTGACATTTAACATCAACCAGAGGCTGAAGAGCTGCTCATCGTGGGCAGAGTCAGACCTGCCCACTGAAGTGAGGGGCTTCTCTTTAGAGTAATGGAGCATGGAGAGATCAAACTAATGGGTAGAGTCACTCTGCTAATTACAGATCGGTGCCTGATTAGGACCAGTAGAAAGGAGATAACATGACTATGTGTGGCTCTTTGTGCAGATACTTAGTGCTTGTTCACTACAGACATGTGTGTGTGTGTGTGTGTGTGTGTGAGAGAGAGAGAGAGAGAGAGAGAGAGAGAGAGAGAGAGAGAGAGAGAGAGAGAGAGAGAGAGAGAGAGAGAGACCACATATCTACATGTGTGAGAAAAGTGAGGTCTCATGCTGCGAAATCTAGACAGAGGTGATTAGTAGAGCATTAGTGACTGCACGCAAGTCTCAGTACATGCTGTCAAGGACGTGTGTGTGTGTGTATGTGTGTGTGTGTGTGTGTGTTGCCTGATTTTTATTTTCTATTACATCACTTGAAATGTTAAATTTAGATTCAGTGTATTTTCAACATCTCAACAAGGAAAGGTGGAAAAACATACACACAAACACACACACATTTGGCTGCACAGAGAAGTGTGTCTTCACCTCAAACAATCACACAAGGAGAGAAGTTCTTCAGGACATGCAGCTGCACAGCAGAGAACAATAAAGCCTGCCAAAAACGGAGGTGTGGTCCAAGGAGACATGCACATTCACGCACAAAGAAATACACATGTACATACAATGAGAGGATGGGGGGAGGGGGGCACAAAAACAAAACAAATCCACTCATGAAAAACCAAATAAACCAAACTTTAAACTAAACTATTACATCCACATACACTTTCTACTAAATCTTAGAGATGATGATCAGCATCTAAAATTATAAATATGTTAAGTACATGTGACAAAAACCTCACCCAGACAAAATGAGCCATATTGACTGGGGCTGCAGACACACAGTCATGAGCATGGTGCTGATTTCCTGTTTAAAGCCCTATTAAGACCTGGAATTAACCTCCGCCCTGACTGATCAGATCACAAGTGGACAGCTCACACCCAGACATGTTGGGACACTAAATACGACCACATTATTTTATCAGTGTGAACGTTTATTATAAAATACATATTCATATTATTTCATCACTGAACAGGGAAGCACAACATCCCCAAACACACATTACAAGTTGCATATTTGAGAGCTGCTAATCAACTACAGTAAATTCTACATCATTTGTGTCATCTTTCCTGTAAATTTGCCATTAAATGCAACAGATTGTTTTTTTCTTTTCTTGTAAAAAGTGTTATTTATTCATGAAATCACTGTACCAGCCTGTCGACTCTTAAGTGTCTTAAGTGAGTCTGCCAACATTTAATAGTTTGAGCAAACTGATTCTACTGATTTTACACCAAATTAATGAAAGAACTTATCATCCCCCCCCCCGACCCTTTAAAGGAAATAAAAACAAACCAAAACATAGAATTATGAATTATATAATCTATATAATCAAATTCTCATTAAAAGCGGTTCATATAATGTATGTATTATACTGTATATAAATGCACATACAGGATGTGTAGCTGTACACGCCCTTAAACTTTTACCTTAACATTAAATTCTAAAATAATAACAACCACCACTGGATGCTTGAGGACTGTAGCGTTGATATACGGGGTGCACTCTCTACCGACTGAGCTAAATACGCTTACGATAATTTTATTTAAGAGGGCAAAAAGGTTATCCAATACCTAAATCACCAGTGTGAAAAGGAAGAATTAGAAACTACATCCAAAAAACTAGCATGGCATTAAAAACTGGTTGCAGCTGGACTAGACACACGAGGCCCGTTCAATTAAACGATTCACTTATTTAATTCACTTAAATAGACATTTTCAGAGGCATGAAGTTGGCTCGTGGATCTCAGTCCCTATGTCAACATCAAAAGGAATACGGTGATTGAAACACATCAGTCTGGGAAGGGCTACAAAGGTGTTTCTAAGGCTCTGGGACTCCACAGATCCACAGTGAGACACATCATCTACACATGGAGGAGACTTGGAACAATAGTGAAGCTTCCCAGAAGTGACTAACCTTCCAAAATTCCTCCCACAGCATGGCTAAGGCTAATATAGGAAGTCACAACAGATCCACAGAAAACACCCAATGAACTGCAGACCCCTCCCACCTCACTGAAGGTCAGTGTTCATGGCTCCAGTGTTTGAAAGACACTGGGCAAAAATGGCATCCATGGGAGAGTGGTGAGGAGAAAGGCTCATCTGAAGTTTGCTACAACACAACTTGATGACGCTCACAGTTTATGGGAGAATATTCTATGGACTGATGAGTCTAAAGTTGAACCGTTTCAAGGCGTCCCGTTACATCTGCTGTAAAGCAAACATTCCACAAAAAGAACATTACACCTACGGTAAAGCATGGAGATGTCAGTGTGATGTTGGGGGGGGGGGGATGCTTTGCTGCTTCAGGACCAGGACGACTTCTCGTAATGGAAGGAAACTTGAATTCTGAAGGACAATGTCAGGTCAGTCTGTGAGATGAAGCTCGAGTCCAACTGGGCCATGCAGAAAGACAAATCCATACAAGCTACCATGACAGTGCTGGAGAAATGATGATAATAGTCTCAGAGCCAAAGTAAGAGGGGAAAAAAAAATCAACTCTTCATTTCCCTCTGCTCCTTCAATTTGCCTCAATCTTTGCCTCTAGAGCAGAGCATTGACCACAACATGTTAATTAACTTGTGTTGTGTGCGTGTTGGAGCCGAGGCTATAGGGAATACACAGGGTGTGACTATAACATGACAGCAAAGAGCAGACTGGGGATAAACGAACCAGGAATATTTTAGGGTCTTTGAGATGACAGCAGGTGTGTTGATTCTCATTTATGCATTGATCAAAATTATTGCTAATTTGTTATTTTCAATCTACAGACAATTATTAAAAGTTAACATCATTTGAATATTTCTTTATTGTGTCGCCTTATGAACAAGGATTAATTATTCACCCATCGTCCAGTTTTGCAGCAATAGATAATTAAAAATGTTGGTCTTTGGAAAAACTCTCATTTTTTGTTCCCGGGGTAAAGCATTCCATAATTCAATTATCTATTTTATTGTATGCACAGATGCATAATTTAGGAGTACAATCTAAAAATAACGATAGGCAGCATAACAAATAACTACAGTAAGTGATAATGCTTTTGAATTAAATGATAAGCAACAAGTAGTGAACGTGTTTTGGTGAAAAGTGTCCCTTATCTGCTGTTTACAGGTGGAGCAGTCATATGGATGATTTGTCTTCAGTGACCGTCTCTTCCTCCGTCTGGCTGAAAGTTGTCTCTCCTTCTCTTTGTGACAGCGTAATTAACAGGACCGTGGGGTGCACTGTGCATCACCCACAGAGCAATGTGACAATCGCATTACTGTACTCTATAAGCCAGTGGGGAAACTCCCTCCTCTCTGATCTCTCAACCAGTCAAACCTGTCCACATAATGGTGACAGGTTTGTGATCATGGACGGGATGGGAGGCAGATCTCTTCTCATTTCATTTTATTTTAGTTCCTCCCTTTCATTCAGCGGCACATAGACTGAGAGATGTGTGTGCGACATCATCAGAGTGAGCGACACAAGCACTCCTGGCAGGGGTAGAGATGCTGAGTGTGAGAGCTGAGACTGGTCGATAGGCAGGAACAGTTTCCAACATATGAATGGGGGGTAGAAGAGCACTCAGTATGCCTCCACCGTGTGGAGCTCTTTTAACAGAATATAGATGAAAAAGGGAAGCGGTCTGATAACATTATGATTTAGACATGAAAGATATATTGTGTCTCTACTTTAAGTACGTATGTCTGTTAAATTACAGGCTATAGTTTCACACAAATGTTTCTGGATCTGCACAACCAGAGATATCAACCCTGTAATTATGTTTCATTTCTGACATCACAAATGATGGATTTCCAGAGAAATTATGGAAAAATTTCGAAAATGCGCCTAAATCCCAAAGTTAAGGAAAGTTACAAAAACAAATTCTTGGGTTAATAAATGGGTTATTGTTTGACCCATCAGTCCCTTAGTCTTTCCTGCTAACAGACAAACAAACAAACAGACAGACAGACACGGGTGAAAACATAAGGTAAGGTAGCACAGGTAAGGAAAAATGCAACAAGGGTGTGTGAGAGAGAGAGAGTGAGAGAGTTGGGAGAAAGACAGAGTGGGAGACAGAAGCAGGGAAGGATTAGTTACTGGTCGGACAAGGAACAGAAATGGTGTTCAAACTGGGAGGAATGGTAATATGACTGGCAGGATTCTCAGGGGCGGAGGAACGGAGGTAAGAAGGACAAAGTGGAAGGAGATGAAAGACTATTTGAATCAAAGAGAGGGTTTCAGGACCGAAAGACAAAGAATGAAAGGAAGTTGTTTCAGTAATGCAGTGAGGAGCCAATAAGAAGACAGTAGAGACAGTAGGTGAAATATGGTAGAAACTATATTTGGTGTGTGTCCTTTCATACGTGAGTTTGTGTCGATATTTTTGTGCATCTTTAGCCCCATTAAGAGAGCATTTTCAATGCAGGCCTGTTGTGCCTTTATTCCCCCCAACGTTCGCAATGAAGGCGTAATGGGGGGGTCAGTTTGTACCACCTCTGTGACACCTGTGGAGGTAATAAAAGGGACGAAACAGACGTCTGTATGAACGGAGTGCACCGGCGTGGCAGAACAGGTGTGACGTTGTAGTAATATGTTCCGGTGTGCGACCTACGCCAAGGGGATTTAAATATGAAGTAGCTACAGGAAGTCCGTTATTTGAAGAACAAGCACAGAAGATGACCGCAAACTGGCGACATAGTGAAATATATCAGCTTTTATGTTCGCCGTTGCTGCCTGCTCAGCATACACTGTAAACGAACACACCGAGGTGGCGTTGTGACACCTTGTGTTGGTCCAAGTGTGAACACACCAAAGGGGTCACAGAGAAGGGAATTCGTTTTGGAGCTGTTGCGCAATGCCTGTCTGAAAAAGGCTTTTGATTATATGTGTGTGAGAGAGAGTGTATGGCTATCTGTGTCTGTGTGTGTCTGTGTGTGTGTGTGTGTGTGTGTGTGTGTGTGTGTGTGTGTGTGTGTGTGTGTGTGTCCACGAGAGAATGACTGAAAAGTTACTCCAGCTGTACCTCGGTTCACCTCTCTTTTCTTTTGTCTCCAGACATTACTAGATGATGAAGAGTAATGTCAGCATTCACACACACACACACACACACACACACACACGAACGCACCTCAGAGCCCATTGGTGACTCTAGGATTGGCCAGGGACTGAGGGTGGGGGGGGCAAGCAGAGCGTTTGTTTCCCAGGACAACTTACAGGTCCACCTTGGATGCTATGGCAGCAAATTCGTAGGGAGTGGAAAATGATGTCACATGGGAAGCGCATGAAAGAATGGAGACTTCAAACTATAGCGGTACCTGCAGTACTATTCTATCAAACCATTTCTCAACAATTAACACGTGATAACGGAACAGAATTATGAAGCTTATCTCATTTCAGTGGAACTGTTGAATTTTGCTGGATGGCCAGTCAAATAAAAGCGACTGAAGTTAGATGGTGCAAAGTATGTACGCTAGAATATACACTGTAATGCATTTGTTTTTGATTGTTTCAGAAGTACAACCTTAATATAAGGGGTGTCAACGTTTGTGTTGTCAACCTCAATAAATGTCTCTTTGAAGTTAGATTTTTGGCCTGGGGAATTTTTGCAATAAAAAAGAATAAAAGAAGTACTAGAATGGCACTCAGTATAGCACATAGCTGCACGTAGCTTAGCTCAGCTGGCCCACGCCCCAGCCCTCCACAAGGTTTCATAGAAATTGGTCGACTAGATTTTGCATCACTAGGAAAAATGTCAAGAAACTTGCAACGAGCAGTTTATGTGTAATCATGGTAACAAAACAACCAACCAACCAACAAGCACACAAACAAACATTAATGGGAAAAATATTACCTTCTTTGCAGAGGTAATAATATTCAGAGGTCATTCCATTGCCCAAGTATTATGCACGTACCAGTAATTAATTAGCAGCAGAAATCGTATTACTGTACGCCGAATTATATATGCATTATTATACAATTATCTATATACAACACTGCTAAAAGGGAACATGGTTTTATATATAACTTTGATTCCCTCGGTGTAAACTCAGCACAGCTGCAGCAGCATCAAATGTTACGTGCTGTTACTTCATCCAGGTCAAACTCTAAACTGACACTTAAGTGATGATCATGTTGGAGCGATGATATGTAACATGTCAGTGGGGCTCCTGGATGATTTCTATTGTTTTAAACTTAGTCTATTAAGTTTTATGTGTCATTTTCATCAACCGTTCCAAATCTCAGAGGTTCAGACAAGTAACAGACGGCCCACAAATCAAACAGAGCTCTTCATTCCACCCGTCTGTCTCACACCTCTGTGTGTCTGTGTGTTTATGGCTCTGGCTAGCTGCGGTGTCTGCTAGTGCTCATATTAAATGTGTGCAGGAAGTAATACAAAAATAAGAGACAAAATGAGGACTCACTCACTCACTCACTCACTCACACAAATGCACTGCAGAATGTAACACAAACAGAGTGGGAGAGCTGTGTCTCACTCACCGATCATGTGATTGGCCACATGAATCTGGATCTCCCTTTCTGTCTCAAACGTCATTTGGCATTTAATACACTGGTAGGTCTTTTTCTGCAAGACAAAAGTCACAAAAACAGCAAAGAAATGATTCATGTGCAACAAGAAGAGTTTAATCTGCTGAGTATAACCCTGACTCCACAAAAAGTTGGGACAAAAGACAGACTGTTTACAACAGTTTAGTGCTCCTGAGGCCATATAGTGGTATCCCTCATACAATCATGTGAAGCGCTGAACCTTGCCAGCCTTGCTTGTGTACCCAATCATAGGTGTGACGTGACATGAAACTAATGGGTTTGCAAAGTATGGTGAGTGGAAATCTAAAGATACACGAAGTTGTCTCTCTTATAACCCGGCTAGATCACCATGGTAACTGATGCTCCACACCTAACCTGGTCCAGAGATGGTTAATCTGTTTCAGATTAAATCAGCTATAAACAGCGCTGCCCTTTCACTAATTCTTTCCTGAAAATATTCAGTATGAGGTATTTATCCTGAAGTAATAATGAAAAACTAATTTTACTAAATTAAACTGATGGAACTGATTCCCTCGTCTCCTTCATTATGGGACAGTGTCAGACCTAAATTTGGTTCTTGAGAGTTAAATTTTAAAATCGATACATCACATTTAAACTTAAGAGCTCTACAACGTTCAGTTGTCATGTTAGAAATAAACGGGGGGGGGGGGGGGCATTGAGAGTGCATCTAGTGGTAAATTAAGTGAATTAACTTATGAATTTCAGCAGTCTGTCAGCAGAAGAAATTAAAATACTTTTTTGTAATTGTAAGAAGTTTTTATATATTCTTCACAGCTTCATAGCTTTATAATTAAAGGAGGCAGCATGTGAGTCCATTTTATGCTAATGAAGAATCAGATCAAGCACCAAATGGCCCTTTTTATTGGAACACACACATAGCCTGACACAGAAAGACTGGGTTAACACAGAAAGTTGACTAACAAACATCATGATACTCATTTTGTATGTCTGTGGTTTTAGTTTTCATTGAACCATGTAAAGGAAAGAAAGCCTGAACTTTCTTCTTAGTGGACCCCGCTGTTAGCAAAAAGCCTGTTTACCTGTGAGATTCTGCAAACAGGTGATTTTTAAGCATAACTTTACCAGTCTTAGGAGGGTTATGTTGCTGGCATCACATTCAAAATAAGAGCATATTTACAAAGTTCAGGGAAGTTGATGAGGTAAAAAATTAAACATATTGGACTGATTTTAGTTGAGTATATGTTAAAAAGGACTAATAAATTAAGACATTTTAGAGAGAAATGGACAGTTCTTGATGAGTTTGGTTTGGTAAGCTTCGGAGCATTTTACCAGTGAATTAATAGAAAATAAACCCTCAGTGAATGAAAAGTAGTAGAATAGCAGTGGATAGTAGTTTAGGGAGGTTTAGAGAATTCTGTTATTAATCTAAACTCGTGTGATGAAAATGAAAATGTAAATACTGAGAAATGTCAAGCAGAAGAAAATTTTGTTCTCAACCTGTGAGCAACATGGACGACGTGTGAACGCCATTAAGTTTCACACTCATCAAGCAAGACTGGAAGTCCTTAGAGGATGGTTGAAAGGAAGAGGAGGTACAGTATGCAGCTCAACACACACACACACACACGCATAACTAAGACCTCCAAAGACAGAAATTAATGAGGGAGGGAATGGAAAGGAAAAACATTAAGGGAAGGAGCACTGAAACAGAAACAGGGAGAAGGAGTGCAGGAGAAAAGAGGACAAAAAGAGGAGAAAAGAAGAGAGAGACAAAGCGGGGCCAGACAAAAAAGGGCGAGAGACACAGAAACAAGAGAGAGAAGTAGAGGCTCTGCTTATCCATTCATAGCCATAGCACTCTACTGCTTCAACGTGCAAGACTACCTGCACACACACACACACACACACACACACACACACACACACACACACACACACACACACACACACACACACACACACACACACACACACACACACACACACACACACACACACACAGAAATCCTACTTTCTGCTTTGTGCTGTTAGACTAAGCAGAAACAAAGGTGCAGGTAAGACAGAGGGTCCCTGGAAACTGCCTCTAACACACACATACTCACGTGCAAATACACACTCTCGCACACAGACACGCGGCAAGTCCCGGGAGCCTGACTGTCAATATCAAGTAGAGCGAACAGCTCCCACAATGCCTCAGCACGCCCCAGCCCCAGAACCCAGTGGGGCTCAGCTGACACACACTGACATTCACATGAGTGTACGTAAGCAAGCTGCACATACAGCAAAACAGCACACGCTGCAACACACACACTTAACTCACACATATGACTCATGCAAACATAAAGTTTAGCAGGAGAGTTGAGTTTCAAGTGCTCCACAAAATGTCTCCATCTGTTGAATGGTGTTTATGTATGTGACATGAATTTCAAATAAGGGACTGAGTGTTCACATGTATGTTAGGTTTGTTGGCAAAATATACTATTTATCAGCTGTTTGCAATAATCAAATCAAACAAGAATAGTGTAAAAAAACTCAAGGCAAAAGATTTTAATTTTAGATTCAACACAAAATGCTACTTTTACTGACAACTACAGTCTCAAAATTATTCAACCCCCAAATATCGTCCTTCATATGAGACATATTTGTAAATCAGATGTTGTTAAAACACTGAGCCGACCTTCACAGACTTACATTAGCCATAGATTCCCAAGTTTTTTTGTGTTGAGGCCTAAATTTACATCGGGGCTCCATGTTTGTGGGCTCCAGTAGCTCAAAACCTTCAAGATAAGCCACAGACGTTTTGAGATGTTTTTCTCTGGAGCGATGAAACCACACTGGAACTTTTGGGGCCTATGGATCAGCTGTATGTCTGGAGGAGGAAGATTGAAGCTGATGCTGAGAACATCCTTCCTACAGTGAAGCATGGCAGTGGCTCAGTGATGCTCTGGAGCTGCTTTGCTTCCATCAAGTATCAGGAAATCCTGGAAGAAAACGTCTCACCATCTGTGAGGAAGCTGAAGCTTAGGCGTCATTGGACGTTCAGAAAGGACAATGATACCAAGCAGACCTCAAAGTTCACCAAGACTTGGTTTCAGAAGAAGTCCTGGATCATTCTAGAGAAGCCGTCACAGTCGCCTGACTTGAATCCCATAAAAAATCTCTGGTGGGATTTGGAGAAGGTGGATGCAGCAGATAAAACCAGGAAAATTCCAGAACTGGAGACCTTTGCCCATTAGGAATGGGCCAAGATTCCCCAGGAACGCTGCCAGAGCTGGTGTCTGGATATGCATCATGTGTGCAGCAGGTTATAGCAGCAAACAGGTCTCTACAAAGTACTAGAGACACCTTTCATTAACAGGCAGAATAATTTAGAGACCGCAGTAGTCAGTAAAAGTAGCATTTTGACTATATAAACACTTGTGCTCATTTTATTCTCTCTCTTTTATCTTAGTATATCCTGTCTCACCTTAGGTGCAGGCGAAGCCTCAGCCTTCTTTCCTGCCGCACTGGTCTCAGGGCTGACCTCGGGGTGATCCGTCTGAACGTGACTTTCCAAGTCCTCAAGGCTTTCAAACTTGACCCCACATTCTGGACACCTCAGCCCAGTCATGGCCTTCTCTCCATGCGTGTCCCCAGGAGTGGCAGCTCCTCCCTGGTTGGGGCTCTGGCCATTCGTGCCCCTAATTTGTGTGAGAATTTGATTTGTTTTAGGTTACCTCAGAGATCCAAATTGTTGCTTTACCAAAGCGTTTGCATGTCAATCTGTGTGTTACTACACTGACTGGTTATTGTCTGGGTTGAGCTTCTTTGCCCCACACTCAGGAGGAGGAGTACAGGAAGCTGTTGCTATATGATACACAATCTTGTCTGGCTGGATTGGTGTAAACTGGCAGGTTTGCAGAACATTGCCAACAGATGTATCCTCACAAATCTTTGGTCTGAACAAGGCATTAAGGAATACTCATAAATATGTTTGTGTGTAGCTTAGTTATAAAGTATCTAATGCAACAATGTTGTGTTGCTGTCAAAGTAATCGTGTTTATAATTCTGCAGCACTTTAGTTGTTAAAGTTATCTGTTGTTGACTAAAGTATTTCTATATTAACCCACACTATGGCTACCTACCTGCTCATGCAGCCTGCACAGAGGCCATAAGGCAGCCCATTGACATCCAGCTTCACCATCTCCCCTTTGTTCTTGAACTCCTTTAGGCAGAGGGCGCATTTATACAGCTTATGCTGCTGCAGCTGCCCATTGGGGGATGAAGAGGCCGAGCCGTTTCCTCCTCCGACTCCTACTCCGACTCCGTTCCCGCCTCCTGATACAGCTCCTCCAAGTCCAGAGCCAGTGGAAAGCTTCTGCATGTGAAAAGTGCCGTGAATCTTCAGTTCCAGGGTGGAGGTGACTGTCTGCATGCAGACGACGCAGCGGAAGCCGGTGAGGGAGTTGCGGAGGTCGGGGTGCATCTGACAATGCTCTATAAACTCCTCCTCGCTCTGCAGGGGCATCTTACAGATTCGACAGGTTCCTGTGTCCAGGCTCTTACTGTGGGTCACCTGCAGAGACGTAATACAGACACGAGAATAACGACACACAAGGTAGTGAGTGATAATTAGTTTTTATTAAATGCACAGTATGTAGCATCTGTCGCTAGGGGTCTCTCAGTAATAATAAGTACACAACTCAACAAATCTTATTAGTCTGGTCACTCTTTCTCATTTTGTGCAGAAATGCTAAATATTATATCTTTAAAGCGAAGACACACGCAGAATCAAACAAAATCATTCATCTAAAATCAATATGATGGTGCATAAAAACCTATTACAATTTATTATTAATCAAATATTTGTATGAAATGAACTGGTAAGATTGCAGCGTTAGGAATTAGACATAGACCAGTTGATTGGCACCGATAGGATGGTGGGTACTGGCTCGCCTCTGATAGCGGCCACTAGCAGTTCAGCCTCCACCAGTCAACTTACTGGGAATTACTGATTTCAAGAGAAAACAATATATTGAAAATAATAATCTCTAACAAGTGAAGAGGTTTGATCAGTTCAACATTTGTTATTTACATTGAGTTCAATGTTCAGTTCAACAGCTATCCAGTTTTTAATGGGTTTGGTTTAATTTCAGACAGCATAGTATATTTTTTTCACAGGGGTGGAGGGTGGAGGGTGGAGGGGCTGATATCAGCCGGATTTTTCCACCTGCCAAATATCATTATCGGTTGACCTCTACCATAAACCACCACATCTTTCACAGGAACCTAATAAGACACTGTTGTCATAAAACTGAAGTATGACTACATAACTGTAGTTCCATCACATAATACATTATTTGAATATGAACACACTTTTCCTTCGTGTGGTGCAGCACATTTTGCCTCTCTTAAGACAACATAACATTTTTCGAAGTCTAAACTCAAAGAAGCAAAAGGAGTTTGAGGATCAAAAGACGAAAAACAACAGAAGAGAAAAGCAAAAAAATATGCATCTACACAGATGGCTGTGTTGTTGTTATACCTGAGAGGGTATCCTCCGACATGCACACATGAAACAGCAACATTGAACAGTACCTTGTGTTCTGTAAGGGTTAGCAGAGAGGGGAAACGCTCGCCACAGATTGGACACATGTAGTGTTTGGCGGGGCCGCGGTGTGTCTGAGCGTGCTCACGAAGCCCGCTCTCAGAGAAGAACGTTCTGGAGCACACGTTGCACTTATGGTTCCCTTTAATGAAGTCTGCCTTCTTCTTTCGGGAACCTGGTATATAAAATTACTTTCATCATTTTATAGGACTTTTAAATTCTAGCCACTGATGTAAACAAAATATCAAAATAAAAATGAAATACATGCTGCGATTGAAAAGTTATTAAAAAGTAACATGATTGAAAACAAGTCTTACCAGCATCATCCTCTCCTGGTCGGATGTTGTGGTCACGCAGCCGGTGGTTCTGCAGAAGCGACTCCATGGTGTAGGCTGCTCCGCAGATATCACAGGCGTACATGGGCTCTGAGTTGTCCAGCTCCTCCTCACCCCCGCTTGCCTCGTGGCTGTTGGCTGTATCTCCTCCCTGGCCGGCTCCTCCTCCACTCTTCAGCAACATGTTCTGCAGGTCAGCTTGTTCGGCAGCCGCCACCGTTGCTCTTTCAATGCCTCCTGCACCTCCATTACTGCCACTTCCTCCTCGCTTGGAGGTCTGCGCCAGGCCGTTGGGCGTCCCATTCTGACTCCCGCTACTCCCCGTGCCTCCTCCGTTGCCGGTGATGTTGCCGCCATCAAACACGCAGTGCTTCTCCCTCAGGTGTCTCTCCAGCAGTGAGATGGCATGAAAGGCTTTGCTGCAGAAGCGACACGTGAACTTCTTGCTGTGTGTGGTGATGTGGCACTGCAGCTCCACCTCTGTTCCAAACGTCTCGCCACAGAAGATGCACTTGCGAGGCTTGAGTCCTGTGAGACAGTGCCCTGGTTGAGATATGCAGATTTAAGGTAAATCAAAACAAGTAAACAAGGCATCAACTCTTTCTTCATTTTGTAGTCTCTACTTTCTGCTTCCATTTCCTGAGTCGGGATGCCATTCTTCCTACTTCCTGCCTTTGTGAGCTTTGAAGTCATAATGTGGGAACAAAACGGACACTACAAAGAGGGTGTGTTGTATTTTCTGTACAGATTGTTTACACATGTGTACAGCTGTTTAAAGGTTTATATTTCTTTATTGATTTTTGTCCCAGACTTGTTGGTGCACCAGTACACTCCCTTAAACCACTAACATTACAGGGTTCATGCTAATAAATAACGTGTCTAACTTATCTATATCACTGTATCACTATATCATTGGGACAGAAAGTGTTAAAACCTAATATCATTTTACAACTGACGTACGCAAAATTGACAATACAGTAATCAATAAAAAGCTTCTAACCATCAACGAAAACATTTACATTAATCTGCCATGTTTCTGCATCTATGTCAAATCAAGTCGTGTAACAACTTTTCACCAAGTTTACCAGTTGTAGTGAATTTTCTCAGTCGGGAACTCATTCTTTCAATTACTGCGACACCACATGAATGCACTATTTGTCCATGATGCCAGGGAAGTTGTGCTTTACCTGATCCAAGTCCTCCTGGGAGGCCTGACCTCTGGGTCAGGTGGTTATGCTTAACATGGAGCTGAAGGTCCGCCTCCTTCCTGAAGTCCCAGGCACAGGCTGTGCAGCGAAACAGCTTCTTCTCATTGCTATGCTTCACTGCCAAATGTACCTGAGTGGCAGAAGGTGGAAGAAAGACCCAAGATGGTTGAATTGCATGGTTTCATTCATTTATTAGTTTTACAAACCTATCACATACAAATGTTCTTGTTTATGTTTATGCGCTGCTGTGAGTATCATTCACCTGTATGGAGACTTTGGAGTCGAAGACCTCCTGGCAAAGAGTGCAGTGATACAGGACAAATGTGTGCATGTCCAGCAGGTGTTTCTGCAGGTCATCTACTGAGGAGAACTGCTTATCACAGCTCTCGCACACATACTGGGTTGACGTGGTGGTGTAGTGTACTGTCAGGTGCTGAAGTAATGCCTCCTGGGATTCAAAGTCCTCTTTGTTGCACTGCGGGCAGGACTGGCGCCTCAGTAGCATCTCCAAGTGTGATTTGAGGTGGGTCTGGAAACCGTCAAAGTTGGTAAACCGCAGGTCACACTGATTGCATGGGTAGTCCCCATTGCTCCCCATGGAGGGGGTAGAGTCCCCTCCCAGTCTGTGGCGTTTCGGGGAGGAGATCTCCACATCAGAGGAGGCAGGGCTTAGGTCAGCAACCTTTGCCTGCCGTTTGTTGTTGGCCAATGGGATGTTCTTATGGTTCTCCTTTATGTGCTTGGTGAGCTTGAGGAGTGAGCCGAAGATAGGAGAATTGGTGCAGTAAGGGCAGGAGTAAACCTGTACATGGACAAAAAAAATCTTTACTCTGTTCAGATTATTATATACTGACAAATACTGCTATTTGGTTCTTGGAGAGTAAAAAAGAAACTTCATGTATTTGTTAGCAGGGACCAGTGATCGAGAACCAAGAAATAAAACATGGGGTTTAAATCAACTCCAGCCAGTAGTTACCTGCAATAATTGCAGATTAATTAATTTTATGCAGTAAACCGGCTAATTATCAGCTCATCAGATCAACTGCTGATTGGTAATAGCTTTGTCACATTCAAAGACGCGCTAGGTGGCACATGGAACATGCTACATGGAATTCTTAGCACCTCTGGTTAAATGGCTGTCCTTGACAGATTCTGGACTCTCACCTCCATGAAGGACTGCGATGCAGTCTGTAATACAGGAGACTCCAGTTTGGCCACGGCTCCTCCAGATGCAGCTCCGCCCCCTGCGGCGGAGATGCAGTGTGTCTGCTGAATGTGCTCTGTCAGTGAAGACTCCGTCAAGAATCCCATGGAGCACTGGTTGCAGAAAAAGGCATGGTTCCCTTCTAGGATGGAAAGATTAAGTTGCATTGTTATGTTCCATTACATTACATGTAGTACACAGCATGATATTATATCAAACAATGTCTGCTAAATAGCCACTGAAAGGACTACTATGTCATATCATGACAACCTCTCACAGGCCGGGAATTACACAAATGACTGACCATTGACCACCAAAACCCCATACTAGCTCTCTTCAACAACACACCTAATGTGGTGGACCCCGCCACAATCCCACCAGGCAGGCAATGTGACACTCGGATGTGTTCCTGCAGAGAGTTGATGTCTCCAAACATGTCTGGGCAGTAGTTACAGTGGAATGCAGTAACATTGGTGAACTGCAGCAGGGGAAAAGCTGCCGCTGTGCCTATGGTTCCTCCACTGCCACGATGAGATTTGCGCACATGTTCATTGAGGTTGTAAAGCGTTGGCAGCGTGTCCAGGCAGACATGACATGTATGGCTCTGCTGCGGCTTATCTGCATGGATGGTCTTCAAATGGATCTCCAACACAGCCAGGCTATGGAAGTCTCTCTTGGAGCAGTATGGGCAAGAGTACGTCACCTTACCCCAGTTCCCTCCTCCACCTGTGGGGACAGTCAGGCAAACCTCTTCATTAGACGCTTTAAACCAAGTGCTGGCTACCCGATCAAGTGATGTATATGGACTACCATACCTCCACCTTGATGACCCAAGCTTATCCCAATCTCTTCCACAGTGTCTGTGCCTCTTCTTCGGCTTCGTTCGATAACCTGGCTGGGCTTTAGTGTAGAGTCCGGGGTGGAGCCTCTCTCCAGGCTGGCACTGGAGTCTGGAGTGGCCGAGCTCATTGAGGCCACACTGCCCAGTGCAGGATCAGGACTGGCAGCACTGTGATTGGACGAGTCAGGCTGCCGATGGCTGTCTAGGTGGCAATAGACATCCTCCACAGATGGGAATTGTTCTGAGCAGACAGGACATCTTGGGGTACAGAAAAAAAAATAGTGAAGTGCCAGCTCCATTTTAGCAGTCTAAATGAATGAAAATTAGCAGTTTGAAAAGTTTAAAAAGCAAAGATCTGTAGTACTTGTGTTTGCGGTTGGCATGCTGTGTCTCAATATGTGTGAGGAGAGAAGCCTCGTCGAGAAAGATCTCAGGACAGTGGATGCACTGCAAGTCAGCTCTGTCAGACAACTGGGGGTGTCTGGTCAGGACATGTTTCTCTAGTTCATCTGTCTGGCTGAACGTCTCCTCACAGTAATCACACATATATAGGTCCTGCTCCAGGTCACCATCTCCTTCTGCTCCCTTCTTCCCCCCATCCCTCTCACTCCTCAGTGCAAGGTGCTCTCGATTCTTGCGGTGAGCCTGCCAGAGACAGAAATAAGCAAAGGTTTGAAGAAGCAAATGTACTTAAATGCTTTTCATCTGATGACAATGAGGTAGGTAGGGGTTGCATTGACCTATTTTCTGTCGATGACTGAATCTTTTAGCGTAAAAAATCTTACATCATTGGTGATACATAATCAATTGTTATAGGATTTGATTATGATCTCAGCTGGAAACTATTGTAACAGACTTTTCTCTGTTTGGGTTTGTTGCTGTTGTCGTTGCCGTAGGCAGGAAGAGTGTGTTGGCGGACTTCCACTATGTATGTGTTGTTCTTCAGAGAAGAAGAAAATAAATGGAGACGAAGAACGAAGCACCATTTCAAATGAAATATGGAGCGCATTAAACAGTCCATTTTAGTGAAATAAAAAGATGCAAGATGTTTTTGAAGGTGACGTGATATTTGTGGTCAAATGTTGTGGCTGTCATTTCTGATAAGTTCACCGTGGCAGTATCAGATTTGAGACACTACACTGTTGAAATTCACGCACTACGCAAGTAAGTATACTCACATGCAGTATTCTACATTTGAGTATACTCAATATACTATAGGATATATTTGGGACACAGCATTAGTTTTTATGTTGTATGCAGGCACCTTGAAATGGTTAAGTAAATATGTAAAAAAAAAAAAAAAAAGTAAATGCCCTCATATCCCAGAGAGATCAAGTTGTTTTGGAAAGTTAAATGATAATTAAATGAAAATTAAATGATAATGTCTCATTATCGTTATACTGTAAAAATTAAAATGATGTAATAAGAGATTATGTGACTTTTACTACCCTGTCCGTCAAAATGGCCTACAAGCAGAAAGTACAATGAAACCTCTGAAAGTGAGCGCTCCTCCTGTAAAGTAAAATTATATCAGCTGTTTACCTGCATGTGGCTCTGTAGTGAGGAAGTGGAGGAGAAGCCACGTTTACACACACTGCACTTGAACGGTTTACTGGAGCTGGTGGTGTGAATAGAAAGAAACATGAATATGAATCAAATAATCAGTCAAAAGAAAATAACATCAATTTGGAAGAGTCAAATAAAACACTGGAACCAAGGTTTTAAAATAATGAACATCATCATGTGCAGCTTTCATGATCACAGGATCAAATTACCTGTGTGTCTTCAGATGGATCTTCAGATGGTCAGAGCGAGAGAATGCAGCTTCACATTCCTGACAGCTGTACTTCTTATCTCCTGCATCAAATAAAAGAAGTATGACATCATTTCCTCAGGATAAAAAACATTTTGTAAACTTCAAAACAGCCACTGTTGAGGGAAGACCCTCAAGCCTGATTCTTTGCTGTTTTCCCTCACTTAATACTTGACTAACGGATGCATCCATGTTAATTGGATTACTGTGAATGTGCTGCCCTACAGGTCTAAATATACTGATGCATACTTAGAAGGCCTGGTAGAAGATCCAGGACTTGTTCTATTACCAGTGTGGAGTTTGACATGACGGTCTCTGCTCCTCTTGTGTTTGAACAGACGGCTGCAGAAGGTACATTTGAAAGGCAGCTTGTCGCTGTGGATCTGCTCGTGGCGCTTCAGGTAGCTCAGACGGCTGAGGAGGACAGAGGAGAGACAGATGATGAACAGTCAGTCATAAAATCTCACCACAGACATTATTACTTTGTATCACCTCTGCAAAGGAGGTTATGTTTTCATAAATATCTGCTTTAGCTAAATATCTCAAAAAGTTCTCAACAAAGTTCTGAAGTGAAGTGAAGTTTTGCAGGGAGCTGGTCCTTGAAAAGGGGAGGATGTGATTTAATGCAGAACAAAATGCAAATGCAGGTAATATTTTTCTTTTCTTTGAAGTTTAACCCAACAAATGCACCATTTTTACAACACATAATAACAATAAAGCAAAGAGTTTGTTGACACTTGATTTTAGTAACATTTTTGCATCTAACTGTGAAATACTATGTATATTGTGTGTCATTCTAATGCCTTGATAATTGTTATATTTTGTCTTCATTCCTCCAACTTCTCTCATACTGTATCATAATTATACGAATATATTTATACTGTATTATATTTTATGTTTCAGTCACTTCTCACTACTACTTTAATAATACTGTTCTTGATACAATATTATTGATTATTAATTATCATTATTGATTGTAACATATAAATTGGTATATAAGAAATAAAACTTTGTGATATCTGCCGTCTTATTATAGATTCAGATTAGATCAGATTAGATGTTTTTACATCAGTTAGGAGGTACACTGAAATAGAGCGATTACACAGACGTACATGTCCGTGCACCCAGATATCTCCTGCAGTATCTTGGGGAACAAAACGTGGGAGGTTTATACCTGAAAGACTTGTCACAGAACTGGCAGGGGTACGGCAGACCAGCGCCTCCTTCCTCCTCGCCGCCAGTGGCCATGCCGAGGTCACAGCAGCCATCGGGCATCTGTGAAGGCGATGCCACATCTTTACTGGAGGGCGAGGAGGGCACCCAGGACAGCCCTGCTGGGTCATCATCACCGTCTGACAGAGAGGGAAAGAGACACAAGAAATTTAAATTCATCAGCAGAGAGAAAGTCAAATACATATTATGAACACAGCAGCTGCAGGATTAACGGGGAAAAAACGAACCAAGACAGAAAGAAATGGGGGTAAAACAAGGAGCACTAGAATGATTAAGAAGATGTTGAATGGTTCTTAGGAGGCAGAAGATGGGAGAGGCATCCTGTGGGAGTTCAAGTAAGGAAAAAAAGAGGTTATAAACAGGAAAATAAAGACATTTATTTAGGTTACACACATACAGGAGGAAGAAGAGGATGACAGAGATAAACAGAGAGAACGAAAAAGAAATGTAAGCCAGCACCAGCAAACATCTAAACAGAAAGCTCCAAGAACTATGTATCCCAGATGGAACCCAGAAATAAGGACAGAGTGGATTTTCTCTCCCTTCATCCTCCTCCCTCTGTAGCCATCCCTCGTTCCATCACTCACCTCCCTTCCCATCCCTCCATTTGTCCCAAAGGACCATAGATCCGCCTCATCATATTTTCATTAGGGCCTTGGCAGATTGAAATGTTGGAAAAGCGATTAGGAGATGTAGAGAGCAAAGCGGAAAGATATTCACTCCCTTTATCTGTCATACATAGGAGATTATGCATTGCTCTTTTCCCTTTCTCCTCTCCCCTCTCTCTCGCTCTCTTTCTCCCCTCCTGTGTCATCTGGCACAGAGGCGACAAAAAGGCCACGACTCCTTTAATAAACACTTCAGAATGGATTTGAGGCAACAAAAGAGGGAGCTGAATAATGCTTAATATTGTTCTGTTCCTCTTTGTGCGCTCTGTGAAGCAGCACAGTATAAGGCTATTTAACATTTGCCTAAAAATGTGAAGGAGTGAGAAAATGAAGAGAGAGGGGGGAGGCTTTTTGTTTGCCTTTATCCGGCTGTTATATAGTAGTTATAGTAGTATATTCTATAGTAGTTATATATCAAATAGGCCAGCAATAAATCAAAACAATGATTAAAGCAGAGTGGATGTGACTGGAGCCAACATTTCTGCAATGCAAACCCTCCAACCAACACAAGAGACACATGTGCAGAGGAGAGGTTTAGAAACCTCACCAAAACACACACCTCAACCAACTCCTGCCACAATCTTGTGTGCCTTCTGTGTGTGGAAAGTCTGGTCTGCTGTGTATTGCACCTTGCAGAGTGGGAGTGGAAAAAACGATTCTTGCGATGAATCGATTGCAGAGAAAATGTAGGCACTGTGATGAGCAAATAGAACTATGCAGGGGGCATGGGTTCGAAAAATTGTTAAAGCATGACTTATAAATTGTCTGAAAGAAAGAAGGAAAATGAGAAAAGGTTTAAGACAATATACTAAATAGAGGTGTCAACATGAAGGGAGTGAGAGGATGAATAGGTCAGAAAAACTGATGAAGGAGGAGCTGAAGGAGGATGAAGAAGTTCCTTCCTTATTCCAAGGCCACCTCTCTACTGCAAACCAACAAACAGATACACACCACAGAAAACATAACCTCCTCATTGGAGGCTTAAATACTTTAATGTGTAATCCACCTGGAATGAAGCAGTCCTTCTTCAGACCAATCAGAAACAAGCAAACAAGCCTGGAAAGCCACTTCTTCAAGTTCATTTAATTCTACATATGGAGAATTTACATCCAAATTCAAACCATAACAACAAACATACCAAGATCTCCATCAAGCAACCTGCAACCTGTGCAAAGCTCTGACAGACAGACATCATACTGCTAAAGGAATTAGATCAGCTAATCACTCACCAATCTCAAATCCATCAAAACAACTGTTGATGAATATTTGAATATGGACATGTTTTTTGACATTCATAGGATTGATAGTTAGAGGAGTAATTTGAGCCTTTTCTTAGGTCTGTACTTGTTAATATGAAGACTCAGTGCATATGCTTAGATGCTAAGTACTACATACTGTAGTCCACCTCTTCCCTTCCTTCATATCTCCCACCCTTTCTGTGTGTCTAAGTATCACTTGACATCCTGTGACCTCTGACTCTGAAGTGCAGGTGTAGATGCACCATAACATTGACGTGTGTAGTATGTAAGCTAGATGGCCATGTCTGTGTTAGTGGAAGAAACCTGTGGCCTCATGTCCTCTTCTTTATCTCATTCTCAACAACTCAACCCTCCATGTCTGCAAAGTGTCTGCTAAAAGCTCCACTACGAGCCGAGCAAGTCACACACAGCCAGCTCTGTGCAGGTAGCTGTGGTCAATATGTAGAGAATTAGCAATACTTTTGACTACTTTACTTACGACTTCTTGACATTTAATAAATATTTAAGTCACAAATGCATTGCCTGCATATGCCTGCATGGCCCCTAAGGATGAAATTAAAAGTTGAAAGCAGGTTCAATATGAGATACAATGCTGAAAAAGGTAATCTAACTATTTGAATCAAAATGCAATTATAAAAATAGCTGAACGACAGGTAAGCTGCTGCAAACTACAAGTTTGACTGTGCATAGTTCAGTTGTCCTGACAGTCATGCAAAAGACAGTGCCAATCATGTCTGTATGCTAAATTTTACCTGTCGTTTGAAATTGTGCTGCTGCAGTCATTTATATACAGTTTTCTAATGGTAGCAGGCCTTGAACGTTACACAACACAAGTTTTAAATCCATGGGTGACTTAAAATGCAGCACAATTGTAGTCCTCTCCATGCTAGTGCCTGTGGTTGGGTACCGCTCTGTGCACTTGTATGGATATCAACCAAACTATGTTGATAATAAATCAAACTGACAAATTTCAATACCTGAGAGCACATTTTGAGAGGGAAGCTTCTTCAAGTGAACAGAAAAAGAGAGACAGAGAGATTCAGTCCCTCCTGTAAGTGTGTGATGTAGAATGCAAAGCTGGCCAGGGCAATATATGTGTAAGCAAACATAAACAACAATAAACACGAAGGATACCTGAGAGAGGTTTATTATGTTTGATACCCTGAAAGCAAATCCCCAGCAGTAGCCTCAGCTAATGTCAGCACGTCTGCTGCTGTGCTCGCTGAAGGACAGTTGAACCCTCCCTGAACAACGAAAGTTTAAGTGAAGGATCAACTTTGTCATTCATTCACTGGTTGTATAAGTTGTTGGAGAAATGTGGGGTTGTTTTTTTCCCCACTGTCTTTGATGATCTTAGCGGAGCATTTTTACTAGCTTTAGCCAACATTCAACACGTCAACATGTTAATCAGTGCATTATTATAACAGCAGTTTTACTATGTTTAAACGCTGAGTATAACACAAATGTACAAAACCAGTGAATATAATGTTATGTATGGGGAAATGCAACGGAGAGACAACATCTTGATGAAGAATAGAAATGTAGAGACGGTATTTCTTCTTCTTTGGACACAGAAGACTAGACACTGCAGTGGTGTGATACTGCCCTCTATTGTTTGTCCATTGGACAGTCATTTTTATATTCTTATATATTATTAAATATCTGTTCCTACAGAAAGTTTCAAGCAGTAAAAGAAGATAGCACTGGGTACTGGGTTTGAATTCCACATACCATATCGGTACCCAATCATATCAATGAACAGAAAACATAAATGGACCATCTACATGGAACACGTATGGTTTTAAGATACGTGTCTATAAAACTCTCAGCAGGGTCGTTGAGTCGTTTCAGTGCATCTTAAAAGAGATCAGAGATACTGCCTCTAACAGATGCACCGTACATTCAGCTGGGTCTTTTTCTCGTCTCTGTGTCGAACAGGATTAAGTTGGAACACAGAAAAGGGTAACGTACAGTCAAATACCAGAGACAAAGAAACCCTCAACTCAAAAAGGAAACCAATCAACCAGAACCGAGACAAAACAAAATCTCAAAGAGATGTTTAAAAAAAAAAGCCAATAGAGAAGATGAGAGAGCAAATTAAGAGTGGAAGTGTTTCTTCACTGGTCAGGAAACGTGGACCATTATATGCACCAGTATGAGATGGTTAGATGTTCAAAACTGTGGGGTAGGAAAGGAAGCGAGACAAGGAGAGATTGAACAAGAGGGAGATTCAGTAAGAGCAAGAAGGAGAAATCACTTTTTGAGCGGAGGGGGGGGGGTGTTGAGAAAAAAGGGGAGGAGAGATTAGCGTCATTAAAGAGCCCTAATCCTCTGACTAGCGTGGCTGGCACTAAAATGGAGGATCACACGGCTTTTTAACGGCGCCTTTGTCAGTCGGCCGCGAGGGGACCTGGCAAGACAAGGCCAAATGGTGAACTGGGAGAAACTGGAGGACGGGGAGGGGGAGCGAAGAAAATTTCAATGAAAAGTTAAATTAGAGAAGAATCCTCAGGAGGAGGAGAGGAGGATGGATGATTGAAGGAGGGGGACTGGAGAGGAAAAAAGAGGGAGAAAAAAAGTAGTGGGAAAAAAAGAGAGAAAACAGAAAGGAGCAGGCGGACGCCGACACACGCTGCGTCCATCCCTGTCTCCTCCTCCGACACCTCCTTTCTGTTCCTCTCTGGCAAATGAAAACCAAGGAGAGGAGCGAAGTAGTGGACCACAGGGCCCCAGCAGCTCCGCTCCCGCTTTATCTATCACTCTGCAGTCCTCTCCTTTCCCATCCATTCCCTCTATCCTTCATCCCTTCCTCTGTCCCCAGCAGTCCCTCTACTCTTCATCTCTATTCCATGACCTCCCTCCCTCGTTCCCTCCCTCTGTCAGCTTTCATGTAGTTACTCATTATAGCACCGACATCTCTTCCTCCATCCTTCCATCTCACCGGCAGTCTCTCCCCTACTGGTGCTGGCCTTCACCCCCGTGTCTCAGCCTGGACGGGACAGGGGGAGAGAGAGAGGGGAGGAGGGGGTGCATTCCAGATGGACAGATTCTGAACTCCAGAGGAGAGAGAGGAGGTGGCGTTATGAAAGGGGAGGCGGAAAAAAAAAGAGACGAGGAAAACCCAGGGGTCTGTAATGAAAAAATGGGACAGAGACGAACAGAACTAAAAAGGACCGCCTGAGTCTACCTGACGCACACAGACACACATGCAAGCAGCGCACACGCTCTCTGTGTGACTCTCTAATAGGCCGGATAGTGTGGCAACCTGTGGAGGACACAGCCTTGGTGAAAACGGTGGTAAAAAGACACACATGCTGATAAGTCTCTCTTCATGTTTCTGCCTCCCCCCCCCCATCAACTTAGTGTCTTTGCCGTGACTGTCACACAGAGGGAAAACACATCCCAGCAGCAGAGATCATAAGATGTAACTAATAGAAACGTCATCACCAGATGTCATTATTAACTCCGTATAGAAAGCTGCAGGATATGTATATTCAGATTTGTGCTGGCGTTTGCCATGAGGGTGTAAACTGAACGACTCGATGGGCAAACATGAAACCAGCACTCAAAGAACATTAGCTCAATTAGAACCGCTCCGGATAACAGCGTGTGCTAAATGCCTGGAATGGAAATACAATCCATGTATGTCATGCTTCCTCTCTTTTCTATAGCTTTGATGTTGGAATCAAAGGAGCTCAGCTGGTAGCAGCAAAAAGGTTTCAGCTCCCGGCGCTGCTACTACACGAGCTAAGGCTGCCTCCTACCTACATTTACATTCAAAAGATCCGGAATTGACATTGGATATGAAGAATGCAGAAAGTGATCTGCCATATTAAAAAAAAGCAGAACACAATGAGGTGACATACCAAAAAGTAGTGCTTGGTTTCGAGGTTTGACCGTAGCTTTGGTACTCCAACTTAAATGTGACATTCTGTCATGGAAACGTGCTTTCTGACATCACTGAAGGTTAAAAATGAACGTGTTCATCGTAGGTTAGCCGTCTACATGCAATCAGCCTTTCATTCTCGCCTCACCTCCCTCCCCCATACGACCATGTAATACTCCTCTCCACCTTTCTGTTTGGCCACTGGCCCAGATATGCACCTTTCCCATTAAAACCCCTGCTGACCTCCTCTCCCTCCATTCCTCTTTCACTTCATCCCTCCTTCCACGGCTCCCCAGGCCTCCTCCGATGGCCCCAGGCTGCCCTAGGTGTGCGCGCGCACACACACACACACACACACACACACTGACACACACACACACACACACACACACACACAGAGCCCCAGACTCACCCTGGGGGGCAGAAAAACAACTTCCACACTTGGCTCTCTCTGGGCAGCCCAGCACACACTCACTCTTATTTTTTTCTCTCTCACACATAAAACACAACCGGAGTAGAATTCACTATCCAATAATGAGTCAAGTTTGATAGAAAACAGGCAAACCACTTTATTTACCATCATTTCTCCAGCTCCACCTTTGTTTTTGTAAAGAACGTCCTGCTGGTTAAAAATAATAATGGCTGCGTCCTTTTGGATTCTTGCTGTGAATCATTCAGATGGCCCACGGACTGAATCGAAAGCCAAATCATTTGGATGATTTTTATGTTTCTCTGCTTGTTAAGAGGGGGGGCTGTAACTGCATGAGGGCTGTCCTGTTTACAGAGACTATTTCAAAGGCTGCTTATTACTTCATTTTGGATCATTAAGCATCAAAAACAATTAGTCACCATAGTCGAAGTACTGACCCACTCCTTGGCTTTACAACCATGATACAAGGTTTTTCAAATAACTACCACACATGTGATAGCTTGACAAGAAACCACGAGGGGGATCCCTGTCTAGATCTGTGCTCATCATATGAGTTGGCGTGGCGACCAATAAGCTGAGCCGTTTCCTGGTTGCCATGCATTATGAGAACTGCACAGTAGGATTTTAACCAGATTGTTTGAGCAAGAATTCATTGTCCAACAGAGAATACAGTGGTTTTACATTCTTATAGGAACATCTCGATTTCATGAGATGATAATAACGCGGTCTGCACACACGCAAAAGTCTGCTAAATGCATCCACAATATGGTTCCATGTTAACTGGGTGCACATGGCAGCGACCCAGCCTGTGCTCAGAGGACCCACAGTCCTCTGCTGCTGTCCTTGTAGCTCAAATGGGACGCAGTCTGTTGGGACAAGCACACGCACACATGCAGTCATACACATACGTGCCAAAGTAAGGACGCATATAGGAAGGACGCCGCGACAGTCTGTCCGGAGTTTGAGTCCTTGAGGACACGATGGATGGACACAAACACACACTTATCGTCTGCCCTGGGAATGGATCCGGCTGCTTTGGATGCTTTTGGGCCCCCACTGCTCCATATGGGCTGTGTGTGTTTGTGTGTGTGTTTGAGGGCAGAAGGTTAGGGGCAGGGGGCTAAGGATGGGGGTGGATGGACAGTGAGCGGGCAGATGACAGGTTTGTCCCTAACACACAGCATACTGTAATATGCAGTGCAAAACAAATGGATCACTAAGAACAGACCAATACGTAAAGACAAGGTCAGTGCAGGATTCAGACAGGAGAACGGGAATTTAAAAAGTTCTTCAAAGTATCTGAAGCTTCTTAAAGAGTCCAGTAGAGGGACTGCCGGCAGGTTTGTCAGACTGTGAAGCTGTCACACAAGTTGTAACGAAATGTGAGTCAATTGGAGGCACTGCAGTTTTTCCACACGTTATTGGGGGTTTCACATTCATTTTTCAGGCGAATTTATTTATTTACTGGAAAGCAATTAAGATTCAGAGCTAACATTAAACAGATATTGTAAAATTCATGTATTTTAAGGTAATTTGAGGCTTTAAAGGAAGAGCTGTAACAATCAATCGATCAAAAAAGCTTCATCAAAATGACAAAAGACTCTGATGTACAGGCCAGATTGTGACCTCTGTATCCTGATGCGTATCTTTTTGGATTGTTGGTTGGACAAAAGAGGAGGGTTTTTTTTCACGCCACTGTGGATTCTGAGAAATTGCGATGAGCATTTTTCAGAATTTTGGACATTTTATAGACTAATTAATCGTGAAAATAACATGCAAGTTGCAGCCCTATTTAATAGAAAGATGACATAAAAAGAGATGACAGAAAGTAAGAGGAGAGAGAGAGATGGGGGCAAACATATGATAAAGGCCCCCTGTATGAATGTGAAACGAGGGCGTTGCAGTTCTTGGTCGATGGCTTCACCCCTTAGCCAACAGGGCAGCCTGGTATATAATCAATAATAGTAAATACCACTGAAGTTCACTACAACATGCTTCAACCGACACATAGACGACCACAACACATTAACAGACACACAACACACCACACAGCCTGTGCTGCTCACACAAAAACATACACCATGTGGTAAAGGAGGGCTGACATCTGCTTCCTCTTCCCACATTTCCCTCTTTTTCCTCATCCTCTCTCTGCGAACCCTTCTCAACAAGACCTTTATCTCACTTTTGCCCCGATTTCCTCTGATCCCAGTTCCACCATCTCTTATATGACCCCAGACTGAACACATAGCAAGGCATTACCCCATGAGGGTTATTTAGTGGTTCTATTCCCAGTGTCTCTCCCTCCTCTGTCCGGTTCTCTGTTCATCTCTTCTGCTGTTTGTCCGCTCAGATATGAGAACCAGCTGTCAACCTGGGTGTTAGATAAACAACAACACCATGCCAATGCACACAACAACACACCACATATCCACTGAAAACTCAAACACACACACACACACCCATTGTATGCATGCCGGCGGCTATATCATCTATTTATAAGAATGAGGTTTGGTGGACTGACAGACCGCATGCTAACCTAGAAACACATTCACCTGAGTCTGGCACACACACACACACACACACACACACACACACACACACACACACACACACACACACACACACACACACACACACACACACACACACACACACACACACAAACACACACACACACACACACACACACACACACACACACACACACACACACACACACACACACACACACACACGCATATGAGGAGACCCTTTATGGAAATGCCCACAGAACTGCAATAATACAGTTGTTAATATAAAAACATCCGAGTTATATTTTAAGAGCATCACTGTTGCTACGTTGTGAATAAAAATGGATACTTAGTGCTTAACGAGAAACTGGAGATCAATCACAGTCATTAAAAATGACTGTGATTGATCTCGGCATGTATCAACAATATTACTCACACACAAACAAGTCCTCCTACATTCACCTCAGCGTATGCGGGACCTATAAATAAGTGATGCAGGCAGCTGGAGCTCACTGTTCAAAAGACACTGTTACACAAATACATGCTGGTAAACAAACAAACCAATTTTTGTATATGTAGTGCAATTATACCAAAAACACAGTTTTTAACGGTCCTGTAAAAATGACTGAAGCAGAGAAGGATTTAAGGAAAGACGGAGAGAATGAGAGAAAGTCAGAGAGAAAATGTGAGACAGAGAGGTAATGAGTCTCCTGAGGTCCCATGAGGATGGTAGAGGGAGGTCTTGCGCCCAGGGGAAGCCCGAGAGCAAGCTGCGGGAGGCGGGTACCTCCTACCCGCCGCTCCTCTTCCCTCCCATCCCTTCTGGAGGATGGGATCCTGGACAGCCCCTTCTCACAGCTCCTAAACTCCACACACACAACACACACACACACACACACACACACACACACACACACACACACACACACACACACACACACACACACACACACACACACACACACACACACACACACACACACACACACACACACACACACACACACACACACACACACACACACTGAAGAGTTCCCAGGGGAGGAGCGGAGCAAAGCAGAACACCTGGACCTGCCATTAGTGACACACTCAGGGATTAGAGGCACAGACGGCAAGGGAGATGGAGAGAGAATGCACACTGGGAGAGACACACTCACACTACATCCATCCAGAAAGTAATATGCATAAACACACACACAAACACACAAACACATTCGAGCACTTACAGAAACAAATGGCAACTCTTCCTGAATGAAGAGACCAAAACACTGAGATGCAACAAAAGAATTTTCATCTCACTTTTCACGTGTGTGTGTGTGTGTGTGTGTGTGTGTGTGTGTGTGTGTGTGTGTGTGTGTGTGTGTGTGTGTGTGTGTGCGTGCGTGCGTGCGTGCGTGCGTGTGTGTGTTTGAGATTAACACACAGTAAACAAATACACCTTTTTTGGGCCAACTGTGATTTTTCACCCCAACTTTGACTTCAATCTACAAGTGTTTCTATTCTAAGTGTTAAGACATATTTGCCAAATCATCAAATAGTTTCTTGTCAAAAGAGTCAAGCAAATTGTACGTCTACCTGTCAAATACTGTCAATCAAAAAGCTGAACCGTATGAATGTTCTTTTGTCGTTTCAGCTGGCACGTGTGCTGCTATGTAGAAGTCATGTCCTGGACGGTGTTGGTAATAACAAAGAGAGAAATAACTTCTTGGTTGCTTTAGAAAGGCCATATTACCAGATGAGGATCAATGACGGATGAAAGAAGGAGGGAGAGAAAGAAGGGGAAGTTGAGGGGGATACAATGGCCAAACAAAAAGAAAAAGGAAAGAAAGGAAGGAGTCAAGGATGGGTGCAAAAGGAGTAAAAAATGACAATATAATTTTAAGAAAGCAAAGGTGGAAGATCAGTGATTGCATTGGTGATTAATCCAAATTAAATACATTACCATCTTAATATAACTGCTCTGGGATCTCATCAAGGATGTTACTTCCATCTCTTGCAAATAAACAACAAATAAAGTGTGTGTGTGTGTGTGGGAGGGGGGGGGGGGTTGTCCCTTTCACAAACAGTATTTTTCTACAGTCTTTAGAGACAAGTAGCTGCCAGAATTTACTCATCAGAATGCATATCCAGACAGAGACATACACATGCCATCACAAGGTCAGCTGGAAAGGTGATAGTCCCTGAGCATCAACTTCAGTGTGAGAGAGGAAGAAGACGGGTCTCAAACCAAACCATCCAGAAAAGAGACTCCTGTGTGAATTAGAGACCACACATGGCTGCAACAAAGAGCAGTCACACACACATGGGGAGGGATGCACAGACTGAGAGAGTGGACTAGAGGAAAACACAGAGAGAAGAGACAGAATGTGTGTGTGTGTGTGTGTGTGTGTGTGTGTGTGCGTGCGTGCGTGCGTGCGTGCGTGCGTGCGTGCGTGCGTGCGTGCGTGCGTGCGTGCGTGCGTGCGTGCGTGCGTGTGTGTGTGTGTGTGTGTGCGTGCGTGTGTGCATGCGTGCGTGTGTCTGAGCTGGTGACATGAAACAGACCAAACGAGGGAGAGGACGGCAGGGCAGAGAGGGTGAAAGACAGAAAGAGAGAGAGAGAGAGACAGGCCAGGGGGTCCCATAATTACAACCTAACTCCGCCAAGCAGAGCCATGTGTGACTGTGTGTGTGTGTGTGTGTGTGTCTGTGTGTGTCTGTGTGTGTGTGTAGTCTAAGCATGGCTTGAATTAAGGGTTGTTTTTTTTAAGGGGAAACTGTAACCTTCCATAACCACACGCATGCACTTAGCTCAAAACATTCTTCTTCCTACTGTGGAAGTCCAACAGTAAACAACAGAAAACAACAACAACAAAAAAGAGACACAAATGAACACACACAGTTGCCACATATAAAGCAAAACAAACAATGGGATATGCCAATACCTTGCAGAGCAGATACAAGTGCATGAACTTTGGTTTCACCAAGTAAAATCAATCTAATAATGGAAAAGTAAAGGTCATGAAAGGGACACAAAAACATGCATAGAGAAGTATGTGGCAGTGCATGTACAGGAATTGGCAAAACTCACATTAGAGACACACACAGTATGGATTGGAGTGTCTGTGGTAAGGCCTGCAGATCAGTGGAGACCAGCTAGTCTGTGGTCTACAAGCAGAAAGGTGGATTGCTCTGGGACCCAAACTATTGTACAGCACCACACTGACTTCAAACACACACACACACACACACACACATACACACACACACACACACACACATACAAACACACAGACAGACAGCCGGACAGGTGTAAACATGCAGCTGAACATGTGCACATATACACACAACACAAAGTCAGAACACATGAGCTAATCTGCCTCTGCAGGTCACACACACACACACACACACACACACACACACACACACACACACACACACACACACACACACACACACACACACACACACACACACACACACACACACACACAGTGTGATAGAGCGGTGAGAGCAGAGGAATGGAAATGCCTCTTTGACTGACTGGGGCTCCTTTAAAGGAGACCCCCCTAGCATCAGCACAGCTGATCTCTCTCTCTCTTCCTCCCTCTCAGTTTGTCCCTCTACCCGTGTGTTCTTCCATCTCTGTCCAGTCCACCTATAACATTCAGTACTGCGACCCAATGGTACATTTTTTTTCTGCACTTTACTCTTTTTAAGAACAAAATATGATTTCAGTTGGAAAATAAAACAAATCACGAGCTCCAACAGCTTTGCTTCAAAGGAGGAAGCTGTTCAAACACCTGCGTGGGAAGAGCTGGAGAAACGGTTTTTACTCTGCACACTTTACTCAAGCTGGTTAACTAGACTAAGATGAACACATTGAAGCTAAAGTCCAGTATTAGACTTAAAAATACAAATAACTGTTAAAACCAACATTGACAAAGAGTAGAGGGCAGCAATGCCCCATTGTGCATTTAGTCTGCTTCATCCAATGAAAGAAGAAGAAACCCAGACATCACCTTGTGACGTAGCGGGTGAGACCTCCTCTTTACTCACCACCTGTCCCTTACCCATTACATCATATTATTTTTACGTATGCTCATTTTTTTATAAATTACCATTGCTAGAGTAACTAACAGTGCTTCACAAACTATCCCGGGTTTGTTGGTGTTGACATTAAGTTACACTTCATATCAAAGCATATGAGTAAGTTCAAGCAAACACACACTCATAAAAAATTACTTTCAATTACTTTTATTGTGTTGCAGACCTGAATTTTGTTAAATGGGATGTGTCTTTGTGCATACTCACAATTGTTTGCTCTTTTGTTCAGGCCCACAATACAGGAAAATTGTTTGAGAGGGAACCGCCCAGCATTTCCTGATATTTACAATGTTGGTGATGTCATGGGTGACATCACTGGGCCGAACCAAGTGGAGGGTTTTCTTTGCAGTAGAATTTCATAATGAATGTGAAGTTTGGTGTATTGAAACATGCTAAAATAATCTGTGTAGATTATTTCCCCTTTTAAGTGACTTTTAAAAATAGAAGTTGCCACTAATATAACTAATATATGTAGTAGAGTTTGTACTTTCCTGTTGTGAAAGGTATCTACCCTTTTGATTATGCTATTGGCTGCAGAAGTCTCAGGTGTGAATGAACATCCTATAAAGCGGATCAGGTTCTGGACTCTTGAGGAGAATAAGGTGAGGACGTGCTGCTGTGAACATGTGCCTTAAATTTTTTTTTTCCTTTTTTTGTGTTGCTTGAGTTGCACGTAAAATGGTGACCACTGCAAATAAAAATTCACCTTTTGGAAGCCAGCATGTCTGCTGAATCTGCCTTCCTATCACCCTCCGTGACACTTGAGCCATTATGTTATTGTTGTTACTAACACAGTGCTTGCTTAGTGTAATAGTTCCCTGTAAATAGTATACAATACATGTAGGCCTACTACTGGATTTATTTACTAAAAACTCCAATTACTGTTTAAACAAACTAAATACTATTTTTGTAAGGAATAACAGAAGGGGTCAGTAGCTGGCGGTGTTCAGGCTGCGTGTTGGGTAGTGTTCATAAAAACAACAACTAACTAATTGAGTTACATGACGTTGTCGATGAAGTTGATGCCTCACTTACAGGAGGGTTGGAAATGAGCCAGAGCTGCAGAGGTGCTAACGTTAGCTGCAGCTGCTGCAGGGCACTTAGCTTTCAGGCTAAAACTGTGTTCAGCTTTTAGATATAGGCCTATTATGTGTTTGACCAGGTCTCTCCTCAGGTTAGTGGCTTTACAGCGACTGTGACTGTGTTGAAAAGTGTCATAACACAATTTGGATGGAGTGTCACTCTCTCCCTCTTTCTCTCCAAACTCAAAGTTACTCTCTCACTCAGATGCATCCTCGGGTACTGAAATGTGAGACGAATTGATTTAACATGAATCAGTGCTCTGTACCACCAATGCTATTGTGTTGAAGTATAGTAGAGTATAGTATACAACCCTATTTGTCTGACCTTTCTTTAATCCTCTTTCTCTCAGTCCCCACCTGCTTGTCTCTACTCTAATAAGGCTACTGACAGGCATTCAGGCTTCATATACATACTGTATGTAATTCATAAAATAATGTATGGGACTACATGTGAGGGAGTCAGTGATTAAAATCTGGATAATACATGGACTGAAATATCAGCGTTTTGTGTTATTAAATGTGTTTATTGGATTAACTTTCTTTACCATCTTCCATCCCTTCGACTTTTTATGACTGTGCCTCTCTTTAATTCGGTGCCATCACCATGCACAAATGGCTGTTCTTCCACCTGCAGACGATGCCTCCCCCTGAGCAAGCCCTCCCTCCCTCCCTCCATCTCTTTCCCAGCCCCCCTCCCCTCTGCGGAGGAGCAAGCTAAAAGCACAAGCATGCCCCGAAATTAATTTAAACGAAGGAATTAAATTAAAAGCGAAGCCTCGGGAGTTTTATTATGTACTAATGTTTGAACCGTTAACTTGGATTGTATTACTAAAATATGAATAATTAAAGACTGGTGGGGGCTATTATTACATCAGGAAAGAGGAAGGAAAATACATGATAGTACAGGAATAGATTTAGTGCAGATTGATTTAGTCTGTTGAGACTGACTGAATCTGTGGGATGAGACATTAGTGTATTAGATGGTGACAACAGAAGTACATTATACTGAGTTCCTGTCCTTGTGTGTAGGGTTTTAAGAACATATATAGATATAATCCATTATCAATGCTCAAACTACAGTAATTATGTATTTTAATTTATAGTTTACATGCAAAGACTTGTGTCAGCGGTTTATTACGTGTTCAGATTTGTAGTCTATCTTCAACCTCTTGACACTTAAGGTAGACAAGCACTAACTGCTAGTGTAAACACAACTAAAACAGGTATATTAAAAAGCCTTTTCTGACTTCATCTGTCATCAGTATACTTAACAGGGCAGCCAAAATGCTCCCATACAGGGCTGCAACAACGCATCGACGTCGTCGATTACGTCAACTTACGTAGAATGCGCCAACTTGTCGCACTGTTTACGTTCCTCCTTAATGAAGAGGGCTGCTCCTGCTCCCGAGTGTGCAGAAAATGAAACTAGAAAGACTCTTGCAGTGCTGAGATCACCGACTATATCATGTAGTCTCCAGCGTCATTGTGTGTGTGTGTGTGTGTGTGTATCGGGTTGGATGGAGTGAATGATCAAGTCCTTCCTACAACTCCATGGTTCAGTATCTTGCCCAAGGACACTTCGACATGTAAACTGCAGGGGCTGGGGATCGAACCACCAACCTCTACCCTTGAGCCAAAGCCGCGCAGCCGGGTTTAAATGCATGTTAAAATGAGGCATCTATATGCCCACTGACATGTTTTTAAAGTTATTATTATCTGATTTTTGTTAATCATATTCAACACTATTCGGCACTTAATAGATTAATCAGAAAAATAATCGATAGATTAATGGATAAAAAAATCATCGTTAGTTGCAGCCCTACTCCCATACTTCCCATATCATTCACGTGACCAAACAAGTGCTCTGTATGAATCTTCTCACTGCAGCTCTGCACAGAGATTTAGATCATTATTACTTAAACAAGTAAAAACTGCTTTCACATCATTACAGTTTAACTTTGCAAGAGATCCGCGGCTCACATGCGGCCTGATCCGTGGAGGGCGATCCGATCGGAAAATGGATCAACAACGGTCCGTTACACCACTAACAAAGACAGACCTGTGCTTTTACATGGTAACATTAAAAAAAAACCTCTGCTTTACTGTAAAATAGGACAGTGGTATTAAAATACACGCATCAACATGTTGTTCTGATTCTCTGCATATTTTCTCAACAATACAAATCCCCGCTTCCATCAACACACAAACACACAAACACACACACAAACACACAATGTAAATCTCCTGTCCCACAGCCGTATCTAGCTCTCCTTAACTTTTTTCTCAAACCGCCTCTCCTCTATGAGCTTCTGTGTGTGTGCTGCAAAATTATTAGTCTTCTCATCGTGTCTCTAATGTGAAGCCCCCCTTATCAGCCAGCGAGCAGTCTGGCCCGCCAGCCCCCTCTGCAGCTGTCACCACACCCCCCACCACACACACCATTCCCTATGGACAAACTCCCCAACACACACACCACATATCCACATACACTCGAAACGCAGGCGCATACAAATCTCTGTACACAAACCCAAGCAGTTCTTGACTTACATTTATACACACACACACACACACACTTTTATCTGCTCACTCACAGGCCGCATGGCTTGGCAGTCAACAAGGGGGAGAAATATCTACTCACGCTACCACCCAAAACCCCAAAATGCCCTCTACCCACCATCCATTCCCCCACCAAAATCAGTCCTAGCCCGATCGTAGGAACAGAGAGAGAGGAGCACAGGATGGAGGCAGGCCGCATATTAGTGCCTCTTCCTGGGGGAGATCATTACTCACACAGGGTGCTCCCTCCAGCTACCAACCAGCAGCAAAGTTGAGGTGAAGTCAGACATGGATCCCCTCACCTTTATACTAAAATACACACACACACACACATACAGTGTTGTTTAAAACTCCAATTGAGCTGCTCTCATTAGAGTGGAGAAAAGGTGAAAAGAGAAAATAAAGCGTACAGAGGGTGAGACAAAGGACAGATGCTGGAGACACAGAGAAGAGTGAAAGTGAAAGAGACGTTGGAGATGCAGACAGATGCATGGGGGGAGGATACACTAAAGTAGCACCCTATCTCAGCTTTTCCCTTTCTTCATTGTTGTTGTTTGTGTTGTTTTGTTGTTTATTTGAGTGCCCTGCCTTGCTGCGCTCCCCGGAAGACCTCGCGCTCCTGACTTATTTAGTAGTGTGTTTTCTATCATATTTGAAAAATGAAGAGCAGTTTGGTTAATATTTCAACACCACTTGCACGGGTGGGGGTGGGGGGGAGCAATACGAGGGAGGAATTCTCTTGTTTCTTAACCCCAATTCTAGGATTCATGCTGGGAGAAGAAGCATGCACGAACACACACATAGATAATGGTACGTGCATCCAGTAACACACTGAAAGCCTACATACAAAACGTTCACTTACAAATACTGTACACATACGTTGATACCACCTAGTATGGTAAAACAAAGTACACCAAAGGAAAAAACACGCAGGCTGAGAGTGGAGACGCTGTGTTGTGGAAGAATTCAAGCCCTCTCCATGTAGAGCACCAGCACTACTCACTGAGCATAGCACTTTATTTAGTGACACCAGCTCAAGAATGATGTAATGATTGAAGACTCTAATGATGAATAACAGTAGGAGCAACGGAAAATAGACATATGCTCTTACTTTGTGGCATTTTATAGGTTAAACCATAAATTCATTGATGCAAAAATTGTCCATAAGGAAAATAATCACTAATTGTCACCATAGTAACATCATCATCATCATGGTCATGAATTAGAAGTTATGTCATGCCACACATTTAGCCTGGTTCATTTCCTTCCTAAACTGTTTATCAGCACAAAGATACACCGAAAACATAAGAATTATGCATGCAGTCATGATCACTTAACAAAAAAAAAACAACAACATGCAGACACATGCATGTGCACGCACAAACACACAACTGACAATCGCCCTCCCCTGTGACTTCTCATAGCGCAGCGAATTCCAATCAGGCAGTAAGCAGGACAGCTATTTCTAGGGACAAAGGACAGGGAGAGGAGCGAGAAGGGGTGGAAGGAGCGATGGAGAGGAGAGAGGAGAGGAGGGAGGCAGGGATGGAACAAGCTGGCTAAGGGGGGCGACAAAGGCTTCTGGTAGCACCCAGGGGAGAAGGCCCACAGCAGCTGACGTCAGTGTGTGTGTGTGTGATCAGCATTGGGGTGGGGGTAAATAGGAGTGTGAAAGAGAGGCTGGCAGAGTTGGTCTTGCTGCCCCCCCATGGGAGTTCTTGAGGTAGGGAGAGAACAGAGAGGAGCAGGGCTCCCAGCCCCCCCATAACAAGAGGCCCAGAGACAGAGGCTAGAAAAAACAGCCACTCACTCACTGGACGTAACAGTCTGTCGGTCACATGGTTGACAAAAACAGTCCCAAATCTAACGTAAGCTACCTGTTTTATAAAGGAAACACATTTGAATGATTTGAATGATCAATCAGGTCTATTGATTGGCAGTGATTGGTTTACGATGGTCAACAAAACCCCTGCTGTCACCCTTGTACTGTATTTTCTATTCTTTCCTCCCAAATAAAGTGCATCCCTCTTTGTCTCCTGTGCATCTCACTGCAAGGCAGAAATGCCTTGATCTTCTTCTATACACAGCTCTGCCCTTCCCTCCACCCTCCCTCTTCCCTCCCTCTCTCCCTTGAGTTGTGCTTTTCTCTGACATTTGGCTGGACAAAGGAGCGTCACACCTGAGCACTGGGTTAAAACTATCTTAGGCCCTCTCCCTGTGCTACACTGACCTGTGGCTGAAGCCATGCGTGTGAGTGTGTACACATATTTATTTTAGGGTTGGCAGGTTAAGATGACCAACAAGAAAAACCTGTAATTGTTAAGGAATCATGTTTAGTATTGTGCAGCAGCATTATGTAACACTGAAGCCCCTGGAGAAGTTCTGAAATAACTAGGTCCAATGTGAACTGAATATTGTGGATCTTGAGGAAAAATGACACAAGCACAATGAAAAAAATTCCAAATTCATTATCGCAAAGCGTGGCAAGCAGAAATAAAGAGAGATACAGCAGCGATGGAAGGAGAACATCTTGAATCAATAGCAAATGTCCCATTCTGTCAAGAGAAAAGTGGACTAAAACATTACACATTTTGCTCCATCCCTTGGTAAGCTTCATTCATAAAGTCTATCACTGAGTCTGTGGTGCAGCTTCAATGACAAATACAAAGATGACTGGCTGACTGTCATTTATTGTAACTGTATGTTTCTTTACATTGGCTCAATGTAAAGAAACTACATCATCAACATGTTCTGTGATCACTAAACACTTCATATCTGCTTTAAGGGGAGCGTTTCACTAAAAATACAACATACAAGAAGTCATAATGGAGGAAAAGAAACAGCAATCATGTACCCAAGTGGGTACGGTGTAGAAATACACAATGATAGAAATTGCTCCATTCAAAATGTAGACAAGAGAAAAACATCTGAAAAGTGAACAAATGTGAAGCATCAAAAGGGTGAGGGAGACGGAGGTGGGGAGGAAAGAAAGAGAGAAAAAAAGAGGGAAAAACAGAGGGAGAGAGACAAACAGGGGCTGCTTTGGGGCCAGTAACCACAGGGTGTGTGTGTGTGTGTGTGTGTGTGTGTGTGTGTGTGTGTGTGTGTGTGTGTGTGTGTGTGTGTGTGTGTGTGTGTGTGTCTTGGGAGGGCACAGTGGGGGAGTTTGGGGGCATGGAGGAAGGGATCAGAGCTTTGGGGCCAGCTCCGCAGGGAACAGAGAAGACGGGGAGAGAATAGAGGGGAGAGTATGGGGGAAGGGAGACAGAGGGTGAAAGGAAGAGATGTGGTCAGTTTGGGGTTTGAGAACTCAGCAGGGAGGAGAGGAGAGGAGAGGAGGATGAGATGGGAAAAAAAGGAAGTGAACAAACAAAGGAAGGGAGAGAGATGGAGAAAAAAGAAGAATCAGAAAGGGAAAAATGAGGAGGGAAAAAGTCCCAGGTGTCAGCAGGAAGGGGGGGTTAGAGGTTCTAGGGGTCCTGGTTGTTGGCAGGGGTGCAGGAATCCAAGGGAATGGCCTGCTCCTCATTATCTACCCCCCTCACATATACACACATACATGGAAGAGGCCCCACATGGCCCCATGACAACTCTATCCTGACCCGTCCACACTCACACACAGAGGAGATCAAAGATGGACATGTGTGTGTGTGTGTATATATATATATATATATATACACACACACACACACACACACACACACACACACACACACACATACATGTATACATTCAACATCTAGTTGCACTCTATACCTTTCATCAATAACCAGGATAGCAGAAGGAGCTTAAGTATTTAAATCAAAAACACCACAACACAGATGTATTGTCAGGGGTGCACATACTGGAACTGGTGCGCAGGTGTGCATACGTGGTCAAAATAAACCATGTGCAGCATGTCTTCGAACAAGAAGCACTTTTGCGTACCACAACTGTGTAAATTGTGTCTGTCTAACAACAGAGAGTTTATTTAATTAATTAGCTGTGAATCAAACAGCACAGGACATAGTAAGGGTTCTGCAACTCTTCCATGGTTGTGGTTTATGGGATGAGTGGAAGATGGAGCTGGTTTCGGTCTGCACACGGACCTGTAGTCAGCGTTGGAGTTTACAACAGGGTCGTTCCAACATTGTGTAACATGATGGTGATCCATTGTACACATCATGTGTACCGCCCACATTCTTGAAAACGGCGCCAAAGTCAGCTGATTGCATGGTCCCGTACTTCAATTCTACCTGTATTTACTCGCCCCATTGTAAAATTACTAAGCTTTTATTTATAGAAAGTGGGTACAAAGAGAACAGAACAGTCAAAGAAGATATGTGGTGAGAATAACACTGTCTTTGTCAAATTTGGGTGGTTTCACACTATTAGATGGCCTGCATGGAGGCAAGAGACTGTAGAAAATATGGAGGCTATTAGCAGCCATTAAAATTCAAGTGGCTCCAAGTGATGACAGTGACCTAAAACTCGTCTACTTCAGAGCAAAAGGTGAGCACCAAGCAACATCTTCAGGTGCTCCTTTGAGAACCAGACCAAAAACGTTATGTGCACCCCTGTGCATGGTCAAACCATTACCACAGTGTTCTCTCAAGGTCCCCCATGGAGGTCACAACTGATCTCTACATGCTCTCATTCAGCTGCCTTTGTAATCAGAAGCATTGAATTGTCTGTTCTATAATCATAAAGTATGTGAGGTTAGTAGGATTACATATTTTCAGCATGTTGCATCAACATATTAAGCAGCTTTTTACTCAGAGAATGCTCTGGAAGGATGTCACCAATCACCGTGACCATGTTTTACAGTCGGTTAACCAGGTACGGCTGTAGCCAAGTTTCATTTTCATTAACGCATAATATAGACCAAGCTATCCATCACAACATGCTGGAGGCCAATATCAGGTGGAACTCCTGACTTTGTCGGAGAAACAATAAAAAAACACAAGCATTCCATTCAAAAAGAAACGTGAGGAACACAATGTAAAAAAAAAGAAAAAAGACAATTGCTTTCTTCCATTATCCCAAATGCGTCCAAATGTTTAAACTCTGAGAAAATTGATATTTTTCTTCAAGATAGCAGAGCATTTCAGTAGGTGGCCTCTATCCAGGAGTGAGTCAAAATCCCCTTTTACACAGTCAGTTCAAGGAGGGACAGTTGTGTCTTTACTGTACCTCACAATTCTGTATAAATGTTACAAAGGCGTAACGGGGCTATTGTTGATGTGCCTGTGAGCCACCAGCAGAGGTAATAACAGTGCCAAAACAATGTCTGCATGAACCCAGCGAGTTTGGGAGGCAATACGACAGAACAAGTGCATGACGTTTGGATGGCGTGTTATGATGCCGTGTTATGTGTGCGAGCCACAACTGCAGGAGATTTAAAAAGAAGCTAGTAGCACCATGGCATTACCATTGAGGTCACTATTTTTGTTCAGAGGTGAACACACTAAAGATCACCGCATCAGTTCACCTGCATCGTTGTTTGTGTGTGTGTTTGTGTGTTTGTGTGTCTGTGTGTCGGTGCGGGGAGTGAATTATCTTGCCTTTACCACAACTCTTTGATCAACACGGTGGTTCCCTGATAAAGTCAACAAACCAGACATGTAGCTGAATCCACCGAAGCACAACACAGGTAACTGCAGAAGTTTACTAGTGTGTGTGTGCGTACATGTGATAGATTACATTTTGTGATCAAACAAAAAGTTTCCCCACCAGAGCTAAACTTTCATTTGACAACAGTTGACAAACTCAAACGCCACTAAAGTCCATTTTCTTCCACTTATCCTGGTCCGGGTCGCAGGGGCAGCAGTTTCAGCAGAGAAGCCCAAACCTCCCTCTCCACAGCCACCTCCTCCAGCTCTTCTGAGGGTACACCGAGGCGTTCCCAAGCCAGACGAGAGATATAATCCCTCCGGTGTGTCCCGGGTCTACCCCGGGGTCTCCTCCCAGTGGGACATGCATGGAATACCTCCACAGGGAGGCGTCCGGGGGGCATCCTAACCAAATGCCCGAACCACCTCAACTGACTCCTGTCAATGTGGAGGAGCAGCGGCTCCACTCTGAGCCCCTCCTGAATGACTGAGCTCCTCACCCTCACTCTAAGTGAGGCCAGACACCCAACGGAGGAAGCTCATTTCATCTGCTTTCTACGTCACTTTTTTATTTTATGCATTAATATTTTAAATTTTGTTACAAGTGTTATTAAAAATGTGCAAAAATATTCTAAATAGGCGGAAAAAATAGACAAATTTTATTTGTTGAGAATAAAGTATTATTCAAAATGTAATAGGCCTTTTTTCCATGTTTATTTTACGTTATTTAACTTAGCAGAAAATATGCTATATTGTGATATGTATCATCATCTATGAAATAACCATATGAGATTTTGCACAGCTCTAGCATGACTTGTTTTATGACATGAGTGCATCTAAAGTTTAATCAGTCAAAGTGTTACAGGATCATCTTCCTGTGGATGAAACACAATCTCCAGTCAAGACTACAGCCTGCAAACAGTCAGAGTGCAACACTGACTGACTGTGGAGATTGGACCCATTTTTATTTATTCAAAGATATGTAAATGTGTATGGATTTAATCTGACTGTGTCAATATTTTATCAATAAACACAAACAGAAAGAAGCTACAAACCCCTTGGCTGAAGTATTCAGATGAATATTAGGAGACAGCAGCAGTCGTCTTTATCTATTCCTTACACAGCTATCAAATTGAAACACTGGACCATAGATATAACGATGTTGTATCTACATCCACACACACACACACACACAAATATTTACTCTCTGCAGGATCAACACACAGGAACACAAGGACAGAGTGAGGATGAGATGAGAGAGAAAGAAGAGGGAAGTTACATTTTTAATCGAGTGTTTCATTTCCTCTGAGCAAAGTAGGACTGAATGCAAGAGGGTTAGCTGGTGCCAACACACACACACACACACAGAGACACACACACACATTCTTGTGTCCTTTGGCAAATTCTTCTTTTTCACTCATGCATTAAGTAAGAAAAAAGGGAAGAGTCAAAGGAGGAGGAGAAGGAGGAGGGGGAGAAATGAGGGAAAGAGGGGGAACGAGGGAAAAAAGAAGGGAGAAGAGAGAGGAGAGCAGAGAAAATGTCCCTGCAGAGTCTTTCTCCCTTCCTGGAGTGAGCGTGGGCCCCTGCAGCGCCGCCTGTGTAATTTCCAGTGGCAGTGAATACAGGTATTAATAAAAGCCCCATGGGGAAGAGCACACAATATAACCCTACATTTTCAGGCATTATGAAAGGATGCCCCCAGGGGTCCTCAGGCTCAAATTTCTGAGATGCAGGCATTGTAAAAAGACGCCCCCGGGGGAGGACCCCGCAATAGAAATCTGCTGAATTCAAAGCATTTCCAGAGCCCTGGTGGGAGCCATTACTCCCACTGGAGGAGGAGACATTTTTTTCAGCCTCTCCACTTGCCATCCAACGGCTCTCTCTCTCTTTTTACCAAACATGTGTTGCTGACATGTTGACAGATTGCTCAGTGAGGTGTTTAGGTGCATGCACAAGGCACGTCTGCTGAGACACAAGCTCCCTCCCTCCTCTCCTCTCTCTCCCTCCTTCCCTTGCCAGTTCCCAAGTTCCATCCCTCCCTCCCTCCTTCCCTCCCTCCAAATCTCTCAGTGCGCCCAAAACTGCTCCCATCCATATTTCATAAAGGAGAAACTAGGCTGAAAGAGAGAGAGATAGGATGGAAAGAGTTTAAAGAAGGGGAGAGAGAGAGACAGAGAGGTGGGGGGACGACAGGAGAAAAAAAAAAAGGAAAAAGGGAAGATAAAGAGAGACAAAGCGGGATCAAGGGAGGGGAACGGGGGGAGGAGAGGACAGATAAAGAGAAATAGAGGGATGTACAGAATGAGAGAACTCTGCAGTGAAAAATGAACCTTGTGATGAAAAATGACTTCACAACAACCCTTCTCCGTCTCACCCCCTCCCTCTCAGCATGCTGTAGTCACCCACCCTCCTGTTCTTCTTCTACTGCTCTCCTCTCTCCATCCCTCTCTCCTCTGGTGCCGGGCTCCTGCTATCTCCCTGGAAAACCTGAGCGGCAGCCAGCTGTGTCTGTGTGCATGCTGTGCACTTGTAAGTATGCCAAGGGCTTAGCCCAGGAATCTGCAGGCCACCCCCGGGTACAGAGACACAGGGGGAAAGACGGGATGTAGGGGTATGGGGCAGTAGAGGGAAGAGGGGGGGAAATGGTGATGACGAGGGCAAGAAGGAGGGAGATAATAATCATAAGGGAGGAGACTAAGACCAGAAATTTATTTGGTAATCACCGTCAACCAGTGGTCTAGAAGCAGACTGTGAGTCAGTGGCAGGCCAGAGTGCAGGAGGCTGTGTGTAATTTTGTTTCAGATTACACCCCTCCTCGCTCTCCTTCCTCTCTTGTAGAAAGTGATCTGTGGGTTTAATAAGCGTCTTGGCCTCACAGGACTCAGCTGCTATCCTGACGACAGACACAGAGAGGTGTGTGTTTCTCTCTCCTCACGTCTGTGTGTCTGTGTGTGAAGGCGGGTTGCGACAGACGGTGAGAGCTCAACAGTGGGGAGACGTCCCATGGGGGAGGCGAACCAGTCACCCAAGGGCCCCTGGCCTAACAGACGCGCTCTCCTCCCTGCCCCATGTTTTTCCTCCTCTTCCTTCCACCCTTTCTCTCTGTACATTTTTTACATTTTGCCTCCCCTTTGCTGACCTCTCACCAGCCTTCATCTCACCGCCTGTTATTCCTCTCCACTCCTCTTGCTTTCCTGCTTGGTTTTTTTTTTTTTTTTCCTTCTCCTTCTCCCCCTCCCTCCCAGCTAGACAGGCTCCCTGGTAATCTCTCATCTCCCCTGCTGAGAGAGGAAAGAGAATAGACGAGAGTGCAGCTGTATGTACTCAATTAACAGAGACCTCACAAATTTCTTTGGAGAGAAGACTCACAATGTCTGGCTCTCTCCCTGCACGCACGCGCGCGCACACACACACACACACACACACACACACACACACACACACACACACACACACACACACACACACACACACACACACACACACACACACACACACACACACACACACACACACACACACACACACACACACACACACACACACACACACACACCATCTCGCCATCTAAGCAGCGACTGGCTGGGTTAATGACTTGCTTTGTGTCACTACCAGTGCCGGTTTCTGCCCCCCCGCCTTGACTGACAGCTCCCTCGTTTACTCGCTGCCTACCTTCTCATCACTTCCTCTTCCCTCTCAAGTGGCTTTTAGTGACATCTTTAACAATCTCTCGCCCTTTTGTCTCCCCCTCATTCACACCTCTCATGAGTGTAACATGTGTGTCTGAGTCTGTGGATTTTATTTATAACTAAACTAAAATTAAATCACAGTGGCTGCGTGGCGCCGCCATTGAAAACAACGTGTCGATGTGTTTAACACGATACACACCGCATTGACCCAACATTGGAATGTTGAGGCCAGCACGATAGCTTAAGGATTCCCTCGTGGAATGCGTATGTCTGCGTGTTTGTGTCCGTGTGTTTGCGTGTACTTTTCTGCGTGTTCGTGTCAGAGCAGGGCCAGAGAATGTTCTCCATTTGATCTGTAGGAGTTTTTTCCGCTGCTCCTCTCTTCGGGGAGCCTCTGCTCCACATTCTGCATTCTACTGAGACCCATCGACACTCCCCCGACTCAAACTCTCGCACTGTCTAACTCACACACACTCTACAAACAGAGGACTAAAAGTGATAGGCACACATCACACATACACAATATAGACAGCTCAGTTTGCCAAGAGCCTCTAAACCATGCAGAATAGATGAGAATGTCAGGCAGTGCAACAAAGACAATATTGACATGGCTGTTGCACAATGGATACTGATGTTTTACAGTTCTTTGAAATAAATTCAGCATGAAGGCATTGTGTCCTACCAATAATACGTTATATTATATAAATTATATCAGTATTATATAGTATGCTATAGTATATGTAAGTATCATCTGTGTGCTCGCTCAAACAGCATATGCTTATAGGGCAGAACAATTGTGTCATTTTGATTTATGGACACACGCACACACACACTTATATTGCGTATCTTATTTACTATTTACAAGCAGAACCGTCACACCACTTGAAGCTGCAGCAGAACAGAGTGGCTGTGGTATTGGAATAGAAGTGTGCAATTTCCATCACACACACCCCCACACACACCAGCTGAGCTGCAGGCTCACGCACATAAAAGTGACATTACATTAACCAGATGTGTGGGGTCTGTGGGTATGTGCGTGTTTGAGTGGGCGTACACACATTTATGTGTCATTGATCTGTACCACTGTGGGGGTGAGAGTGTGTGAGTGTGTGTTTGTCCAATTTCCACTCAAATTAATGGTGCCTCTTTATAGGCCTTCTGCTAGAGTGGCACTGAATTACTTGGTGCTTCACTCTCGCACCTGGGACCCATTCAATGTTATAGCAGCAACTAGCTGCTAACTTGGGACCTGTATACTACAACAGTATAGTTAGCATTAGAGATAGCAGCACTTTTTGTGCATTTCTTTTTGAGTGCTAACTAACATGCATCTCAAGCTCACAACTGGACCCTAGAGATGCACGTCAGATATTATTCAGTAATTGATCGCTGACAGTAGATGTACATACAAGAGACGTTCACCGATTGGCACTACATAGTGAAATGTTACAATTTTTTTTTTGACACTTAAATTTTATTAGAGAAAACGAGAAAACAAAAACAAAAACAAACAACAGTACAGCACATCAACAAAGATGCCAGACACTTGTGTCAACCATAAATTTCAGTTTAACAATTATTATTAAGGGATAATTACCGCTCAGCTCGAAATGTCACAATGTCATGTTGTGTCCATTCAGCACATTTACAACAGACTGGACTGCATGACTCGGCTATGTTGTAAATGAGGTCTCTACCTCAATGCATTTCCGAGTTAAAATAAAGGTTGACTGAACAGCTGTGGCTCACACACACTCACAGACAGAGATATATTTTGTTCGTAACGTGGCGAGAGAATAATCCCATCACAGCAAACCCTGCAAAGCCCGCCCTTGGCCTGCACCCTAAGGTTCTTGGGTTTGATGTCAAGAATGTGAGATATGATTTAATAAACAAATGTGACTGGACTTCACCATCCCAGAAAAACAATATATCCCTCTCTTATTCCGACTGTCCGTAGAAAATTCAGAAGTACAATATGGAGTTCAAACAACAGCCCTAAAGCCAGCAAAAGTCTGCAGGATGTTAGAAGGTACGTTCGCTACTGGAGGCCTACAGATCAGGGACCAATGTTTTGTTTGTTTTTTTAGATACTTATTAATCCCACAGGGGGAAATTCTTTCTCTGCATTTGACCCATCCCTGAGGAGCAGTGGGAGCAAATTGGGGTTCAGTATCTTTGCTCAAGGATACTTTGACTTGTAGACTTGCAGGGGCTGAGGATCGAACCACCGACCTTTTGTTCGGTGAGCAGCCATGCATGATGACAGTCTGGTAATTGTCTTGGTTTTGACTTCTCTATGTATTTTCTCATAATCCATCAGAGACCATAGCTCGCTACTTCTTACAAGATGGGCCCTGTCTGTTATCCCCAACCAAGATGTCTGATGTCTGAGTTGTTTGGTTCCTGCTCAGGGACGCACACCATCAAAATACAGAAACACATTAAATCTATGATGCAAATCCAGAGTGGTGTGTCTTTATTCCCAGTTGGCCGTGTGGTTTTTGTTTATGTACAGTACCAGTCAAAATTTGGACACAGTTTCCCATTCAAGTGGATGGGAAACTGTGTCCAAATTTTTGCATGTCCTCGTACAATATTGAGAACTTAAAAAAGATTCTTTAGTCCATATGTTTTAATTTAGCACTCCCCTCAAGAATAATCAGAAAGCTGTAGTCTCACCACTAACCTCTTATATATAAACAGAAAAACACACAACAGCACACACCAACACATAGACAAATGTACACAAACCCCTGGATGTAAGTTCACATACATCCCACTGAGCTGGGGGATTACTCTGTAATCTCAACCACTCTTTCTCCAGGGAAAAACATCATTCATTTCATTTCTTTCTTCCGTGCTCCCTCCCTCCCTCTCTCTGCTTTCTCACTCAGCAACATGTAGTCCTCCCCAGACTCCGCTGCTGAAATCACAGGCCACATCCCCTGCTCTGACAGCAGCAATGCGCCTTTACTGTGATTGTATGTGTGTGTGTATGTGCGCTTGTATTGCTATCTTTGTACAGAGTTCATTTCTTCGCTTTAAACTAGCGTTATGTGGACATTTGTGTTTGTGAGGACATTTTGGCCAGTTGTCCCAGTATCAAAGGACTGTTTGTGTGTGTGTGTGTGTGTGTGTGTGTGTGTGTGTGTGTGTGTGTGTGTGTGTGTGTGTGTGTGTGTGTGTGTGTGTGTGTGTATCACAGTTTATTTTGTGTGTGCGCAGGATTACAGCACAGCAGGCGCAGGGTGACATCTGAGAGTGCAGTGAATCATTCATATGGAGCCTCGGAGCTATCTTCTAAGTGTTCTTCTGTAGGGCTGTGAGGTATAACAAAATTCTACCAATAACAGGTAAAGGGATAACAATACATATCATGATTACAACATATTTTAAGCAAATGTTATGAATATTTAAAATGACCATAAAGAAAGGCCCATTTCTTACAAAGTTGTGAATGATATACTCGACAAATAAAGTAAATTAGACATATTTTTGATAATTTTTCTCCTTATATTTAGAACTTTTGTGCAAATTTTCAATATGAACAAATATAAAATATTAATGTATAACAATTTTTTTTTTAAAGATGAATAGAAAACATGATTTTTGCATAGGTGACAAAAGCAGTTAGTGTGTTTGAGTCTGTTCAGTGTTTCCAACAGAATGACAGTATAACTGTGGTGGGGACACTTAGTCTTCACTCACAAAAGTAAACTAAATCTCGAGCTTGTATTTTCCTCACGCATACACACACACACATACATACACAGACACACAACCCTCACAAACACAATCACAGTGGCTTGCTCCGCCTCTTTAGTTTCTCTCTCTCTCTCTGTCTGCTCTGTTGACTTTCTTCTTCAGCGTGATGTTTAATATTTAATCATGTTAGTGAAAAAATACAACTTGTGTTTTACAACTTTTCACCAACGATTCTGTTTTCAAAACAGCTGGTGAGCCACGTGTGGAGGAGGCGTCTTTGTTCAAATGTAGCCACATTGAAAGGATTGAAACCAACAAGGTACTGAATGACATCTAGCAACCAGGGGCGCATTTAGAGGCTTTGATAAAACAGCGGCATAAAGCGGCCTACGTTGAACTGGAGACATTACACTTACAATCAGCACATTTGTCTCGTTTGGCTTGGATGTCATGACAGGGTTGACATCACAAAGAGCTGCTTCATGTGTCTCATTCCATGCTGCTTGTCACATTATTCCTGATTTATGGCACAATGAAGTAAATGATAGCATAAGATGAACAGACGGATGTTTTTCCTGCTGTCCAATAATAGTGTCATATAACAAAGCCCTATTGAAAATGACTTTTAAATTCCAGTTAAAATAGACTGCTGGCCACCAAAATCCTCCAGTGTTTAAGGTGGATATTGCATGAAATGATTACACTGTAGAAATCAGGGATTTTTGTTTCATTTCTGTCTCTCTACATATTCTCTATTGCTTACTGAAGAATATCTCATGAAGACAGGCAGACTCCCATTCCTGTATTACTGCATCTCTCATCTAGCCCATTCATGCACTACGTTAAAGATGGATACTGACGGAGCCTTCTGCACGTCCTCTGCATTCATTTCGGATGTATTTGGGCACGTTGTCAGAGATCAAGGCACGACAAATGTGTATGGACACAACAAAAAGAAGAAAATTAAGTGAAAAAGTGAGAGAAAAAACTGTGTCCTCAATGTACTCCATCTCAATGAACCCAATGACATCACAGACCGCCTTCGAGTACACCGTTACCTCCGCTTTTGCTGTTTTGTAATTACCAGGTACATTATAACAGCCTCCTCCGACCGTCACCATAATTGTTGTTGTCAAAACTTTTGAAACTTCACTGTCCCACGACGGTTGTATCAATGTCAACGTAGAGGATGTAGAGGACGTACAGACGTATGTAGGCGCTAATGGATGGACCACTTATGGACTGACATATGAATTTAGAGGGAGCATGAATCCAGGCCTTTAAGTGAGACCTCTGTTGGGATTTGAAGTCAAACCAACAGGTGAAAAGAAGGTATTTGGGTCTGAACATCTACATCATCACTGAAAAAATGATCTTCACCACACTAAACAAAGCCACCTCTCCATATTACTTCAAGGTAAACAAACACGCACACACACACTCACACATCAAGAGGCAGATAACAAGAAAGTGTGTCTGTGTGTGCGTCTGTATGTGCCCATGTGTGAGTTGACTTGTTAAGGGTGCATTTGGATTAATCTGTTGGAACCCGACGCCCCTGCAGCATTCCTTTCAGCACCTCCATTAATTTCACCAGTTCTAATAACGGCTTTTGTGTTTGTGCACATGCACAAGTCTGTCCCTTTGAGACACAACTGCATCCAATAGCTGTACATACTCACAAACAGGGGGGTCTGAGTCCCCCAGCAACCTACAGTATAAGACCAGCGATTCTGTATGATGCAGCTAGAAACACTTTCATCTGTATATTCGTCTGAAAGCTAATCATCCTCCCCATTGAAAAACATGCAGCGCAATTATGCACCAGACATAAAACGTCTTTAGTCTGACATCTTCAGCACTTACCTTTGAGGCTTTTACTTTGTGTACTTTTAAAAAGATCTTATTATTTGACCATACTAATCGGTGCTTAACTCGCTAAACTGTTCACTTCTCTGGCGGGAACACAGACAACCCCTTGCAACCCCAAACAGATGTGGGACACAGAACTCTTGGGCGAGTAATTCTTAAACCTGAGTGGTAGTCATGTGCCAGAAGTGTGTCTAGCCTGCCAAAAAAAACACACAAAGAAGAACAACAGTAAGGTGAAGTTGTGGTGTGCTGCTTTGATTTGGGAGCGGTCAGTGGCGGTCAGACATCCAGTCTCTGAACTCCCGCGGGCTGCAGGTGTGTTGAATTGTTTCGCCTCTTGTCAGGTATGAAAGATATGAGTACAATTTTTGATACACATTCTGAGCCAGTGGTTGGACAAGTTTTTGCTGTAGTAACTATGATAAGGTGTTGGGCAGGTCTGTTATCATCTCAGCTTGCTAGCAAACCTGCTGTCACTATTATCATTATTGTAAATGGTCAAGTCGGCTAATGTGAGTTCAGGTCTCTTTATGATAAGACTATACGTGTCTGTGCTTCTTACTGACCAGGGGTAAGAAGTTCTTCATGCCACATACACATATACACATACACACATACACACATATATATATATATAAAATTAAATAAAATCTTCAGACTACATACAGCTGAGCATCCTGTTGCAGCCATTATATATGTTTTGATTATTGATTATTTGGTGTATATTTGTTGCAGCATTATGTTTTGAACACTGGGTGATGGGTGTGGCAGGAAAAGGCATATAGGTGAGCTCACAGGGGCAGGCCAGGGGATTGGAGGTGATTGAGTGGGAAGAGCACACAGTTTTTACTGCTGACTTATAAAGCCACCGATGGATTGCATGGTAACTGGGAGTTGATACAATATATCATATTTATTATGAGAATAAATAGTAAACCTCTACACATTAGTCTTGGCAATCCTTGGTTCCACGTGTCAATTATATCAACTCTCATTTACCATGCATTCCATCGGGGGCTTTAAATGAGTCGTAAAGCCACCACACATCCATTTCCTTTTTTTGGTCTCTAGCAGAGGTGGACAGATAGTGAATTTTCAAAGGCTGGTAAAATAATATCAGATACTTTGTAGCAATGAAATGCTGATTTTCCATTAATAGGTTGATATCACACCACCTCTGCCTCTGCAGAAGAAAAAATGGTTAGAAATAAAGAATAGCTGATTTCATTAGAAACTGGATAACTGTTCAAGTGAAGATAAATCAAAAATAATGAACACCAAAAGAAACAGATCTGGAACTGTAAAATCTAGGTAGGGCAATGTTAGAGCTATTATTTTCGCTCCAGCTCAGTAATTCCAACTGAGAGTTGACTGGTAGCGGCTGCACAACCATCGGCTGCTATCAGAGCCAAATCCCACCGATACCAGTATTTTGTAAAATGTGACATATGTGCTAAAAAATCTCCAGACCAAGTCATTGGACTAACTCTAGTCTCTTGTTATATTTTTCCTCTGCCTGTTTTCTTTATTATACTTACACTATAATATTGTGCTATCCACCACTAACAGCTGACTAACCTCAGAACTATGATAGCCTGCTGTTGACTGAGGCGTACAGGACACCAACTGTACTATGGATCCTCATTTAGCTGCTGTGTACCCCTGTTTTTTTGTTTGTTTTTTTAATAATAAATGAACACACAGTAGTCTTATCAATTAGCATACAT